>OY829514.1:9673333-10118050 GCA_963691665.1 Clepsis dumicolana | reverse complement strand
CAACAGGGCGAACAGGAACACCATCCTTGTGAATTTTAGGTAAACCATATAAAATTGGTGCCTGCGGATTCATAGGAATCACATTGCTCCTCTTTTGTTCGGTGTCAAAGGTAAATGCAGAATTTTTCAGAAGGTTTTTTAGGTCTTTATGAAACGCAGGCACCAATTTTATATGGTTTACCTAAAATTCACAAGGATGGTGTTCCTGTTCGCCCTGTTGTTTCATACGTGAGTGCTCCAGCGTATAAAGTAGCGAGGAAGTTAAATAGCATTGTTCGGGAAAAATCTTCTTTTAAGCCAATATATAGTTTAAAGAATAGTTCAGATTTAGTAAATAAAATTAAAGACATTAATATACCGCCAAACTCAACATTACTTTCTTTAGATGTGGATAGTTTGTTTACCAACGTACCATATAGTGAAACCTTAAATATTCTTAGATGTCACTTAGAAAGGAAGCGTTTACATCCGGGGGAGGTTTGTGAGTTAATAGAATTAGTAACTTTATGCATGAAACAAAATTATTTCAGATTTAATGGTCAATATTATTTGCAGAGTGATGGTTTAGCAATGGGGTCACCTCTTAGTCCTTTAATGGCTGACGTTTTTATGGATAACTTTGAAAAACAATATATAGTGTGGAACAGCAATTTAGTATATTATTATAGGTATGTTGATGATTTAATTTTATGTTGGAAGGGGAGTATGAGGCAGCTAGATTTGTTTATTAGTGCTCTCAATAACAAACATCCAAAAATAAAGTTCAAACGAGAATTAGAGGAAAATCGTTCATTAAATTTTCTGGATTTAACTATTACAAGAGTAAATAATAGGCACCAGTTTCAAATTTACCGTAAGCCTACGTACACAGATACTGTCATACCTGCAAATTCTACTCACCCATGGCAGCATAAACTGGCTGCTTTCCATTGTTATGTACATAGACTACTAACTGTACCTCTTTCGAAAGAGCATTATGATTCTGAGTTACATACTATATATCAGATAGCAACAACAAATGGTTATAGTACAGCAATGGTTAATAGTCTGGTTCAAAAGAAGCAGGGACGGATAGTGAATAGCATGCTTTACTCTGCGTTGCCATCTCAGCCTACTAACAAATTTAGATCTAGTATTACTTATGTTGGCCGGTTGTCTGACAAGATTTATAATATTTTAAAATCAAATAACATCAATGTTGCCTTTAAGACTACTAATTCTTTACGTTCTAGACTTTGTAATAACAAAGAAAAGGTGGATAAAGGGAACAGGTCGGGCGTATATAAACTCACTTGTGGCGACTGTAGTCAAGTATACATTGGACAAACCGGTCGAAGCTTTGATACTAGATTTAAAGAGCATGTCTCGTCATATAGGCATGATCATCCAGAGAAATCAAACTTTGCCAAGCATTTATTAGAAACGAATCATTCGTTGTTAGACTCAGATACGTACGAAATTTTACATTATTGTGATAAGGGTTTGCGGCTATCGGTTTTAGAACAATTGGAAATAATTAGGTACAACAACATGGGGTCTATTATTAATGAACAAGTTAATTTGGTTTCTTCGCCTTTGTTACGACTTGGTTCTAATTTTAATAATGTGTCATAGTAATAATGAGAACATGACTTCTCTTTTTACCGTACTCGGTTAAAAATAACGGGGTACCTGGCGTAGATTAAAAATAAAAATAAAAAGGTGACATGGGTAATTAAAGACAAAGCCTAGAGTAATAGGCTTTAATTAGCAAAAACTTGAGGTACAGGGAATGACATTAATGGCGTAGAAAATAAGCAATAGACAATATTACGTCATTCACCCCCCCTTTCTGGAACAGACGAATCCCTTGCGTAGTCCTGCAAGTACGCAGGAGCCCGACGTGAACGAGTAGAACGACGTGGTACTGGTACTGGCGTTCCTGCGGGCGGTGGACGCTCGTGCACCGCTTCGTCACTATCGCCGGAATGATGTACTTCTTCCTCGTCAATCGACAGATATTGCTCATCATGTTCAACGTCATCATCACTGTCCTCCAAAGGAGGTAATGGGGCAATATTTCTGTTCGAAATAGTCGTTTCTCGACCATCTGGCATTCTCACATGAGAATATGAATGATTCGCTTGTAAAAGTTCGCCCTCTTCAAGTAAAGGGTCATGTTTGGATCTTCTTACATTTCTTCTAATGAGTATGGGACCAGGTGTAAGAAGCCAAGTCGGTAAAGCCTCCCCGTTGCCTGATCTTCGTGGATGTACAAACATTCGTTCATGTGGAGTCATGTTAGTAGATGTGCACAACAAAGAGCGTATTGCGTGCAGCGCAACGGGTAAACTTTGCTCCCAATCTTCGATATCGAGATTTTTAGATTTTATGTGAAGCTGAATAGTCCTCCAGAGGGTCCCGTTCAACTTTTCTACCTGTCCGTTTCCTTCAGGGTTGTAAGGAGTGGTTCTGCTGGTTGATATACCCAGGGAAATCAAGAACGCTCTTAGTTCTTCAGACATGAAGGAAGTGCCCCTGTCAGAGTGAATGAAAACAGGTGTACCGAAAGTGAAAAATAAGTTCTTTAAGCAATTTATGACAGTACTGGATGACACGTCTTTGCAAGGGTAAGCGAACGGGAACCGGGAATATTCGTCTATAATTGTAAGTATATACTTATTATGTGTCTTCGACGGTATCGGTCCTTTAAAGTCTAAGCTCAATCTTTCAAACGGTGCAAGTGCTTTGATAAGGTGGCTGCTAGTCTTATGAAAACGTGGCTTTACTTCAGCACAAATCCGGCAAGATGATGTCATTGCTCTAATATCGTTGACAGAATAGGGTAAATTCTTTACTCGGACCCAGTGCGCCATCCGCGCAATTCCAGGGTGACATAGAGCGTCATGTAATTCGTAAAGTTTATTAGAGCTGATACTTGCACTCACACGTGACAGAGCGTCAGCTACTGTGTTCTCCTTACCAGGTCGGTAAACAATGTCATATTTGTAACATGACAGTTCAAGTCGCCATCGTTCGATTTTTTCGTTTTTAATCTTGCTGGTGTGAAGCTGACTAAACATGAATGAGACTGACTGTTGGTCGGTCACTAATATGAAGTGACGGCCAGTTAAAAAATGTCGCCATTTACGTAATGCCTCTACAATCGCGCTGGCTTCTTTTTCGATTGATGAGTGACGTCGTTCATGGTTAGACAAAGATCTTGAAAAGAAAGCCACGGGTCGTCCATTTTGCGACAATGTAGCAGCAATGGCATGTTCAGATGCATCAGTCTCAACAGTATATGTTTCGTAATTAATAATTGCAGTTAGCGTCGATTTAGATATATCAAGTTTCAAATTTTCGAAACACGTTACAGCGTCTTTGTCTAAAGGGAATTTGGAGGCTTTGACAAGAGGGTTGATTTTTTCAGAGAAGTTTTGTATCCACTTGGAATAATGAGCGAACATTCCAATTGCTCTTCTGAGGGATGCGGTATCAGTGGGAATGGGTAGGTTAGTTAAAGGACTTAGTCTATCTTGGTCTGGTCTTATAGTGTTATTGCTGATAGTATAGCCGAGTAAATTTATAGTTTCGGCGCTGAATACACATTTTGTTTCGTTCAAAGTTAGATTATATTTTTTGACAGCATCTATGAATTTCTTGAGATTGATATCGTGTTCGTCTTTTGTTTTTCCACAAACTGTCACGTCATCCAGGTAAGCGTAGGTTCCATCTAGGCCTTCTGTCTTGATGATAAAGTGCAAAGTGCGCTGAAAGGCAGCTACGCCGTTTGTTACACCAAACGGTATTCGAGTGAATTGATATAAGTTGTTACAGGCTTCAAAGGCTGTATAAATTTTTTCTTTTTCTAATATAGGTACTTGATGGTAGGCGCTTTTCAAGTCGATCTGACTAAAATAATTATTTCTGGCCACTTTAGATACAATAGATTCAATATTAGGTAAAGGGAATGCGTCCAGTTCGGTGAATCTATTTATTGTACGTGAATAATCTATGACCAGGCGTTTTCGATGCGAGATCCCTCCTGTGACCAAGACTTGTGCGCGCCACGGCGAAACGCTTGGCTCAATGACTCCATCTTGTAAAAGTTTTTCGATTTCTTGTTTGATAAATACCTGATCGTCTTCGATGTGTTTCCTCGACTTGATAGCTATAGGTTTTATATCAGGGGACGGGTTAGAAAACACTGAAGCAGGTGGGACAGAAGCTTTCATCACGTTACAAATCAAAGGTTCTCTGGTGCCGCCGAATCGAAATTCCAAGCTGGAGTGATCCTTGAGGATATCGTGTCCGATGATAACGTTAGCGCACAGGTTGTTTACGACAAGTAGAGGCTGACGTTTATAAACATGTTTGTGGAGTCGTATGGTTGCGTGGCATATTCCTTCCACAAAGGACGTATGATTTAGTGACGCAAGAGTTATGGTTCGGCGGCATGGTTTCTTCCTTAAATTCAAAGTCTGTGCAAAACGGCTATCTATAAAGCTGACAGAACTGCCTGTATCGATAAGGGCATCAGCTCGAAAGTCGTTTAACGATATAGGGAGCGTAGCTTTGTGTAAGCTTGCTGGTGATGCGGCTGAGAAGATAGTAGCGACGGGAGTACTTGGGGTCTCGTCGTTGTCGGTTTCGGTTACAGCGTTAGATGTCCCTGCGGCGCTGCGACATACGTTTGCGAAGTGTCCTTTCTTGGAGCATAACTGACATGTAGAGTTGACAGCTGGACATTTAATACGTTGGTGGACATTCCCCCCGCAAAAGAAACATTTTCTTCTCAGAGAGTTCACGGGATATGAATTCGCTTTTCGTCGAAAATCGTTACTATCTACAGCATTGACAGGCAAGTGTTGAGTACTGTGTGCGTAAGCTTGTGAGTTGTCGACGGCCATTTCGAGTGATAGAGCTTGATTTCTGGCGTCTTCTAAGGACAGATTCAAATTTTCAAGAAGTCGCTGGCGTATTTGGGAAGAATTTATACCAGCAATGAAAGCATCGCGTACAAAATCATTACGATTTTGCTCGGCTGTTACATCGAGAAAGTTGCAATTATGAGCCAGTTCTTCTAATGCGCGAATGTACTCATCAATCGACTCATCTGACCTCTGTTTTCTGGTAGAGAGCACATAGCGGGCATGTATTTCATTCTTTGGCTTGACGTAAATATTCTCGAGTGCTTTAATGGCAGATTCGTAGTCTTTGCAGTTACGTATATGTGAGAATATTGTGGGTGACAGATGGTTAATAAGTACCTTCAATTTTATCGAGCTTGGTATTGCTTCGGAAGATTCAGCGGCGAGAAAGTTGTTAAAGGTATACCGCCAATGAGTCCATTTCAGATCAGCAGCCGTCGAAGTCGGATCTACGTCAAATTTTTCGGGTCGGAGAAACCGAGATAGGTTGCCGATATTTGTTTCGGCGAAACCAGTGTCGCGTATATTTTCTTGAGGCGCTTCTTTAGGTTTGCTCATTTTTATTTATTTGCTAATTAAATTGACATGGGTAATTAAAGACAAAGCCTAGAGTAATAGGCTTTAATTAGCAAAAACTTGAGGTACAGGGAATGACATTAATGGCGTAGAAAATAAGCAATAGACAATATTACGTCAAAAGGGTAGTTTGGAATTCATTTCTTAAAAAAAGGGTAGTTTAGGACTTACATAAAAGGGTAGTTTGGAATTTATAAAATATTAGTGGGTACGTTGGTTTTGTCATTAACTAAGTTGAGTACATGGTTTACATATGTCAGTAGTGGAAGTGGTGGCATGTTGAGCGGTTGTTGTTGTGCTTCGTAAATGGCCTCGTGGAGAGTGCCGAAACGCGTCAGCGTTTAGTATAGTGGTGGTGGTGATAGTTGGGTCTGTGTGGCATGTGTTGATTCGTGTAGCAGTGGAGGTGGAGGTGTTGCATGGAAACATACATTTGCCGCACAGATATAACTATTTGTCATTAGTGGTCGCGGGTGAGCAAAGTAATTGTTTTTTAGTTCATAAATATGGACCTCCGCAAAGTAACGCCTGATTCAATAAATTATTTAAAATCGGCAAGCGTAGCCGTACAGGCACGTTTATATATCAAGTTAACAAAACAACACCGTTTAGCTGTTCAAAACATTTGGTTTAATCAACGTTGTAAGCATTTAAATGTTGTACCAAATTATATAAATTTACATAGCAATAACACTAGTAGGGCCGCTACGATAGCAATAAATAAGGCTCGCAAGATTTGGTTAAATGAGGAGTCTCGTCATTGGTTTTGTGTTAGAGATAATTTAAAATTACATCTTAGAGTACTACATTCGGAACTGGTATTTAAATTGCATAATATTGAGTTTGATACTTTGGACCAAAAGGCGAGATATTTTGCTTCGGTGCAGGCACATAAAAAGTATGTTACCCAAACTAATAAATTGCGTAGGCTTACGCGAAATGGAACTCAGTCTCTTTTGAACAACAATAATAGTGAGTCAAGTAACGGTAACGGTTTCTACCCTCGAGTTAAAAATCTCACTAATGTCGAATTTGTAGAAGGTGAAGTGCAGTTATTGGAAAAAGGTTTGAAATATAACCTACCCTCTAAATTTAGTCAGAAATTAGTGGAGGGTTTGGCGGTAGATTCTGAGGTTGCGATTGTTTGTAATCGCGGTGACTTTGATACTAAGGTTTTGGTTGCTAATTCATTAAAAAATACAACTTCTACTGGGGGTATTTCGGATGTTGGTGACTTGCATTCATTACGTTCTATTCAGCAAAAGGTCCATGACAATGATTTGGTAATTTCTAAGGCCGATAAGGGCAATTGTATTGTTGTTTTAGAAAGGGGTCAATATAATGATAAAGTAAATGACATCATTCAAGGAGAGGGTTTTTTGAATTTACGTAGGGATCCCACCGCCGCGTTTCATAAAGACCTAAAAAACCTTCTGAAAAATTCTGCATTTACCTTTGACACCGAACAAAAGAGGAGCAATGTGATTCCTATGAATCCGCAGGCACCAATTTTATATGGTTTACCTAAAATTCACAAGGATGGTGTTCCTGTTCGCCCTGTTGTTTCATACGTGAGTGCTCCAGCGTATAAAGTAGCGAGGAAGTTAAATAGCATTGTTCGGGAAAAATCTTCTTTTAAGCCAATATATAGTTTAAAGAATAGTTCAGATTTAGTAAATAAAATTAAAGACATTAATATACCGCCAAACTCAACATTACTTTCTTTAGATGTGGATAGTTTGTTTACCAACGTACCATATAGTGAAACCTTAAATATTCTTAGATGTCACTTAGAAAGGAAGCGTTTACATCCGGGGGAGGTTTGTGAGTTAATAGAATTAGTAACTTTATGCATGAAACAAAATTATTTCAGATTTAATGGTCAATATTATTTGCAGAGTGATGGTTTAGCAATGGGGTCACCTCTTAGTCCTTTAATGGCTGACGTTTTTATGGATAACTTTGAAAAACAATATATAGTGTGGAACAGCAATTTAGTATATTATTATAGGTATGTTGATGATTTAATTTTATGTTGGAAGGGGAGTATGAGGCAGCTAGATTTGTTTATTAGTGCTCTCAATAACAAACATCCAAAAATAAAGTTCAAACGAGAATTAGAGGAAAATCGTTCATTAAATTTTCTGGATTTAACTATTACAAGAGTAAATAATAGGCACCAGTTTCAAATTTACCGTAAGCCTACGTACACAGATACTGTCATACCTGCAAATTCTACTCACCCATGGCAGCATAAACTGGCTGCTTTCCATTGTTATGTACATAGACTACTAACTGTACCTCTTTCGAAAGAGCATTATGATTCTGAGTTACATACTATATATCAGATAGCAACAACAAATGGTTATAGTACAGCAATGGTTAATAGTCTGGTTCAAAAGAAGCAGGGACGGATAGTGAATAGCATGCTTTACTCTGCGTTGCCATCTCAGCCTACTAACAAATTTAGATCTAGTATTACTTATGTTGGCCGGTTGTCTGACAAGATTTATAATATTTTAAAATCAAATAACATCAATGTTGCCTTTAAGACTACTAATTCTTTACGTTCTAGACTTTGTAATAACAAAGAAAAGGTGGATAAAGGGAACAGGTCGGGCGTATATAAACTCACTTGTGGCGACTGTAGTCAAGTATACATTGGACAAACCGGTCGAAGCTTTGATACTAGATTTAAAGAGCATGTCTCGTCATATAGGCATGATCATCCAGAGAAATCAAACTTTGCCAAGCATTTATTAGAAACGAATCATTCGTTGTTAGACTCAGATACGTACGAAATTTTACATTATTGTGATAAGGGTTTGCGGCTATCGGTTTTAGAACAATTGGAAATAATTAGGTACAACAACATGGGGTCTATTATTAATGAACAAGTTAATTTGGTTTCTTCGCCTTTGTTACGACTTGGTTCTAATTTTAATAATGTGTCATAGTAATAATGAGAACATGACTTCTCTTTTTACCGTACTCGGTTAAAAATAACGGGGTACCTGGCGTAGATTAAAAATAAAAATAAAAAGGGTAGTTTGGAATTCATTTCTTAAAAAAAGGGTAGTTTAGGACTTACATAAAAGGGTAGTTTGGAATTTATAAAATATTAGTGGGTACGTTGGTTTTGTCATTAACTAAGTTGAGTACATGGTTTACATATGTCAGTAGTGGAAGTGGTGGCATGTTGAGCGGTTGTTGTTGTGCTTCGTAAATGGCCTCGTGGAGAGTGCCGAAACGCGTCAGCGTTTAGTATAGTGGTGGTGGTGATAGTTGGGTCTGTGTGGCATGTGTTGATTCGTGTAGCAGTGGAGGTGGAGGTGTTGCATGGAAACATACATTTGCCGCACAGATATAACTATTTGTCATTAGTGGTCGCGGGTGAGCAAAGTAATTGTTTTTTAGTTCATAAATATGGACCTCCGCAAAGTAACGCCTGATTCAATAAATTATTTATATTACAAGGAACAGAAAAAACCCCATGTGTGTACACGTGGAGATACAGATAATCTTCTGCATCTCACAAAAAAACAAACTTTTTAGTTACTATAAACGTTATAAACTATTTTTTATTACATTTTTATCTTTAAATCATAATCGGGCTTTCTTTTTGAAGCGAGTAGACATAGCAAAACCTGAAATTGTTATAAAATTATACTTACTATTTTCTACCTACATACCCATTTCGTGTTTACAGGTATCCCAAGAATTTCAGTCTGAGAAGCTTTAGCACTATTAATCCAGTATAACACATACTGTGTAGTTACTTCTCAACATCAAAATGTTCGCCCGAAATTGTATACCGAACTAAACCTTCCCTAAACCAGCACGTACTAATTCCCTGTAACTCAAACCTCGTGTTTATCCTCTAATATTTATCGTGGCCATTATAAATAGAGATCTCGAGTGCACATTAATCAAGTCGAGAGCGTAACCTAAGAGGTGTCGCGTTGCGAACGGATTAGGGCGAGGTGCCCGAGACGTGAAGAAGGCACCTTTATTTTTGTTCAAGTTATGATATTTTCAGGATATTAGCCCCCGCCGAAATGTTCTAGATACAGTCTGTGAGCATTTAGAATAAGATTCGGGTTTAACGCATTCATTGCCCCAGTGCCGCTGTCACACATTTGCAGGCATTTGAACAGGCAGGCACATGTTCGTTTGCGGCGCCTGAAGAAGTTTCGTGCCTGACAGCCGGCAGCGAATGCGTTAAGAGATACTTCGGGTGTCAATGGCGTTACTAATGTCAAAGAAAGAAATGTCAATAAGGATTTACCCGAACCCGAATCCAGAAGGTTCTCGAATGGCATCCACGGACCGTGAGACGACGAGAAGATGGAGCGACGACCTGGTGAGGATCGCGGGATCGCGGTGGATGCGGAAAGCACAAGACCGGTCAGAGTGGAGAGCCTTGGGGGAGGCCTATGTCCAGCAGTGTACGTCTTTCGGCTGACATCATGATGATGATGATGATAGCCCTCATTACACAAAGCTTGTAGGTAGTTAAGTAGAAGATGGCGTAAAAGTTCTCAATTGAAACGAAAACCGTTGACCGAGGAGTCTTTACCAGAGTCTTTGTTGTAATTTTTTACACAAGAAAACGTCTCCATCGCGTACTAACAAATAAACAGTTTGCAATCACATGGAATGGAAGCAGTATTACCTCCAAGAATTATTCTTTAGTTATGATATGACAACTTGTTCAACCCTGGTAATTAATCTCGTATTATGTTTCAGTAGGGTTGCCGGCAATGTCACTTGGTTGGCGGGAATATGGAGTACCTGCTATTCTAAGATAATTAGGGACAGCCTAATATTTAAGACGAAAACATCAGCTTTGTCAGTCAGCAGCAGACGTAGCTAAGCAACCGAAGCGGCCACAATGATCTGCACAAGCTCTTATGTCTATAACAATACAGCCGTACCTAGATCATTGTGACCGCTTCGGTTGCTTAGCTACTGTACAAAGAAGCGTAAAATGTATCAATGATCTGCGTCAAACTGTATAAATTTGGATTCGAAGCGATCTCAGAGACAAACAAAATAAAGTCACCAGTGTCATGGTTAACAAACCAGAGAAAAACTATACCCAACTTCGAGTGCGGTCGGGAAAAACATGCGACGTTACAACAATTTTGTTTTGATAAACTTTGGCCCTAGTTACGGGAATTAGATACTTATTATAACTTTTAGGCAAAGCCCGAAATTTGTAGCTACACTAGCATATGCCCCGCGGCTTTATCCCCGTGAAATATAAAAAATGGGCTAGTTCCCTATCCCGTGGGAATTTCTAAAAATCCCTTCTTAGTGCACCCCTGGGATACTCAAGGTATATGTTTCCCAAATTTCAAGTCTCTAGGTCCAGTGGTTTAGGCTGTGCGTTGTCTGTCAGTCAGTCAGTCAGTCACGGTACTGTTTTATAGGTATAAAGAAGATGGGTATTTAGTTTAACGCCTTTTTTGTTGCTGAAAATTCAAGTAAAAGTAAAAACATCAGCAAACATTTTGTATCGACTCTTAGATCCAAGTGAGTGACTATACCAGCTTCATCTCATGCTACCATCAATGAGGGCTATCGCAAGTGACATTCTCCACCAATGAGAGACAAGCTACTGGCCTATGATTGGTGGCAATTGACGGATAGACCTCACTCGACACTGGCTATTCTAGCGGGTTTTTAACTCGCGTTGTTACAGGTTGAGGTTGGCCACACAAAACGCCAGCATCGAGTGTCCACTGTGAGTGGAACTAACATACAAATTGTGTCCAATTTTCTTGGCTCGGGAGCCGCGGGTTCGGATCGATACGGGGCCGACTTTCAAACTGCTTTCGCCCTCCGAAAGTCGCTCGGGGCCGGGAGCCGACCCGAAATATACATACAGAGCTGTAAGTGTATGATTTGTCATACATAGATTTATTATTTTTTGTATACATATTTTATAGTGTGCGTTTAAAATAATTCAGCCAGGGGTTGAGTAAGTATAAGTGAGCAGCCCTGTAAAGTTTTTGTAAAAATAAAATCTCCTTTACATTCTTTGCATCTTCTGCTTGACAGTATGTATGGGAGAAAGATTTTTCATTTTTTATTTTCCAACAAAACATTCACATTCTTATTACTAACATTGCTTAAATAATCATGAGCATATTGTAAATGTAACAATGGTATGTATGTATACTCCCGAATAAATATTTATTTATACTTAAACTATTTGACTATTTAGTCAACTCAGGACACTGTTGTTTAGTTAGTATATCTCAGTCGCGTTTGACCGATTACATGATGCCGCTAAGCAGCAGTGCTTGCACTGTTGTGATAAAGTATGGAGAGTACTTAAGCTAGCCGAGGAAATCACTGGCACAAGAGGCTTCATCTTAGCCCTCTAGATTGGCAACGCACATAGTTACTATAAATGGGTGACCCACTTGCTCGTTTACATTTCTTATCGTATTAAAATTAAAATTTCAAACGTCAAACGAGACGAATCCACTGAGGAAAGTCTCAAAGACTACTAAAAACTTTTAATCGAGTGAAAACAAACATCCAAAGGAGACATTTTATTAATAAAAGATGGGTAAATAAACGCTTGTAAAATTATAGAGACAGATAATTCGAGGGAAATACCTACCAGATATCTCTTGCAGAGTATCTATAGAACTGAAGTCTTCTTACGTTTTTCGCTACCTGGAAAGAGAAGAAAATAATATAAATAATTACACGAGATGACATTGCATTATCTGCTGCTTTTCCTGACAAGTAGTCGAATACCTCGCTTATTATGTGAAGCTAGGTACACAATTAACATGGCTTTTGTCCTTTAAACGATAAAAGAAAATCTTACAGCCTTATCACACTATAGTGATTTGTGAGTGAGTTTTGTATTGAGGCGATCATGAAGCAGAAGGCTGTTGGATACAAGAGCTCTGACGTAAACAAAAATGTTTAATTAAATTTTAATTCTTAGAGCGCGAAATGTGATGGCGGTTGTACCAACTCTATAGACATCCAGGGACGTCTTCGTGCGCTGTCTTCACGCCCCCTCCCCACCCCGTCTTATCGGGCCCGTTCATAGCCACCCCTGTATAATACATACGAGCAAGAGTTTTAGTTGCTATAGATACTTAAGCGGGGGGTGGACTTGTATTTTTGGTGCTTATGGTGAAGAAAGAAGTGGTTTAGATGTTTTGTATCTACGTCAAGGTTAATATGTATGTATTATGTACTCTCTTGTCAAGAGCCAGTTTAGAATAGTAAAAAAAGTTTAGGAAAAAGACGTGGTAAAAAGACTGCATGCATCAGTATTTCAGTCAGTAGGTCCTATAATGTAAGTAAAAGTAAGCAAGTAAACCAATGACATTACATATAAAAAGAGGTAAGTACATAGGTATATGTCATCAGCTCGCCGAAAACGAAGCGCAGAAAAGGTTACAAATTGTAGCCTCTTTGGCCACAATCTCTCTCAAACAAGGTCAAATCTTGCGCGCAAATATCAAAATGTTCGAAACATTTTTTGTTCCGATTGTCTTGTGAGCATATGACGTGTCTTCTATACCTATAAAACAGTACCGTAACTGACCGACTGACAGACAGACAACGCACAGTATAAACCACTGGACCTAGATACTTGAAATTTGGAAAACGTAGACTTTGAGTATCCTAGAGGTGCACTAAGAAGGGAATTTTCGAAATTCCTACGGGATAGGGAACTAGACTATTTTGAAATATTTCACGGGGGCAAAGCCGCGGGGCATAAGCTAGTTACTTATAATATCATTGTAGTAAACCCGATTTGTACAAAAACGGACGATAAAACACTAATTACAAACAATCAAATTCGAGTACAAAAGCGGACTTCACTTCACGTAATTCGTTCGACATAATGTGTATACGAAATAATAAAACCCAGTGCCCTAAGCACGACTTGTCGAATCCTAAACGAATAGTAAACTTTAGCGAGTTTGTATGACGTTTGGACGTATTTGCAACTAAAATTTAGTATGAGATTTCTCGATCTCGATACGATAACCGTAACGTAACGCAGGATTCGACAACTCGTGCTTAGGGCACAGTTCAGTTACTGGACTCTCTCAGGACCTTAGAGATTAACCCTTTGAATGCTGCGCGTGAGATCGTCGCGTTCGTCAGGTTTCGCTGACCCCGGGTCATTTGAACTGGATGTCAGAGATGCGAGTAACCATCTCATCTTGTTACTAAACCTGTTCTGATGAAATAGGGCTGAGTTGCTAAGACATGAAAATGTATGATGAAATAGACAACATTTTGTGACTGTGACACTGTGAAATAAACGGATTTCTCATGTATGACAGTTGCGTATAGCCCGATATGTTGTTGACGAATCCTTAGTTCCCGAGTTAGAAAGCAGTGTCAAATACTGCGTCAATAGTTGCGTGAATGCGCCTTTACAAAATGATTGATGTGATTAGTGTAGTGTGCTACACTACTTCTGATAATAGTAAAAATGACGATGAAAACGAGGGCAATTTTGTGCACTGCTGTTACCTGCTAGAGCAGAGCGTTGGCTGCTACTATCGAAGCATGTGCTCCAAAAGGAAGGACTACGGACTAGTCTGAAACATGTCGGACTATACTTAACTGACATACGAGAGCAATCCATTTATTTCACTACGAAGAATCGCACGATAATTTCATGTTAAAAATGTGTTCGGGCCATAACTTATTTGAGTGAATGGATAAACCCTATCTTTGTGATAAATCGATGTAGTCAGAATCATAAAGACCAATTCAACCCTCGGATGCTGTGGCGTGAGAAAACCGCGTTCGCCGGGTCTCGCTGACCCCAGGTCATTTGAACTGGATGTCTGAGATGTGAGTAACCGTCTCATCTTGTTACTAAACCTGTTTTTACAAATAAAGTCTGGGATCCTAAAACAACCGTTTCTGAGATTGAAATCAGCTATGTATATTCTGGACGTACCTTCAATTTTGTCAGGGTCATAAAAACCAATTCAACCCCTTGGATGCTGTGGCGTGTGAACGCTGGGTCTGTCGGGTCTCGCTGACCCCAGGTCATTTAAACTGGATGTCTGAGATGTGAGTAACCGTCTCATCTTGTTACTAAACCTGTTTTGACAAATAAGAGCTTACGGAATTTAAACTCCTAAGACTGAAATCAGCAAAATGTGCTCTGGTCATAATTTTTTGAGTTAATAGGTTAATCCATTGGGCTCATTGTCTAGTGCGTTTGTCTTCGCTTTGGTTACGCCGTTTTTTCTGTCAAACGATTTAAGATCGTGCAAGAAAAAGATAGCGAACCTCAAAGCGAAGACAAGCGCGTTAGACAATAAGTCCTCTGGTGTTACTATACAATAAATCGTTTTAAGTATTAAATTGCCGGCTGTAGACAGCTGGCCATATGTAAAATGTAGATATTTTTTGTCTTTCTCGGCATCATGAAGATAAACCCAACCCTTTGAATGCTGAAGCGCAAGAACGCCGTCCTCTTTGGATCTCGCTGACCCCAGGTCATGGGAACTGGATGTCTCAGTTGCAACCGTCGTTTCGTCTTTAGTGAACCTGTTTTGTTAGAGCTCAGGGACTTCGTAAGAATTTTAAATTTTTGAGAAAATGTATTAGTGGTCGAAATTTAATTTAATAGATTTAGGTGTCACTTTGTGAAGAGCAAATCATGCATTGAATGAACTGGTATAAAGGACAAATCCTATACTAAATACGCATTACTAATCCTTCAATATCGTACAATACACTAAAAAACAAATCACTTTGTATTTCAACTTTAAAAAGTTGTAATCTCTAATAAATGAATAAACGAAATGCAACAAGTAAGCACAAGTTTTAATTGATATTTAATTTCACTAACATATTGATTAACCTCATCATTGCTTTTTTAAAAAAGCCATATAGCTAATAAGAACTTATATTTAAGTAACCGATCATTATGAACGTTCTTAGCCAAAGTATTTTATGTACAGTTCCAAAAGTTATTTATCAATTTATTATTTGAGTTCAATAATGCCTATGATTTACTGTCAACAAGCTGATTCTGAGAGGCTGCACAGTATCCATGGGAACAGGTAACGGCCTTACCGACCAGACAACCTGGGTCACGTGAGTGACCTCGCTCCAGGGGTCAGATGAGTCTCCCATAGCAATGCAAAGGGTTGACATGTTACAATTTTATCTCTTAAACAACAGTCTGAGTCGGCGCCTTTTCGCGGCTATGCCGTGACAAATTTCCGTGTGTGTATAGCTTGTATGATATTTGTTTTACTGCATATGTCATAGTCATGGTTGTCGAATAAACTTTTTTATCTATCTATCTAGAACTGTTATAAGTCTTATTCTAATAACGTTTCGGGACTATGGGGACTATCGGGAAAATGTCATAAAGAATTCCTCGACGCTTTCACTGCACTGGAAGTGAGAGAGTATTAATTTATTGAATCAGGCGTTACTTTGCGGAGGTCCATATTTATGAACTAAAAAACAATTACTTTGCTCACCCGCGACCACTAATGACAAATAGTTATATCTGTGCGGCAAATGTATGTTTCCATGCAACACCTCCACCTCCACTGCTACAAACAACGCTGACGCGTTTAGTATAGTGGTGGTGGTGATAGTTGGGTCTGTGTGGCATGTGTTGATTCGTGTAGCAGTGGAGGTGGAGGTGTTGCATGGAAACATACATTTGCCGCACAGATATAACTATTTGTCATTAGTGGTCGCGGGTGAGCAAAGTAATTGTTTTTTAGTTCATGAGAGAGTATTATTGTTTAGCCGCGCGAGTTTTTATATAGGTCTTGAGTTAACGATTACCTACCTAATATTTTTTTGGTGGTTATAGGTCACTGCTGTTGGTTCAAGTATATCTGTATTCAAGAAAATACTATTAATAAAGGTTCAAGTAATTGACTTAGATTAAGCCTACTCATCGCTTAGATTTAAGTTTGACTGATACACTTAATTATGGCATTATTTTTTACCTGTAACCTGGTACTTTATGAACATTCTTTGTAGTTTGGTAGGAATAAAGCGACCTAGCAATGTATGGGTCACTCGGGTCAACCGTGCACTAGACTCGGGGTCAGTAGCGACCACCCGAGCATTGGAAGGGTTAACAATACTCAATGCTGGGTACAAGTTTTTGTGTTTTGATTTTGGAAACGAGAAACAGGTTTGTTTATAAAAATGCTGTAGTGGAGTTTTTTTATACATCCCATCCTAATTACCTGTATGTCCCTAAGTTGCTAAGATGTAATTTCATATACTTTTCTCATATAACTTTTGCTAGTTTATTTACAAAATGTTCTCCTGTATGGTTAAAAAAAAAATCTCCCATGCATTTATTGTCTCTGCCGGTTGACCTGCGTAATGTTACGGTTATCGTATCGAGATCGAGAAACCTCATACTAAATTTTAGTTCCAAATACGCTCACGGGCGAGCGCTGTTCCAAACGTCATACAAACTCGATAACGTTTATTATTCGATTTTACGTGACTCTGTAGACAATAATTACTCTAATAACAATAACCTAACCAACTTACAAAAACATGAAACTACCGTGAGACTCAATCATAGTGAAATAGTCGAGCAGAGCCGCGGCGCGCAGTTTACGTCTCGCCACCGGCGTGGCGTGTGCTCCCAGAGGAAGGACTACGGATTAGTCCGAAACATGTCTAGCTATACTCGACTGACATACGTGAGTGATACGTTTATTTCACTATAACTTACAAAAGTTGAAAAACCCCCGACATTGCTATTTCAAAGCTCAATATTTCATAAACGGGTGAACCGATTTTAATGAGCCTTAGATAAGAACCATCTTGATTAAACTAGCTTTCGATTAAAAAAATTCGGTCCATCCATTTTGGAGCTATGATACCACAGACAGACACACAGAAACACAGGTCAAACTGACACCCCTCTTTTTCGTCGGGGGTTTAAAAACAGACCGCTACCAGTAGGCAACGTTCCCAAAACGCTGCCGGCATTGCCTATCTAAATGTAAGAACCTTCTCTTACAAGAGTAGAGTATACATATGCTATAGTATACATATTATATAGACATAGAGTATACATATGATATAGTAGAGTATACATATGCTATCTGTTACCCGGTAGGCACTTGTAAATAAGAGATTCTCTGGCAGTGGGTGATAAATTTAAGAGCAATTAGACTTAATCGTCGAGTAGAAAGCGTGCTATCTTCTGCCGGCCGCGATCGATAGCAGACGTGACCAACCTTTGGTCCCGGTTATAATATGTACGTGAAGCTTGAAGGTTTGAATGGTAATGCAATTTCTGGTCGGTTTCTAAAGGTTACAGGAGCAAAGGTATAGTAGAAATGGAAGTTAAGAAAATTGACTAAAAATTAATCACCATCGCAAGCCTTCTTTTCGTCCCGCTGCTGGGCACAAGCCTCCTCTAAGAATGAGATTGTTGTAGATGTCTATGGGCACGTCTATGGACTTACGATCAGCCCCCATACTACGAAATTCGAAAATCAAAGTTCGTATCGTATCGTCCCGCTCACTCTCGTGTTAAATAATATTAGATTGAGAGGGACAGCATGACACGAAATTCGAATTTTGCACTTCGTAGTCGGGAGGCAAGTGAACAGCAGGCTTATCTTTTAACTAACTCTGAATCGGAATCGGTTTAACGAACGAAAAGGATCGCACCTCGAAAGATTGCTTTCAAGATTGATCCCGCTGCCATTATGCGAGTATGCCAAAATCTTGCGGTCAGTTGACTTCAAAAATGCCTCGGCATCGCTTTCGATTGTCATGATCATGACTTTACGCGATACAATTTGTTTCATTTTCAAAGCGAACTTCGCGAACTGTCAAAATGAACGCGATTGTGATTCCGACCGTGTGAGACAGTAAGCCTGCCGCTTACTCCTTTGCTCTTTTACTCCTATAAGCAAAAATCGTTCGTTCAAAGCAAATGCTTACTGAAAGATAATTACACAAGCCTTGTCTTTTAACATGAAACTACCATAAGACTTAATGATAGTGAAATAAAAACGGATCACTCGCGTGTATAAGTCGAGTTTAGCCCGGAATGTTTCGGGCTAATTCGTAGTCCTTCCTCTGGGAGTGCATGACCCAGCGGCAGCAAGACGTACACTACGCGTCGTCTATACTATACTAGGCGCAGCTGACAGCGGCACACAACTACCCTTTTTAAGTAATCCGACTGATTTGACGAATCCGTTTTTATTTCACTAAGCCTTGTCTTCTATAATGCGTGCGTCCTAAACTAAACTGTTGTCGACCCCTGCGCCAGTGGTTTATACGGCGCTAGGTTCCAGTTTATAGCGCTTCGCAGCTCGAGGCGTCGTAATAAAATCTTGGCGACGACGCGCGCTTTACGAATATTGCGCTACTGTAAAGATAACTGCACTGTGCCAAACCGAAGCGCCGTAACTTTTGAATTTGGAACGTTCTTTGTTTTTCTTTTGTTGAAATTTGTGATGGCCATGATTTTCTTGTTTTTTATAGAAGAAGGTTGACGACATCCAGGTTTAAGGTTCAATATCGTGATTCCATGTTTTAATCATTTATAATTATTTAATACGTGGCATTTGTTTCTAAAAACCAAGCTCGAGTCGAGTTCAGCCAGACATGATCCGTTTTATTTCACTATGATTCAGTCTCACGGTAGTTTCACGTTAAAAGTGGCTTTACTAACTTATAGCAAATAAATTACTATTTGAACTAGGTAGATGACAAATACATTACCAAAATAATGAGAACAGACATTCCTTGCTGTAATATTCGAGGCACATCGCATACACTGACAAATAACTCGAAATTAGTACAAAGAAGCCGAAACCCGAGCTCCCATCAGAAGTAATTCAAGCAGCTTTACATTCAAATGTTCATACAAAGGCTTTTACGGCGACCCAACTAGTTATAACATAATTATTCAAGCACGGGCACTAAAACTAGAACAGCCATAGCCGGAAAAGCAGATTCGCATTACGACCGAACTAAGATCATTAAACTATATTACAATACCCCCTCCCATCTATCATGGGCCCCCATCTTTTGTGTAAGAAATTCATGCGAAACAACCATGCGCACAAGTTTCCACGCGACCGCTATTCAAACGTGAACAGCGTACAGCGAAACTTGTGCCCTGATGTTCTTAACTCGGGTGCTTCAGAGTGGTCATTCTGGGAAAATTGGAAAACGCGAACGCCCATACGAAACCCGACTCTGCTCTTATAAAATTACAGCGAAATATTCAATGTTGTCGACCCCTGTCGGGTTGGTACGGGTTTAGACTAAAATGGACTTTGTTGGGTAAGTGTTGGAGCCTTTTTGGGGTACACGGGGTGCTGCTGTTCCCCGGAAGGGTTGAGTCGTAAGGAAGTTCGCCGATTATGTTTAGTCAGCTCTGCCTGTGTAATGGAAAGGAAGTAGGAATTGGGGCCTGTAAGATGTGGTCGTATAAGGCGCCCCCTCGGGGTGGGTGGGGTTTGTTTGTTTCTAAGGTCCACTAGTGGGGGCAGGATTTAAATATCGCGAACGGCCTTGTCAGTTACGGGTGTCTTTGTTAACTGGACGGGTAATGTGCGTGGTTGTTTAGGCGTTTTCTCTATACTAATGTTGCGAATGGGAGAGTAAATCTGTTAGATTTTTTAAGTTTTACCGGTTCAAGTAATGAAACTTTTTTTAATGAAACTACCGTGAGATTCAATTAGTGAAATAAACGGATCACTCAGTCGAGTATATAGCCAGACATGTTTCTGACTAAGCCCTAGTCCTTCCTCTGGGAGCACGCTTCGGTAGCGGAAGTGATCTGTTTAGTTCACTATAAAAATGAAAATGGTTTTCTCGGTACATGATAAAAAGGAGTTTAATTGAGTTAAAATAAACTTTTTTGGAAAATTGTTACCTAATTATAAAGTCACAACTATTCAAATATGGGTCACATCATAGAACATCATAGCAATAGCCAAATACCTCTCTTGACATAAGACCATATTATTTTTGCGCGTCAGACCACCGCAGCGCTGGATGGACGATGTTCGACGGCACGGAGGTCGAGACTGGATGAGACGGGCACAGGATCGCCAAGAGTGGAAGAAGAGGGAAGGTATCCAGGAGTCGATCAACAAAAGACCACTATGATGATGATTTTTGCGACAATGTTCCACAGTTTATCACTACAATCAAGGACGATAAAACCAAGAGGACTGCCAATGGCTATACAATGTCGTGTTCCTGTAAAATAATGAGCCTGCTGTAGCTAGTTTTACTATGGAGCTATCTATGAACTGAAAGAAAAAACGAATTTAGATGTAGCTATTATGTTAGCCAGAGGTCTAAATGTCATACCAAATGAATGGTACAGAGACCCCTCCGTAATAAAACTAGTTACAGCAGGCTTATTATTTCAAAGGAACGCGTACAGACACTGGCAGTTCTCTTGGTTTTATGGTCCTTGACTACAATAAAGACTTTTCTCTTTGGAGTAGGTACGAATATTATGGTATTGCAGGTACTTAGAATAGGTACTCTAGACAGGACACAGCTCGCAACACGTGCAAGTTTGTCCTCGAACTAGAAACAAAGCAGTCTTGGAACTAGGACCGGTAGCTAGATACACTTGTCCCAGCCTGTAGTTAGGAAAGTTTGTAAGTCTGTCTGTCACGGTAAAGTCCTTACGTGCACCTACGAGTATGTCGTTGACAACCATAGACATATACATTTAGTTAGATGACGCCTGTACCTCAATCTGTATGAAAACTAGCGTGTTTTTTAGGGTTCCCTAGTCAAGAAGGAGCCCTTATAGTTTCGCCACGTTCGTCTGTTTGTCAGCGGCATAATTTAGAGACTCTTGGTAGGTACTAGAAAGCTGGAATTTGGCTTATTTGTTTTATAATACATATGTATTTAATCAGAAGTAGCCCGAAGAATTGCGAAACTTAAGTGGCAGTGGGCGGGGCACATAGCTCGCAGAACTGGTGGCCGATGGGGTCAGAAGGTTCTCGAATGGCGTCTACGGACCGGGAGACAAGCTGTCGGTAGGCCTCCAACAAGATGGAGCGACGACCTAGTAAAGATCGCGGGACCGCGGAGGATGCGGAAAGCTCAAGACCGGTCTGAGTGGAGAGCCTTGGGGGAGGCCTGATTGTCAGCCGATTGACGTCCACTGCTGGACATAGGCCTCCCCCAAGGCTGATGAAGGATGATGATGATGATGAGTAGAATAAAATCTTGAAAGAAATGTTTTTAGGTCACTTTTTAGTACTTTGGAGGACAATTTCCCCGAATAGGGTGAGTTTGGGCAGCTACAAAAAAACGTGTCCGTTATTTTAGACAACTCTCTAACATATATAAAAAAACGTGTCCGTTATTTTAGACAACTCTCTAACATATATAAAAAAACGTGTCCGTTATTTTAGACAACTCTCTAACATATATAAAAAAACGTGTCCGTTATTTTAGACAACTCTCTAACATATATAAAAATAAATCAAATCGGACGCAGACAGTTGGGTACCTTTCCTTGTAAGCAAAGCACTCATCAACGATATTGACAAGGAAACCGCCGAACTAAAACATTGGGTACTGACTAATAAAGGATCCTCCACCAATACAGCTTCAATAACTTACAACAAGTATCGCGGACGTGTGGGTTGGCCGTAAACAGACGATCGACGAAGCCATGCAAGTTTTAATGAAAACGGCTCCTCCGCAAACAGAACTATATGTACACGGGTATATAACTATTGCTGTATGTGTAAGGTCGCGCCGTAGCTTACGACGGCTTGGCCAGTGCGTGCTTAATAATTATGTTTTCCCCTCACTACCTCGGAAAGCCGTCTTTTATCCTTTAATACAAGCGAGTAAAATCGCGTTTTATCCACTAGTGGGGAAAGTAATTTGACCTTGGAGTGGACCGTGTTTAAGTAGCTTTTGACAGATAAAAAAACGTAAAACGCTCATAATAATGGTTCGTTTGATATTAATAATCATTAAATAAATGATGAATGATTTGAGAATTTAATAAAAAATACCAAATTTAGCTTTATTCTTAAAACTCTATAAGAAACATTTGTTTTTTATAATGATATTGAATATAATTCTGAACGCACAAGTTGAGTCGATGCGATTTCTAAACGTATCGTCAGAAATGTCAACATTGTCCGACTCACGTAAAAATACACAACTTCCAGAGATTTCTGTTATAATGTCGTAAAAAAAAATAGTGATTCCAGTGATGAAGATTTATTTTTATGAGCTGTTTTTTTGCATGTTGCGCTTTCCTCGCTAAAGTGAGGTGAAAAGTTTTGTGTTACACACGGGTGCAAATGTATTTTACTTCTCGTGTGTTGAAACACTCGCTACGCTCAGGATTCTATTTTAGAACCACTCGCTTCGCTCGTGGTTTAACTATAGAATCCTTTCCCTTGCTTGTGTTTCAATTCCACACTCGCGGGTAAAATACTACTTTGCACCCTTGTATAACAAATAACTATTTCGACCCCCGACGAAAAAGAGGGGTGTTATAAGTTTGACCTGTGTGTCTGTGTATCTGTCTGTGGCATCGTAGCTCGCAAGCGGGTGGACGAAACGGTTTTTAGCTAAATTTCATTAAAATCGGTTCACCCGTTTTTGAGGTATTGAACTTTGAAATTACAATGTCGGGGGTTTTTCATCTTTTCTAAATTGGTTATTATAAACATTTCTGTAAAGTTAGATTTATGGTAAACTAGCGATGCGTTGCCAACCTAGAGAGCTAAGATGAAATGCCTCTTGCGCCCGTAATTACACTGGCTGGCTTAGTCTCCACACCGGAACACAACAGTGCAAGCACTGCTACTTAGCGGCAGCGATGGACCTCGCACAAGGTCCTACCACCCGTGACTGATAGATGCCCAACTGTCGACCAATCATAGGCCAGTAGGCCGAGCACGAGTTTTCGGATACAACGTAACGCTACATTATCATATCGAAATCGAGAAACCTCATACTAAATTTTAGTTCAAAATCCGCTCTCGGGCGGGCGCTGTTCCAAACCTCATACAAATTTCTCGGTTACGTTTACTACTCAATTACGTTACGTAGGTTTCGATAGATTAGATAGCTCTCATTAATGGGTTTCCCAACCATTTTTAACCCCCGACGAAAAAGAGGGGTGTTATAAGTTTGACCTGTGTATCTGTCTGTGGCATCATAGCTCCCAAACGGAGGGACCGATTTCGATGCGGTTTTTTTTAATAGAATGCTAGTTTAATTGAGATGGTTCTTAGCTAGGTTTCATTAAAATCGGTTTACCAGTTTTTCAAATACTGAACTTTGCAATGACAATGTCGGGGGTTTTTCAACTTTTTTAAGTTGGTTCTTAACTGTCAGTGAACCCTCTGCAGCACCATAAGCCAGCTGATAGTTTGGCCGTAGTGGGTGCCTGGGTAGAATTACCACAAGATTGCTACCATTCTTTAGGGCGGGCGGGCTCGGGGCAAGTTTACCGCCCGCCTTGATTAGGGTTAATGACGCCCAGGTAATTTGAGAAGCAGACGTGTTTTTGAGAGGTTATCAAAAGGGAAAGGTCATTTTAGGGTTCCGTACCTTAAAAGGGAAAAACGGAAACCTTATACGATCACTTCGTTGTCCGTCTGCCTGTTTGTCTGTCAAGAGCCTTTTTCTCTAAAACGCGTAGAGGTAGCAAGATGAAATTGATGTCAAATACTCAAGTCTGTAATCCTAAACTTTTAAGACAACGCAATCAAAAGATCAGTCATTAAAAAAGATGTTTCCATACAAATTGACGTGGAATCAAAACCTTTTGTCTGTCCTACAATATGTCAGTGACGAATATAAAATGACTCCACACGACGTACATCAAGGGCTCTGCCTAACACTGGAATATAATATACTAGCAGCCCGTCCCGGCTTCGCACGGGGTAGATAATTATAAAATGAAAAAAGTTGTTGTAGTGACATAACTACAATAGTTGGACATATGCTACCGCGGAGTTTTTTGTAGACATTATGATGTTCTTCAATATTGTTGTACATTATTTTGTTCTATCGCTAATAGTTTCGGCAGCGCATTCGACGAAAGACATTTTAAGACTCATTTTTCTACACCTTCGGTTACATTGTTCAAATTTTACCAAGGATCCCTAATTTTTTTCAAAATGAAATGTAGCCTATGTCAAATTACACAAATTTGTACAGAACCCTCGGTGCGCGAGTCCGACTCGCACTTGGCCGGTTTATTTTCTGGGTGGTTTTGAGCGGTCAAAGAGCGAACGTGAGCCCGATCAGTTTAAGTCTTCTACAGGTTATAATATAAAGTAAATTTATGTCCCTGTGCCCGACACTCATCATCATCATCATCATCATCATCAGCCCACTCACGTCCCACTGCTGGGCACAGGTCTCCTCTCAGAATGAGAGGGCTTGGGCTATAGTTCCCACGCGGGCCCAGTGTGGATTGGGAACTTCACACACACACCATTGAATTGCTTCGCAGGAGTATACAGGAGTGTGCCCGACACTGACACCTTCAATCTTAATACGTAGCAATAAAGGCACAAGCAGGGTGTCAATTATTGGAACTAACGTGTCGATCATTGGGCCGTCTGCCATAGGTATTGTTTCATGACTTTACTTTTAAACCCTTTCGTATTCCACGCTCGTTCTGAGTCTGCCCCCATACTACGAAATTCGAAAATCGAAGTTCGTATCGTATCGTCCCGCTCACTCTCGCGTTAAATAACATTAGCTTGAGAGCGACGGCACGATTCGAAGTTCGAATTTTGCACTTCGTAGTCGGGGGGCTGAACACATTTTTAGTTTCATTTATGGCCTAGTACAAATACGAAGTCGTTGATGAGGTCAGAATATTCTTTGAATGAAGCACCGACTTCATATTTGTGCTAGGTCATAGGCGGTTTTTGGTGCTATTTGGTTAAAAGATTTTTTATTTTAAAATTGAATGCTTAAAGAAAACTAAAGAATCGATTTTGATACCATTTATATTTTTTCAGACCACCTCTGAAGTTAAGTATACCCTTTATTGAAGTCGTTTAAAAACTAAAGCGCCTGGCCCCTATTTCACCAACTTTACAATTGTCGGTTTGTCATGACAATTCGAACTACATTTTCTTGGCCAGTATGAAGCGCGCTAAAACAAAAGCTATTCAAGTCAGCAATTGACACAGAATTGTCATTGAAAACAATTGTAAAGTTGGTCAAAATAGCGACCAAAGGGCTGGCAGCTATTTCTCCCAGCGAATCAGCACCGCTGTTCAACGGGGGAACGCCGCCAGTCTTTTGGGCACCATGCCACGGGGGCCATATTTAGATTTAGGTTAGTTTTAATTATTTATAGCTATCAGTTTTGTAATTTGAATTGTTTTTACCGTTTTTACCTATGTCAATAAATATAAGCTATATTCACACTGTTTTAACTTAACCGTGTTTCAGCCTCTTGTTTTCTCCCGCCAAAGAACACGGGAAATACCTACGTTTCCGCTATCCTTCGTAACTAGGCCAACTAGAGTTTAACCCTAGCGGGCGGGGTCCCTTCACGGGCGACTGAAGGGCCTGCACTCAAGGAAATTGGGTCATTTGTCCCTTTGCTACCTATTAGGGGTACCTATTGATTTTTTTCCTTGACTTGTCAATGGTTGTGGAGTTGGCATGACGGTTGGTCAATAGTAAGACGTTTGTATTAACTCCCGACGCGAAAAGAAGGATGGTATTTGTTTGATCTGTGTGTCTGTCTATGGTATCGTAGCTCTTAAACGGATGGACCGGTTTCGATGCGATTTTTTCAATCGAAAGCTAGTTTAATCGAGTGAATCGATTTTAATGAAACTTGGCTAAGTTTAATTAAAATCGATTCACTCGTTTTTGAGGAATATTGAACTTTGAAATGGCAATGTCGGGGTTTTTCAACTTTTCTAAGTTGGTTATGT
Source organism: Clepsis dumicolana (assembly GCA_963691665.1). Taxonomy (NCBI): domain Eukaryota; kingdom Metazoa; phylum Arthropoda; class Insecta; order Lepidoptera; family Tortricidae; genus Clepsis; species Clepsis dumicolana. The sequence continues at coordinate 10,091,598 of OY829514.1, read as the reverse complement.
TATTATTAGAGGAAAATAACTAACACCCGAAAATTCCGAAGCTTCATTTGTCCGAATGCATCATTGGTCGGAATTTTCATAGTTACGAAAGCTATATTCTCTGAGAAGAAAGATAAAACTTTAGTGTAGATGTTATGTAGTGTAGAAAGCACAGGTTAGGTTTGTTTTATTAACCCCCGACTTGAAAAGAGGGGTTGTTATAAGTTTGAATGTTTGTGGCATCATAGCTCCAAAACGCATGAACGAATTTAGAGGTAGGTTTTATTAATCGAAAGCTAGTTTAATCGAGAAGGTTTTTAGTTTAGTTCCAGAAAAAACTATTTAGCCGTTTTTGAGATATTGAACTTTAAAGTGCAAATGTCGGAGGTTTTCAACTTTTATAAGTTGGTTATAGGTATGTATACTTCGCGAGCTACCTACCTGTTTTCTCGATTTTGTCATAGCATTAGGTAAAAGACAAAGTGACATAAAATCCACCCCTCTTTTTGCTTCTAGGGTTTCAAATGTACCAATTGAATTCAACCTTCTCCACCCACGCTCCTTATCACAAATCTCAGCAATAAATCAATCAACTAATTTGATCCTGCTTCGACGTCAAAGTACTCAAAGTACCTAATCGATGGGGGAGGGGGGGGGGGTAATTCGAAGGCGGGCTTCTGAGGCGTGGGGCAAGGCAAGACCCCGGGGGTCAAAGGGGCCATTCGCGAGGGGTGTCGGCAACTTATGCGAAACTAGTTTCGCGGCGAAAAACGTAGCGATAGGCAAGTTTAATAACCCAGCCAAAGTATTAGGTATATTGGTACTAGCTTATGCCCCGCGGCTTTGCCACCGTGAAATATTTCAAAATGGGCTAGTTCCCTATCCCGTGGGATTTTCGAAAAAATCCCTACTTAGTGCACCTTTAGGATACTCAAGCATATGTTTACCAAATTTCAAGTCTCTAGGTCCAGTGGGTTAGGTTGTGCGTTGTCTGTCAGTCAGTCAGTCAGTCACGGTACTGTTTTATAGGTATAGATAGAATGAAAGAGTGTATGCCCTAGCGCGTCGAAAAGAAGAACTGCGAACCTCATTAGCTGATTACACGTTCCAGCTAACGACCACTTTCCACCTGAGACATGGTTTTAGAAACAAAATACCTTGTTCAAGAATCAACAGCAAATTTGTATCTTCCACGGCCCAAATTGGCTACATCAGCAAAACATCACGGAAGCGAGACATGGTTTTAGAAACAAAATACCTTGTTCAAGAATTAACAGCAAAGTTGTATCTTCCACGGCCCAAATTGGCTACATCAGCAAAACATCACGGAAGCTGAAATCGGCATGTATCATGGTATCTAGGATATAAATGATCAAAATAACCCGTCTAGCACATCATAGAGAATCGGTACGCGGCTACTCGTTGCGAAATATACAGAGAAAGCCGTTCTGTGAAGCGTTTGGTCGATGCAACTTGTGACCAAAGGGCTGGCAGTTTTTTGTCTTTTAAAGAATCAGCATCGCTATTCAGCGAGGCAACGCTGCCAGCCTTTTGGGCACCATGCCACGGGGGCCTTATTTTGATTTAATTTAGTTTCATTACTTTTAGCTTGGATTTAATCTCTGTAAACCATATTGCAGAGCAGAATTACGTAGTCCAATTTCAATGCCGTTTTTATCTGTCGAAAGCTAACATTATTGCGCAAGTTTGAAGCTACATTTGACGAAAACCAGTTCACTCGTCATTAAGATATTTAACCTCAAACTGACTAAAACAAAAAGCACTTCCAATGTAGTCCAGCCATCCCAATTATCTCCGCCAGCCATCTTAACTTTTACGAGCACACCCAATCATAATATACAACATATAATCTGAGTCCCTTAACGACCTCCCTTAATAAGTCCCCCCTAGCTTAAGGCGTCCCCCCAAGACATATTTCATTGCCTCCTTTACTACCGCCCGGGGCTCGAACTTCGGCCATATTTTAGGACTAAATAATATACAAGATACGTTGCGTCACGTATACATTTAATGGCGGTTCAGCCTTACGTTGGAGGTTGGATTTAGTCAAGGATGTATTGCATAAGGCCCGATTCACAATAGAGCATAAAAAGCGTAGCATTAAAACCCGACGAAGGCGTCCTATCTAGGAAAGTACAGCTTAAAATTGATAAAAAAGCGTCGCATTAACTAAAACCCGACGTCCTAGGTACCGCTTAAAATTGATAAAAAAGCGTCGCATTAAAACCCGACGAGGACGTCCTATCTAGGAAGGTACAGCTTAAAATTGATAAAAAAGCGTCGCATTAAAACCCGACGAGGACGTCCTATCTAGGAAGGTACAGCTTAAAATTGATAAAAAAGCGTCGCATTAACTAAAACCCGACGTCCTAGGTACCGCTTAAAATTGATAAAAAAGCGTCGCATTAAAACCCGACGAGGACGTCCTATCTAGGAAGGTACAGCATAAAATTGATAAAAAAGCGTCGCATTAACTAAAACGCGACGTCCTAGGTACCGCTTAAAATTGATAAAAAAGCGTCGCATTAAAACCCGACGAGGACGTCCTATCTAGGAAGGTACAGCTTAAAATTGATAAAAAAGCGTCGCATTAAAACCCGACGAGGACGTCCTATCTAGGATGGTACAGCTTAAAATTGATAAAAAAGCGTCGCATTAAATAAAACCCGACGTCCTAGGTACCGCTTAAAATTGATAAAAAAGCGTCGCATTAAAACCCGACGAGGACGTCCTATCTAGGAAGGTACAGCTTAAAATTGATAAAAAAGCGTCGCATTAAATAAAACCCGACGTCCTAGGTACAAAATTGATAAAAAAAAGCGTTGGATTAAAACCCGCCTCCTCGTCGGGTACCTTCCTGCCTAGGAAGGTACCGCTTAAAAATGATAAAAAGCGTCGCGTTAAAACGACATTGGCGCTATTTTAAGTTAAACACGACTTAGAGTTTACTGCTTAGTGCTTAAAATCGAACACCATTCAATAAAAAAGCGTCGCGTTTTATACAAAGAAATACATTTGTGTTCATATACACCCACCCGCAAGGTGGTCTGACGATCTGGTAAAGATCGCGGGACGCCATTGGCTGCGGGCAGCACAAGACCGGTCGTCGTGGAGATCCTTGGGAATGGCCTATGCTCAGCAGTGGACGTCTTCTGGCTGATATGATGATGATGATGAAGTTTGTTTCAATTAAACGAAAACGCTGTAACGTGCGTTAAGAAAGAGTTCGTGCGTATGGGGCCTTATATGGTCTTATTTTTAACGGGATATTTAACACGATTACCTCTAGTAGCGATTAGAAACTTTAACTTGGATTTTGACTCTATATTTCGACGCAGTTAATTTATTCACAAGCACGACGGCGTACAGAGGCCCCGAGTACGAATATTCGAATCCTGCGTAACGCGTAACGTAACGTTATCGTATCGAAATCGAGAGACTTCATACGAAATTTCAGTTCCAAATACGCTCACGGGCGGGCGCTGTTCCAAACTTCATACAAATGTCGATAACGTTACTAGTCGATTACGCAGGATTCGAATATTCGTACTCGGGCCTCTGTGCGTTGCTTCTCTAATGCAGATTTTTCTAAGCTTCGAACGCTAGTGTCACTTTTCGGTATTCGATAACAGACATTCATTATAGTCATCTCATCTATTTATTAAAAACATCGTTATACCGTAGTATAATCTAATTTTACCGATGGAGCATTTATTAAGTTTACATTCGCGATTTGAATTCACTACTCACAACATGGCTAAGTAGGAATGAGGATTTTTTAACTCCAGTACGTCATACACAAACCTAAACACTGTAAGTTACATTTCTAGTTATCACTCTACCAAGTAATTCGTATTCGAAATATCACAGCGCTCTAATACCCGGACCTTTCCCGCTCCATAGCTTAAACTTAACACCCTCTATTTATAAGCAACGAAACTAAAGGTGCCCTCCGAAATGTTTACAAAGCATTTGCTTAATAACTGAAACTTCGAGGGCGGTCGGGTTGGATTCTCGCAATACCTACACCCTGTAGTTTGGTGTGGCTGTGTGGGTGTGCGTTGCCATGGCGACGTATCTTAAAGATCTCCCTCTCTGACCCGTCTCAGTTTTCTCCTTTCTCCTTTGCACGCGTTTCTTGTCAGGAGGCGTGGATTGGTACGGTTGGCAAAAGCGATGAAACTGCTGTGTATTTTATTTTTGTAGTTGGTGCTGTTAAATCTCATGTTTTATGTTTTGTATGGACATAGTAGAAAAACCTTTCCCACGGGCCACGCAGAAATCAATCTTAAGACAATGTCATAAACATTTTGACAGGGCAAAGCTTTGCTCACTTTTATCATGTCAGCCGATTGATGACCGCTGCTGGACGGCGGCCTCCCCCGCGGCTCTCCACTCTGACCGGTCTTGTGCTTTCCGCATCCTCCGCGGTCCCGAGATCTTTACCAGGTCGTCGCTCCAACTTGTTGGAGGCCTACCGACAGCTCGCCTCCCGGGGACTTTTACTATACCTATCATTGTGTAGCTGGCATGGCTACAATGAAATATCGATCGACGTCAAGAAGAACAATCGTCTAAACAAATTATGTCGACTGACATTTACACTGAAATGTATATGTCTTTAATGTTGGGGGTCTGAAATCCTCTGAATTTAATTAATTCCTTTTTTCCTATTCAATTTATTATGTTCATAGTTTCGATGGAATTATTGAATAAGTTTGGAAGTACATATGGATAATAAGGCCCTATATATCGGTGCTGTTAAAACTTTAAGCAGTTCTAAGTGATTAAAAAAATCTATCAACCTTTATTTATAATCATAATCATAACTTTTTTTAATTCTGTTCCAAGTAACCTCTTTAAAAACAGTTAATGATTTTTATGCTATACTCATGTCTCAAAGACAACATAGACTTTGATAAATTAAAAACATCGTGTCAGTTTGTACGAAACCTCGTATTTTCGTCTTCCAAATACATGATATGTATTAAGTATTTATTTTAGTACCTAGTACATATTTTAAAGCCGGACCTTCATTATAAATTTCGATAAATAAATAACGTAGCCACACTACATTTAAACGTAACACCAAAGTTATAACTTAGCTCAAAAAATAAAGTCATCGAAATTTTCCGGTCACTTAAAACAGTATTAGTGCAGCGTAATAAAAAACATCGTAATATATCAAAAGGCATATACCACCTATCACAACAAAGTAACCCAACTTTTTCACTGCAAACAAAGTCATCGAAATTTTCCGGTTTTCAAATAGTATTAAAATAGCGTTATAAAACTCACTTTATTATATTAAAAGCCATATACCACAACACATAAACTTATCAAATAATAACCAATCCAACCCAACTTTTTTGCGCACCCTACTTTTAGGGTCTGTGGGGGCCAAACGCCGCCCCGCCCGCTGCCATAAAATTGTAAATTACTGATGAACCGGCCGCGACGCCATCGATTTATCGATAGTTTCGCTCCTTTCGCTCGCTTCGCGCGTGGCGTGGCTTAGTGCGTAGTAGAGAGGGCAGGCGTGAACATTTAACGCTGAAAGAATAGTTGCTGTGTTTTGCAAAATTAGAAAATTTGTTTGACAGTTTTTTTGAGACTAAGGCGCTATGTATTTATTTGTGTATTTTCTGTACAATAAAGCGTTTACTTACTTACTTACTATGTTAGCCATATTATTAACGGGATATTGCGGCAATATGCAGTTGATAATATGTCTATTGTAATTAACCGCAAATCATTTAAAACTGCGAGGCGCTGCTGTTTTTTAACTATATAGTTTTTGACCGTGACTTTTCGTGAATAGGGGCTAATGGGTATGTGGGAGTGGGACCACGGTAAACGGTACAGCTTCAGAGGTACATTTAAGTTTGAAGCGTACCGTATTTATTTTACGAATCCGCTCCAATATCCGCTCCAGTATATCCTAGCTCTATGACGAAATAGTCCCTCCCCCAACTAACAACCTTACCTACCCACGAATAAAGTCCAACATGGCACGCGCGATTGTCTAATTGAACGAGCGAAATAGTTTGACGCATTCTTCGCGCTTCTTCGCGGCACGTTCGAAATTTGAAATGACTTCATGCCGTTACGATGGAATTGGACCGGTAGTTTGAAGTTATTGGATTCTTCTGCTTCGATGTTTAGGGCACGGGAAAAGCAATGACTCTCTATAGACAAAGGCATCCCATCCCATCGCTGTTAGCGAGACAACACAGGTGTGCTTAAAAGTAATCTAAGCACACTTGCTTGACAGTCACCGTAGTCGACCGTAGAGCCACAAGGATGCCATGGAGTGCTTGAAAAAATGCCGAAATATATTCGAAGTTTAACGGCCTTCGTGAACACCATGTGTATAAAATGTTAGTGGTCTTAATTATTACCTACTACCAATTACAGATTAATTAAAGTTTAATTCAATATTATTAATGTATGACTCACATGTGTCCTCTTTCACTATGAACAATGATTTCGATTTCAAACGGATAATTTCGAACCGATTCAATGTAATCGCCACAGCATCCGACGACGCACTAAACTGAAAACTTCTAAAAAAATCCCCAAAATAAATTTCGATAAATATTTATAAGTGTCCAGTTTGCGTCCGGTCAAGGAGTTATGTTAATAGGCCGGACCATTGTCAGGAAACCGGTTCCGGTACAAATTAAGGGTGCTGAGTAAGAGACCCTGTTCAAATGTGCCGCTAATTGAATCCTTCTCCACTCAAAAGCTGTACCACATTAGGGTTGATATTGGAATGTTTTTCAGTTTCAGGGTTGTATGATTTAATATTGTTGGGACGTAAAGGTGTGTGCATACGAAATAAGCTCGATACTGCAGCATCCCCTAGCAGGATTGATCCAAATTCGAACTCTTGGACACTTTGACCCCGCCATTTTATGCGTGGCGTGGGACCCGCGGAGGGGTCATGGGTTTCGGTTTGGAACCGCTTTTTGGTGGGACTATCCGGACCCTAGTGTTGTTATATCTTATAGAGAGCTATACGAATTATGCTTAGATATACTTTAATGACCGCCAGAATATAAGAAAAATAGCATTTTAAGTTTCAATTTATGAGTCTGAAGCTTGGCTTAAGTGTAGTTTTCTATTGAAATTCTAAATTACGTTGATTGTTCTCGAATACGAGTAAAAACTGGACCACAGTATAATAATGCCGCCAAAAAGTATGCAAAATCACAAGCCCCTATTAAGACTATGCTATGTTTTTCTAAACCTAAAGAATAAACAGTAAGTTAGAAATCCTATCATGTATTTGTACATGATCATTAGGATACACGGAAATAACATGTCTGGTCGTTTTTTTTTAAACGAGATTTTAATCTCAAATGTAGAGCACTCAATAGACTTGTTACCACTCAGTTAGAAACAAATATTTATATAACTTGTCTTTTTTATCACTTTAAAAAAAGATGTAGATAAACGAAAAGTATATGGATAATTACATCGGTCCAATTTTTTTAATCGCGATAACTCAAAAAGACTACTACTACTAGACATGTTGTTTCCGTGTACCCTTCACATACAGTCTACTTATTAAAAAGTATAAGGGAGGCGTGCGCGCGGTGGCAGACAATTTGTACCAGGAAATAACCTGCGCAAGGAACGGGCGGAAAACCGGTACAGCTACCTACCTATAGAGCAGCACTAGAACACGATTACAGCGGGACAAGAAGCTGGAAAACTTTGTTAGATGTAAGAGAGAAAAACACTTTTTTTTATGTATGAGGGGGAAAACGAGCAGGCGGGCCACCTGGCCCCTATTTCACCAACTTTACAATTGTCAGTTTACAATGACAATTCGAACTACATTTCTTTGTTTGTCAATATGAAGCCCGCTAAAACAAAAGCTCTTCAAGTTAGCAATTGACATCCAATTGTCATTGAAAACTGTCATTTGTAAACTTGGTGAAATGGGGCATGATCAGGGCCTGATGGAAAGCGTCACCGCTGATGGACACCCGCAAGACGAGGAGAATCACTTGTACGTTGCCAGCCCTTTCAGGAATAGGAAGGTTCGTTTTTTAAAGAGCCCTAAGTTGTATCGCTCCAGGAATGTTGCCGTGGGAAGCTGATTCCATATCTTCGCTATGCGAGAGAAAAAGTTACGCTTAAGGCAGACAGTGCTAGACTGCCAAGTTGCCAACCCCTATGCGAAGCCGGAAAGATATTTGGAAAAGTAAATATTGGATGGTTAATTAATTAGTTTTAGAACAAGACAAAGGGCAATTAAATAAGCCTTTTAGTGTTTTAGGTGTAGACGCATTTAATCTTAGAAATATCATTGTTTGTTATCGTCCTTGTACGGGACGAGCTGACAGGAAATTTCTCTCTCTCTCTTCTTCTTCAACCTATTACTACCCAATGCTGAGTATAGGTCTCTTCCATTTTCTTCCAGGCTGTGCGGTCACGTGCTTTTCGCATCCAGTCCCTCCCTGCAACCTGTGTGAGATCGTCAGCCCATCTCGCGGGCTGCCTTCCTACATTTCTGCGCCCAGTCCGTGGTCTCCACTCCAGTACTTTCCTTCCCCATCTTCCATCAGACCTGCGGCATATGCGACCCGCCCACCTCCACTTCCTTACGGTTATTGTTTTTGCTATATCGGTTAGTCCCGTTCTTCTACGGATTTCGGTATTTCGGACAGGAAATTTAAAGTTTTCAAAATAATTCAAAATGTTTTTTTGTTTTCTGGTTCAGTATATATTAAGACAACAGATAAGTTAAGAAACAGGCTTAACCTATAGGAGTCATATTCTGATAATAGGAGAGTATCTTCCAACAAACCGACGAGTTAATCTTTAGCAAGTTTCCAAATAAAATATGACACAAGGCATTGAAAAATTCGTTAGGTACACCAACGTTAAGTATAGCTTAATTGGTGGAGCGTGGTACGGATTACCGAGGTTGCTGGTTCAAGTCCAGCTGCTTAACGATTTTTTCTTTGCATTGTCATTGTATGTTTAGCAAGTTGACACATTAGTTAGGTAATACGTAAATGTCGCTAAATTTCCCAACGCTAAGCGATTACGATAACACAAATTATTATATATGAAGTTTGGTATAATACTGCAAATATACGTAATCTGTCAACGAGGTATCAAAACACTTTTATGCGTAAAAAAAATACCAATGGTTGACCCCTTTTCCAACCTGACGGCTAATGTAATCTCTATTTTTTTCCCAATGTCTTCAAGTCCTGAAGACATTCCGAGTTATTTGAACAATTATTTATTTTACACGACAAGAAAGACAAACGAGCAAGTGGGTCACCTGATGGTAAGTGGTCACCACTCCCCATAGACACGCGCAACCTCGGGGGGGTTTGCAGACGCGTTGCCAACCTAGAGAGCTAAGATGAAATGCCTCTTGTGCCCGTAACTACACCGGGTGTCTTACTCTCCACACCGGAACACAACAGTGCAAGGATTAGCGAGTAAGATGGTGGTAGCGATCCGGACGGACCTCCACAAGGTCCTACCACCCGCATCATGCACATCATGTATTTAGAACACAGTCCTTCTACAATATATATGAAATGAACACAGAAGCCAGTAACAAGCTCTTGGAGGAAGTATTTATTGCGGCGACAAATATTTACGTTTTGTTCGCAAACTGCTCGATTTCGGCGTCTGCGATGCAAATTTGTAGAAACTACCCGCCATGTAATAACGCTGCGGACATATGGAGAAGAACTTGTATAAAATACTACGCAAAACAGGGGTATTATAAGTTTGACGTGTGTAGCTGTGTGCTTGTGTGCCTGTCTGTCTGACGTGGTGTTTGGCAGCAGAAACCTTACTTTAATCGCAATGGTTTTCAGGAATGTTTCTTTATGGACGATAAATCCAAGAGGACTGACAATGTGCATACAATGTCGCGTTCCTTTAAAGTAGTATGCCTGCTGTAAGGACGGTGCCAGACGCCGTCCCAATAGTTGGCACCTTCAACTTAATACGTAGCAATAAAGTTGATAACCTGGCCCCTATTTCACAAACTTTACAATTGTCAGTTTTCAATGACAGTAGTTCGGTTTCAACTGCTGAGCTAAAACAACAGCGCTTCAACAATTGACACAGAATTGTCATTGAAAACTGACATTTGTAAAGTTGTTGTAATGGGGGCTAGGATGTCAATTATTGGAAATTAATTAACGTGTCGATCATTGGTACGTTTACGGGTTATTTTGTAGTACATTGCATACGTGAGTGATCCGTTTATTTCACTAAAATAAACAGTATTAAAAAAAGCAGTCTCCACAGCAACCACGCCAAACACACAAGAGTGTCCTCAAAAAGACTATCTCCCGAGAGCTCACTCCAAGTATATTGCTCTGCAGCCGTCTCCCTCCCTCCCAGAGCCAGCGCCGCAGCGTCGGTGCTGCATCTCGCTCTGTTTGTTGATTCGTTGGCTGCGTTTAATGTCCGAGTCGTTTATCTGACTGTTAACTGGTTCTTGCATTGTCTTTAAATTTATAAGTTTATGTTACTTTGTTGTACTCTTACGTTGGAATAATGGATTTTTGGTAGTAGCTAGGTACTCAGAAGAATGACGAATAAGTACTTAAACGTTATTTTCTTATTGAAGCCTGACCATTTAACTAAGTAAGTACATATAAACATGGTCGATGGGGTCAGAAGGTTCTCGAATGGCGTCCACGGACCGGGAGACGAGCTGTCGGTAGGTAGGCCTCCAACAAGATGGAGCGAGGACCTGGTAAAGATTGCGGGACCGCGGTGGATGCGGAAAGCACAAGACCGGTCTGAGTGGAGAGCCTTGGGGGAGCCCTATGTCCAGCAGTGGACGTCTTTAGGCTGAAATGATGATGATGATGATGATATATAAAAACACTATTGGACAGTACAATAAGGATGCAAGATTGCCTTTATTTCCTTATTCTTTGTACAATAAAGTGTTACAAACAATGACATGTAAGCAGAAAGGCGGACTTATCCCTATAAAGGGATTTCTACCAGTCGCTACAAGTGTAGTCAGTCAGTTTATGAGGTGCAGCCATGTTGTGGAATTTCTATGGAACTTATTTATTAGACTGGTATCATTTGTGCGGCTGACAATGTGAAATGTCATCAACATCACCACACGATTTGTTTATATTGTCAAACATTTAATTACTTATGAGAGTTAACTATCCCAACTAGCACAGTTTTTTTTTTATACGACGAGGAAGGCAAACGAGCAAGTGGGTTACCTGATGGAAAGTGATCACCACTGCCCATAGACACCCACAACCCAGGAGGGTTCGCAGATGCGTTGCCAACCTAGAGAGCTAAGATGAAATGTCTCTTGTGCCCGTAATTACACCGGCTGTCTTACTCTCTACACCGGAACACAACAGTGCAAGCACTGCTGCTTAGCGGCAGGATTAGCGAGTCAGATGGTGGTAGCGATCCGGATGGACCTCGCACAAGGTCCTACCACCCGATTTCCTAGCACAGATTTGTTGGCGAGGCGAGACGAGAATTGAAATTTGTATGGCACAGACTATTTCTACCGAAGATGAGCGAAGATGCTCGTCCCGTCTCGGTGGAAAATCACCGTTACGGTAAGCGGTCGCCACTCTAGAACCTTAAGGCTCCAACGCCCAAGGGCGTAAAACTCTTACCACTTAAGTACTACGTGTAAATAAACTCTTTACCCACGGAACGGTAGGTACATAATATACTAGTTTACAGCCATCGGTTTACGAGCTACAAGTGACCGTAACTTTAATGGCTGCCTTATCGGCGGATCGCTTCCTCTGTATCGCAGAGAGTGTATAGCAAGGTTAATATAATGAGACACTGTACAACCATTGAGAACTATGTTCATGCCAAATTTCATCAACATCAGTACAGGGGTTTTGAGTTCAAGTCAAGTGGTAACAAACAGACAGACAGACCGCGAGAGGGTTACTATCGCTTTTATAATATTAGTATGGATCGATAAACGGATCTGTCATGTATATAAGTCGAGTACCTACGTATAGCCAGGCATGTTTCGGACTAATCCACAGTCCTTTCTCTGGGAGCGCTCGCCTCGGCGACAGCGAATCGAACACTGCGTGTCAACGCTCTTATTTTTGTCATTGCCAAATCGTCGTTTATTTGATTAGGTACAATGATATTATAAGTAAAGATACGTCATAATTATTATTATGCTCACAAGACAATCGAAAATCATGTTCCGAACATTTTGTCATTTTTGCCAAAGAGGCTACAAATTGTAGCCTTTTCTTTTCTGCATTTCGTATTTTCGGCGTGCTGGTGGCATATCTACTTACCTCTTTTTAACCGACTTCAAAAAAGGAGGAGGTTCTCAATTCGTCGGAATATTGCTTTCATACATTGTGCCTTTTATATATTTTTTTGTCTAATGACGATTTGTATTGACAAATCGTCAACATATTTATTACACTTTTTTAATACTCACTGAAACATGAATACACAAAAAAAAACAGAAAATGCTAACCTCGGGAATCCAACCCGGATCTTCGACTTTCCGTGTCGCGTGCCACACCCCTACACTACGGCTAGCATAGGGAAATAGGTTGAATTTTGTCCATGTATTCAAATCTCAGCTCGTTTATCAATTTTTGAGGTGAAAATTGGGGGAAAAAATACAAAAAGATTCTCCATTTGAGATCATGAACATATTATTTATTAAGTACATTAAATAACTAATGTTTTTTTTATATCGCTTTCGCCTTGTACCAAACGCTCAGTGCATGGCTCAAGGCGGTAATCGTTTCGCTCGCTCTTTAAGCGGTAAACGATGTGACGTCATTACTCACGTTTTATTACCTCGACGTTATAGATAAGCTAGTTTTAGTGTCAGTGGATAACGGGCCTAATTATAATTATTGTTACTGGATACGCGTAGTTATAACGCGGTATTAAAATTATTTATGAAGATAAAGAGGTGCTTTCAATGACAAATTATTAGAGGTTTTCTTGGTTTATTAACTAGGCTCTGCATGTATAATTAATTATACTGTCCTTACGATTCCTACAATACAATAGTATCATTCATTTTTTATTGAAAACTACGTCATAATATGAGTAAATATTAATAAGCGATTATTTTATGAAACGATCGTCATTAAAATACCAATTTACTTACAGTTACATTATTTCTTAAAAAGTTGACCCACTTTTTTAATTTTTACTTAGGTTCTGTTTCTGAGAACTGGTGCTTAAAAAACATAAAATTGTGAAATAAAAATCTTTTAACAAAAAAGTAAAACCGCCTTCAAAAAAAACCTTACAAAAGAAAACTTAAAATAATCCTCTAAAGCCTAAAGTTTTATGGCCTAGCACTAAGTAGCAGAAATATGGAGTCGGTGCGGTGCGAGCGGAATACAGCAGTGGCGGCTGATTGTCGTCCTTTATTATAATGAGGTCTCCCTGCTGTAGATCCCTGCGACATGTTCTCCATTTGAGATGTTGCTGTAGTTCTGTGACATATTCAGCCTGCCAGCGGTTCCAGAAGTGTTGCCTCATTTGCTCTAGCAGTCTGAAGCGATGCAGCTTGATAATGGTGGTGTCCTTCAGGTCTGGACTCGGAAGCGACGTCAGTGACCTGTCAAGGAGAAAATGGCCGGGTGTGAGCGCTGCGTAGTCGTTGGGAGAGGATGAGAGGGGAGCGAGAGGACGGCTATTTAGGATAGCCTCAATTTGAGCAAATAATGATGATAGCTCTTCAAATGTAAGATGCGTGTTCCCTAGTATGCGTTTGATGTGAAATTTGGCTGACTTAATGCCTGCAAAACTGGCAAAACCGTTGAAGTTTGGAGCCCAAGCCGGCGCAATTTTGAATATAATGTTTTGATTAGTTGCAAACTCTATCATAGAAGCCGAATACTGTTCAAAAAAGTCTTTTATTTCTCTTGCTTTATTTCGGCTGCGACGGAATTTCTGCCGTTGTCACAGAATATTTCTCTGGGCTTGCCTCTGCGTGAAATGAAACGCACCTTGAATTATCCTCCAACTCCTAACCGTTAAGGAGTTGTCCTTAACGGTTAGGAGTTGGAGGATAATTCTGAAAACGTAAAATTGTAAAATAATTTTTTTTTAACAAAAAAGTAAAACCGCCTTCAAAAAAAAACCTCAGAAAAAAAAACGTAAAATAAAATGCGTTTATTTCGGACAACAGAAACTAAAGCCTAAAGTTTTATGGCCTAGCAGAATATTCCGCTCGCACCGCACCGACTTCATATTTCTGCTACTTAGTGCTAGGCCATAAAACTTTAGGCTTTAGTTTCTGTTGTCCGAAATAAACGCATTTTATTTTACGTTTTTTTTCTAAGGTTTTTTCTGAAGGCGGTTTTATAATACTCGTACTGAAGATTTTTAAGGTATACCTACCTATAAAGCCGTGATAGCCCAGTGGTTTGACCTGTGGCCTCTCAAGCAGAGTGTCGTGGGTTCAAACCCCGGCTCGCACCTCTTGACTTTTTCGGAATTTATGTGCGAAATTACATTTGTAATTTATCATGAGCTTTTCGGTGAAGGAAAACAACGTTAGGAAACCCGTACACTCCTGCGAAGCAATTCAATGGTGTGTGTGAAGTTCCCAATCCGCACTGGGCCTGCGTAGGAACTATAGCCCAAGCCCTCTCATTCCGAGAGGAGGCCTGTGCCCAGCAGTGGGACGTACATAGGCTGATGATGATGACCTACCCAAGTGAATCAATTATTTCAAGTGCGTAAGTTTTTCAAAGTTTTTTAATCATGTTCGTGAAAAAACAATTTGGAAATGGCGAAAGACCGTCAACAGCAACAAAGTTTAATTTTTAACCGACTTCAAAAAAAGGAGGAGGTTCTTAACTAACCCACTTCTAGGTTTTCAAATACGACACATATTACATCATGTAAGTACGTCAGGTTGGACGTCTCTTCAACCGCCCCTGGGCTGGGTTTCGACCACTTTTTGACAGTCTTCAGTCCCCATAACCACCGACACACTTACCCACTGAACTTCTCTCTCCACTGGACCTACCTTAACCGCCGCACGCATAGAGCGGCTTTAAAAATAAAGACGAGCCCTTTGAGCGCACACGCTCGGGCGCGCAACGGGGCCGTGTGCACGCATACGCACGCATCACGCACTCTGCGTGCACGCTGCGACGTGAGCCTTAGACTCTATAGTCTCCCCCTGTAACGTACCGTGGATGTGTAAGTCAACGTGGACTGAGTAAGCTGACTTACATATGGTGTACATCCACAAATAATATCACGCCTCTTTCCCACGGAGGTAGGCAGAAACTAATGTTGTACTCGTCCAATGATTAAATAATTAAACCACACTCAAATTTATCGAAAATGCGTCGGATTCTATACAACTGTTTAAGAAATTTGGGTAGCGCCTAAGACTTTTTTCTTGTCTATATCCAATCAGTATACCTTGTTTCGAGTTCATGTTTTTTGTGGCTGTATACTTTCATAATATTATTTACTTGCACTGTTTGTTTTTTTGTAACTGTATACTTTCATAATACTTGCACTATTAACAGGTGATTACTGATCTTGATTTTAAAATTTTTGCAAAAAAAAAATAGTCTGAGACAGAGTCGACTAGTAACATTAGTCCAGCCAGACACTCCTGTTACACAGAATTTACGTAAAATACTGTTTATTTTGTTCTCTTGTAACGCAATTTTTTGAATTAATTATCTTATCTTATAGACATACTTTTTAACCGACTTCAAAAAAAGGAGGAGGTTCTCAATTCGTCGCAATATACATATATTTTTTTACTGACTGATACGAGACGCCAATTTACTAATACGAGTAAAATTTGAGAAAAAGATTTCGAGTTAATACAAATACTTACACTCTACAAATCTACCTGATTCCTTTTCATGTAACCATTTTAACTAGGTATCTTAATATCTTAATGTCAACCTCAATCAATCAATCATCAATGTCAATGAACTACTGTCCTTTTGCATGCTTATACACGTCCATGGTTCGAGATATGACAGAGGTTATATAAAATTATACCATAAGTACGTGGGACACTCGGAAAGTTTTGCGAAAAAAAAAATGTTCTATAGGTAAATATTCTTTTATTACATCTTTTCGAAGTACTCTCCACCAGCCTCTAAACAAAGTTTCATGCGTCTGAACCAGTTTTCAAAACACTTTTTCCAGTCCGCCGCAGACACCTCGCTTACAGCCTGCTCGAACGCTGACAGTGCGTCTTCCGGCGACGAAAATTGTATCCCTATGAGCTGATTTTTTATTTTTGGGAACAAAAAGAAGTCACACGGTGCTAGGTCTGTGCTGTAAGGAGGGTGACCCAGGAGTTTGACCTGCGTGCTGTCCAGGAAGTCCCTCGTTTTGAGCACGGTGTGCGCTGGCGCATTGTCGTGGTGGAGAAGTAGCCCGCGGAGCCCTTTGTTTGGTCGCTTGTTGGTCACAACAGAGAAAACTTCTGCCAAGCATTTTGTAGTATACCATTCGGCGTTGATGCTTCTTTGGTCCTGTAAAGGAATTGACACCAAGTAGCCAGTCAAATTGAAAAAGCTCACGATCAAAATCTTCCCTCCGCTTCTAGACCGCTTCACTTTCGTAGGCGTTGATTCGTTTTGAAACATCCAAACTGTCGACTGGCGCTTCTTTTCTGGATCGTATTGATAAATCCAGGACTCATCACCTGTAATGATGTGGTAAACACGCCTTGACGAGCCTGCTCCAAATTTGTTTATCATATCACGGCGCCATTCCACCCGGGCCTGCTTCTGAGCATCGGTGAGGTTGTGCGGCACCCAGCGTGAAACTATCCTCCTGACACGAAGATGCACGTGTAGAATCCGTGAAGGCTTCCCGATCCAATCTGCAGTATGTGCTGAATCTCTTGATACGTAATTCGCCTATTGTCTTGGATAAATTTGTTCACTGCTAGCACGTTTTCTTCCGTAACAGCCGTCAAAGGACGACCACTTCTTTCTTCATCCCCCAAAGTTGATCGACCGCGCTTAAATTCGTTATACCAACTATACACGGCTACCTTAGAAGGGCCTTCATTCATGAATGCCATTTGAAGTCTATCGTACGATTCGTCCGGTTTCAGGCGACACTTGAAATCGTAAAAAATCATAGCGCGAAAATGTTCCCGGCGCCGATCCATTTTTCAATGAGCCACGATAATTTAAATTAGCTCCCAAACGATGTGGGGGGAAATTTTGAAATCGGAACGCACTTATTTTTACTTATAAATAATCAAATTTTCAAAATTGATTATAACTGGCCAGTCTCTCATACATAAAAACTTTTTTTCGCAATACTTTCTGAGTAGCCTGGTACTTACTGTATTATGCATTTCATGTAAATGGTCCTTGTAACAAGCCTTTATAGGTTGTAGTAGGTATCTTTTATAATTAGATGAGCCATATACATGTTTTCCACTATCATCATCACCAACAGCCTATTTACGTCCCACCGCTGTGCACAGGCCTCCTCTCAGAATGAGAGGGCTTTGGGCATGGTTTCCACTATTCTAAAATTAAAATTTATGTTGCCGAGGAAGTTGTACACGAATTTATTTTTACCTTACCCCTAAAAATGAGCTAGATAAAAGCATGTGATATAAAAATTACTTCCCAATTATGTCTTTTACCCAGGCGGCGTCTCGACGGACATATTAACGGACATAAATAGAATTTTCATGAGCCAGACGGCATTAGATAGAGCTGTTATGCCTGTCACGACGGCGCATTACCGAGTCCACGGTCATACGAGTTGACTAATGATTTTATAAAGTACGTCTACAGATTTCATGCAGGACTAGTCTTTTTAAAGGACTTTACGGCACTTGCGTTTGAAGCTTTTTTGGACGTCCGTCCGTCCATCTGTCTGTCCGCGGCTTAGCTCAAAGACTCGTGCTACTAGAAAGCTGATATTTCTCATAGATATAGGTACCAATTGTATTCGATCCAACTGAATCATGACCTACTGTGGAACCTTTTCGTAGAAAATGTCATGGCGACATTGCATTGTCCGACAAGGAAAATCGTTATGACACTTACTCTGAGAACGTTCTACGGTGGGCCAGGAATCAAATGGTTCGATTGTACCTATTAATCACGCCGATTAAGTGATAGAATAAAATGTAAAAAACATGTTTCATATATGCTTCACCTACACAAAGTGTTTTTTTTTTCTCATTTTATTGTGATAAGGTAAACGTCCCATTGGTCGACACGTTAATTCCAGCGGAAGTACTAAAGATACCACGAAATGTCTCTCAGTACGCCGAGCACGAAGTCTTCGGATCCTACGTAACGTTACGTTATCGTATCGAATCGAGAAACCTCATACTAAATTGTAGTTCCAAATACTACAAACGTCATACAAATCTCTCGATAACGTTACTATTCGATTACGTTACGCAGGATTCTAAAACTTCGCGCTCGGCCTACTGTTGCTTCCCAAATGGCCCTTCATTATTCAGTATTGTTCTTATATTTTTGTGGTTAAAGCGAAATAAAAGCAGAAGCTTGGTGCTTGTCACTTGTCACCTTGTCACCTTTATACTAAGATGAAGGTGCCAACTATTGCGACAGTTTCGTGCATTTTCATTTACCTTATCATTGGTACCAAAACCCAAAAACTAACTCCTAATTTAACCAGCAAATAACAGACAAAGCAAGGTAGGGTAAACGAACCAACTAATCAATAATACAGCGTAAGACCGTATCGCAGGTGGCCAACTAAGCCGAACTGGCCTAAACTGGTTATAACAAGTTCGGGGGGAGGGACTAACTAGATTCCTCCCAACTTTCTCGTGCTAGATAATGATCTTTGCTACGTGGGTGCCCGGAGACGCGTGCGCGGGCGGAACGCGGCGGTCGGGACGCCGGTTCGTGGGTGGGAATTTAAGAGAAATGCTTTCGACCTAAATATTGATCGTGTAACATTTTGCTTAGAGCGTATACGTATTTTGACGTCACGAGTGTAATTTAGTGAGGAAATGCCTCGATTGACAGCTCTAACTTTAGTGCTGTTGTTGAGAACATAACTGTTGAACAACAAGGTGTTTTGTTTTTAAAACCTGACGTCGCACGCGGAAAGCGATCAGGAGCTGTGGGTCAAGCACGACTTGTCGAATCCTGAGTAACGTTACGATTATCGTATCGAGATCGAGAAACCTCATTCTAAATTTTAGTTCCAAATACGCTCACGGGCGGGCGCTGTTCCAGACGTCATACAAACTCGACAACGTTTAGGTACTATTCGATTTTACGTGACGCAGCATTCGTAAAGTCGTGCTCGACCCTCTGGAACGCGTCATGAGGTTCTCCGGCACGCAAGGCATATACACTCTTTCCTTCTATCTTGATTTACTTCTATTTGGAGTCCGAATTTCGGACAACTATTATGTCTCGGTGGCGTGGCGGGCGCGACACCACACGACAGTGTTAATTGTTTGTGGCTTTCAAAGGGTTTACTATGGTTTTCTATGGTTGATATCCTAAATATGTAAGAAAAGAGCCGTGCTATAGGTTAACATACGATACAAGGTACCAATACCAAGTAGTTACAGCTACTAAACCAGAGGTTCACAAACTTTTTCTTCTCGTAGACCACTTTCAAAATTTTACTGGTTTCGGTGAAATGCTGCCACATTTAGATATAGGTCGCGCGGCGAATTAAGATCGCTTATGAAAAGTGGAAGGGGGATGCGCAGAATTCTTAGGTCTATTTGGTTGCGCAGAGGGGTGAGGGGAAGGTGCGCGCTGGCGCCGACACGTTATTGGTAGATCAAGTCGTTCTTCCCCTCCCTCGCTTCGTTCACGCGTCACGTGTCTCTTGAGTACTGTTGCGCACGGATTGTTTTACTGTATTAGTAGTAAGTACGTTAAGATGTCGTAGTTAGTGAAAAAATGCCCAAATATAAAGTTTGAACATGGCAAGCCAGAAAAAATGGTTTACGACGTGAATTGTTATGTTAAAAAGAAAACTAGTTAAATAATGGGTAATTAAAAGCACGTAAAAAATACTACCAAGATTCTGAATAAACATACTAGCAAAATAAGTCACAAGGAAAAAACGAGTGTTATATGTTAGGTGACTAAAGGTACAAAAAAATGCGAAATAAGAAAAATATATTTCAAAGAAATACACTCAGAACTTAACAATTTTGTGCGCAATTGTACAGATGCGCCAACTTGCCCCCACCAGTTTCGCCGAGCGATCTTAATCCATCGCGCGGCCTATACCACCTTAACTTTTTTTAGTACTTAGTATATTTTCTGCTTATTGACATATGTAAAGCCAAGCCAATGTTTTTGCTTTTTGCTATAGAAATCAGATACATTTTCGTGGACCTCCTTTAAACTTGTGAACCCCCATTTTTTTTCACGCCAACGGACGTAGACCCCCATCGAGTCCCTTTGGACCCCTAGGGCTCCTCCTGAACCACTTGGGAATCACTGTACTAACCTACTTCAAAATCATTGACGTTATTTATAAAACAAAAGCACCTATGTCCCTACTAATTTTAGGCATTCCTAATAAATTGACAAGACAAGGTGACCCGTTGTCCAGTTACTCGTACATAGGCAGTTAGTACATTATGTACCCGCCCCGCCCGATGACGCGGCGTGAAGATGATAAATTGATCGCGACACCTATTAGAACTTTACGCCGGCCAGGGATGCACAATGTTTGGCTGTCATTAATAACATTTAATTTTACTTCGAGGAAAAGTGGTCTTTTTTTAGATAAAACATTAAAGATATAGAATTGGCCATTCATCTGAAGGAAGGCAAGACAAGTAGGTAAGCAATCGCTGTGGGTCAAACATAATTTCGATTCGGAGAACAATACAATACAATTACTTACTCTTTATTGAAAACCACAAAACAGTGCAAACAGAAGAACTGGTATGGTAGAAAAAAAGGCGAACGTAATAGGTGGGCGGGAGAACGTTGCGGACTCTTTGAATACAGTGTACGTAAGTAATCTTTAGCTGATATAGCATTAGAATAGCCAAGTCTTACGATTAAATAGACTCAATAAATATAAAATACCGTTATGTGTCATAAAATGCAACCATTTTCCCCGACAATCACAAAATATGCAAACCTCAATTAATTGAATCTGCATCTCACGGATCCCTAACAACGCAAACTTAATTGTTGCAGTCAAGTCAATCATTCTCGAAACGGTAATTTGCATAATCATGACAGTATTGTATGTTTCACGGGCGGTATAGGAATTATGCTAACCTTGGGTCAGAAAGCCCTTAGTCTTCGGCTTCAGGCTTATTGGAGTCTTTTTCGTAATTCCTTGATTACCACCCTTAATACACAATGTATTATTATGCCTACCTAAGGCATATTTAAAACTCCCTAAATAGTCGTGTTTTATTTTATTTGTGTGCTGTTTTTATTTAAATTTTATAGCTCATTGGTTTGAGTGTAAAGCTGTAAAATTGTTTTGGTAATAAATAAATAAATAACTACAGTAAGCGTAATTACTGTAGTTATTTAGTACATTTTCGTTAGCGTACTTAGTACATTTTCTACGCAGCTGATTTGGTAGCTGTCACTACCATAGACGTAAATTTAGCCTTTTAGGTTAGAATTTATAGGAGTATAGACTTCAAAATTCTACCAATTTTCTCTCATGTTTTGGTAGTTTACCTGAGAGTCAAACTTTTTAATGAAATAGTTTTTGATGTGGCCACTGACGCAACAGTCATTTTTCAAAACTTAGTGTTTCTATCTACTGTAATATTTCCTTAGACCGTACGTTTTGTATACGAATAACGATTGATGCTTGAAAGTGATATTTAACCCAAAATTTGTACGAAGGATATTGAATTTCAGAAAAGGTTCTCGTCCCCTGGCGAGAGACAAACTATCCAGCGGGAGTTTATATCTTCATCTAGGGTGAAGATGATTGCGCAAAATGTGCGGGCGACTTGGGGTGGCCAGGGCTCGGGGTTTCTGGGGTCGGGGATTCGGGGGTTTCTCGGTTCGGTTCGGTTCGGGGGTTCGGGGGTAGGGGAATGTACGGTTTCTTTTCCGTTACGACGGAATCAAGGAGTTTATGCCTGCGATGTGTTGTGATGTAATTGTAGGTTGTTCCTTGGTGCGCTGTTTATTGACTCGCCCAGAAGTAAAGTGATGCAGACATTATACAGGATACACTGGGGGCGATTTTAAAAATCATGACACGTGATATTGCAATTAAAATCGGCCAAGTGCGAGTCGTACTCGCGCACGAGGGTTCCGTAGAAAGATTTTAACGCTTTTCCCCAATGTTTTAAGATGTCCAGTGTTAGCAGAGCCCTGCTAAGCAAACTGTACGAAGTGTAGGGTCAATTTATATTGGTCTGCGAAATCTACAGACAGACACAAAAAATTAAGATTTTGAGACTTTTCGGCGTGGTTGTGCTATAAAAACTACCTTCATACAAAATTTCAAGTTTCTAGGACATCTACCCTTTAGGTTTTTGGCAATCGGCGATTTGTATGGAAATAGCCTTTTTAATTACTGTTTCTTTTGATTTCGTTAACTTAGAAGGTTGTTTTTCACGGCTTCAAGGGACCGCAGGCTTGAGTATTTGATATTAATTTCAGTATGATACCTCCACGCATTCCAAAGAAAAAGACAGACAGACAGACAGACAGACGGACAACAAAGTGATCCTATAAGGGTTCCGTTTTTTCCTACCCTAAAAATGCAAAAAAAGTGTTAATCGATTTTACAGATTCATACCTCAATGTGAAAATACCACATAGTAGGTACTAATACGATTTTTTTAGCTATTGGCAACTATCTCACTTGATGGAAGGTACAGTCAAAGACTTGAAT
The DNA here is from genome assembly GCA_963691665.1 of Clepsis dumicolana. Taxonomy (NCBI): domain Eukaryota; kingdom Metazoa; phylum Arthropoda; class Insecta; order Lepidoptera; family Tortricidae; genus Clepsis; species Clepsis dumicolana. The sequence goes on along the minus strand of OY829514.1, from coordinate 10,068,738 downwards.
ACATGCAAAGTTGCGAAAATAAGTATATTTGATGTATACTTATTTTTGCAACTTTGCCTTGCAGTAATAAGGTCTGCATACATATTTTTGGGACTCTGTGGTGTATACATATTGGTGACCTTGACTGTACAGATGAAGCCAAGGTTTTAACTCACTGGTTCAGTAGTATGGTGGATTTTCTTGGAGTAAAAATGTGATGAATTTGAAATACCTGCCGAGTAATAGAAACGTATGGCCCCAATAGTGGTTATTTTTAATGCACAGATTTTCAACAATTTGGCTGTCTCTAAGAGATTGGTTTTGAGCTATAAGACCGCCTATTGTGTACCTTACCTATATTATGTAATTTTTTTGTTTTTGTTGTACTCAATAAAGATTATTTGTATGGTATCGTCCAGTGATGTCCGCACAGATAGGTGTGTTTTGTAAAGTGCTTGTAGTGTTGTGTCCCTGTAAGTTTGAAATTTGCATGGAGTGTACAAACTCATGGGTCTAGTGAATATTCTTACCTATATTTACGTTGTTCTTTGGTGATGTGACACTTACAATGATAGCTCCTAAAGAATCAGAATACGATATTATGGACCTCAAAAATAACTCGAGTAAGATTTAGAAAAATAATCCACCAGTCATCCATGACACTCCTCGATAGTTAAGACCCTCAGTATCAAAGGATGATGTCTTTATTCTGCGAATAACATTTTTATTACTGAACAAAAATGTCTAATACCTACTGTACCTATTTACATAATTTCAAGATTCTTAACGTTATTTATGGATACACGTGATAATTCTAAACTCTACAAAATTATACACAGAAGTTTTATAGATCCGTATAGAAGGCTATTGATATGCACCCTTGTTTGTTACCAAGCGTATCTTCAACACCTGTGCAAGTTAACCTTTAGCGAGTTACTGCTAGCGCCATCTAGTGATGAATAGCGAAACTAAAAATCTATGCGTAAGGTTAGCGCCATCTGTTATGTGATTAAGTCAGCTGTCTTTCTAACAACAAAAATTAGAAATTTTATAAAAATTCGTTAATAAATAAAAAAATACCGATTGCGTAGTAGCAACAATGTTTAAAAATTTTGAACAGATCTGTAAAGACATGTTTTTACAACTATAAAATTTTAGTTATAACTTTTTGCTTTTGCTACTCGACAAGAGATGGCGCTGTCTGTTAGAAAATCCTTTGCAGACTTTTTAAAAGTTAATTTTTCGCCAGTGCAGACAAAAATATTTTCAATCAATTCTATTTCTTTATAGTCGCATTTAATGCTTTTCGTTAATATTCTGACACGGAAATGTATTACAAGAATCTCAATACAATGTGTTGTTGCAGTTTGGCGTAAGTGGTAAGTAGGTACCTAACTAATTTATAAATGTGTAATTTTTTTTCGTTTTTGAAATAAATAAAAGAAATACTAGGCTATTCAATTTAAACTAGTAAACTGCTTGCTTAGTAATGTTTTAGTCAAAATCAAAAAGTGAGTTTTTTTATTTATTTATTTTGAAGCTTTGATGCCAGACCCATTGAAAAAAATAACGAGGTTAAAACTAGAATAGACAATAGGAATTATTAAAACAAGAAATAAGCATTTATTTATTTATTTCATTCTTTCTTTTTTATAAAAAAAAAAGTTCAGTATGATAATAATCAACTTACCATAATTTTAAAATCATTTTCATGAAAAACCGTCCACCATTAATTATTAAATATACCTAAATTAAGTCCATCGATACTGAAATATTCAAATCATTAATTTTATTACTGAATAGCAAAACACTTTTTGTTATAAAATTATCAAACATTAATAATATTGCATCATGAAAATTCTCGATTGTACTCGCATGTCATAAATGTCATAGCTACAAGGTAAGTACCAACAAATTGCTATTCAAATAAAATTAAACACAGATTCAATGATTTCATAAGTACAGATACGTCAATGCTCACAAGACAATCGAAAAACATGTTCCTAACATTTTGACGTTTGCGCGCAAGTTTGGACTTTATTTGAGAGAAATTGTGGCTAAAGAAGCTACAATTTGTAGCATTTTTCGCGCTTCATTTTCGGCATGCTGATGACATATCTGCCTCTTTCTATATGTAATATCATTGCACAGATTGATTTTTGAATCGAATGCGGGTGGTAGGACCTTGTGCGAGGTCCGTCCGGATCGCTACCACCATCTTACTCGTTAATCCTGCCGCTAAGCAGCAGTGCTTGCACTGTTGTGTTCTGGTGTGGAGAGTAAGACAGCCGGTGTAATTACGGGCACAAGAGGCATTTCATCTTAGCCCTCTAGGTTGGCAACGCATCTGCAAACCCTCCGGAGTTGCGGGTGTCTATGGGCAGTGGTGATCACTTACCATCAGGTTACCCACTTGCTCGCTTGCCTTCCTCGTTGTATAAAAAAAAAAGAAAAGAATGATACAGAATTAATTATTTTATTAAATTATCAATTTTTTTAATAAACCTCGTTGTATCACTGTTCCTCTTTTATTTATTAGGTGGCCATTAACTGTTTGTTTCCTTATCTTGTTATTTTAGAGGAATAAAAAAACAAGTACTTAAGTACTCATAGTGCCCCGTCGCTATGAAGTCAATCCTGACACATGGCACAGCTATGAAGTTTCTAATTATTGACAATGTCAACCATAGGAGAAAAATGCTCGACTTGCTGGTTGCGTGTGACAAACAAGCACGTCTGGCAGATTTGGATGCAGCTTTTTAATCGAAAAATTGTTTCATCGAGATGGTTCTTACCAAAGTTTCATATAAATCGGTGATGGCATTTTTTAAATATTGAACTTTGAAATGACAATGTCGGGAGTTTTTCAACTTTTCTAAGTTTTTTCTAGGTATCAGCTGCTGCAACTAATATTGATGGGCAAAATACAGGGGAAACGGGGTCCTGGAGGGCGGAAGAAATCATGGCTGAGGAATATTAGGGAGTGGACCGGGATCAGCAGTGCGGAGCAACGGTTCCGGATGGCTCAAGACAGGGGGAAATTTTCGGAGCTAACGGCCAATCTCCAGTAATGGAGTGGCACTTTAAGAAGAAGAGAAGTTGGTTAGGTTAGGTTACGTGTCTCTGGCCCAGTCCGTGCCTACAAAGCACATTTGTTTGAACCCCCTTAGTCTGGGTTCATAAACGTCACTCAAGCCTCTATTAGCTGAAGTAGGTTTTGTCTTCTTCTTACTAGCGGAAATGTCGATGTGGCAAAAAAGGACAAACGAACTTTAACGGCATTTTAGTTAGAATAGGTTTATGAATAACGGGGTTAGACTTTCAGACGGTTTACCATTGAATCGTCGACAAATGTTTCATAACTGTTTCGTTTAATCGCATTTTCATTCCATCGAAAGCCATTTTCTGACTTATTTTCTTAACCCTTTAATTTAAAAACTAACCTAACCTACACAACGAACACTAAAATTAACTCGATTTTAGCAGAAAATAGCTTTCAACAAGCAGCTTTAAACAGTTATGAAACATTTGTCGAAGATTCAAGGGGCTCCCCTTTCAGACAAATACGATCATTTTCGATTCAAGCACTTCTGTCTGATGAGTATTTCCGCAGTTGACTGCGCACTGAGGGTCGAGCACGACTTTACGAATGCTGCGTAACGTTACAGTTATCGTATCGAGATCGAGAAACCTCATACTAAATTTTAGTTCCAAATACGCTCACGGGCGGGCGCTGTTCCAAACGTCATACAAACTCGACAACGTTTTACTATTCGATTTTACGTTACGCAGCATTCGTAAAGTCGTGCTCGACCCTCTGGGCCCATAGTAATACTGTCGCTGGCCAGTTTCGCCAGTTTGTTAACTAATATGAACCTCATTTTCACGATTGGGCGGGCTACTGTATGTTGCGCATTGTATGGCTTACGTCCAATAGAATGAATTGCCAGGGGCCGATGATGCAAGCCACGCATGTAAAAAAAACATTCGAAAATGGAAAAAACATAGTTGAGAGAAAGATAGAGTTGTAATAAGGTCCATAATGTTCTTTTTTTTGATGTCACTTTTTAATTACAAAAAAATTTGAAAATTACATACTTGTATTATTAGATACTTCATTCACAAAAAATAAAAACAATTGAATTCAAAGTGGGTCAATGTACGTGTAGTAGTTGAAATGTCAAAAATAAAGTATAAATTTAAAAATTAAAATTAATGTCAATAATTGAATAAGAAGACTAACTTTATTGACACAAGTTACATGACAATGATTCTCGTTGACAAAATCAAGATAGATCTCGATGAACGCCAGAATCAACTCACGTCATAGTTCATGTAATTTTCAGGGTCATTTTATTCACAATAACCTAACCAACTTAGAAAAGTTGAAAACCCTCGACATTGTCATTTCAAAGTTCAATACTTCAAAAACGGATTAATCGGTTTGAATGAAACTTAGCTAAGAACCATCTCGATTAAACTAGTTTTCGATTAAAAAAAAACCGCATCGAAATCGGTCCATCCGTGACCACCAGCTATGATGCCACAGACAGATACTCAGATACACAGACACACAGATACACAGGTTAAACTTACACCCCTCTTTTTCGTCAGGGGTTATAAACAGAGCCCTCACGCCAGACCTTACAAAATTCTGGTGCGGCTTTAAGTTTAGCATCCGTAGGCTTTCATGGAGTGTTTCAGGCACAGAACTATTTATATTTTGATAGAAGGAAAGAGTGTATGTACTTCACTACGCGTTCTAGCTCCCGACTGCTTCTATTGAGCAACAAGGGTATTTTGTGCTTTAAAACCTGACGTTGCCCAGGTTTTAGAACACAAAATGCCTTGTTGTTCAACCATTAACTGTTCAAACACCATTAAAAGAGTTGGATCTGTTAATCGAGGTATTTCCTCACTAAATTACACTCGTGACGTCAAAATACCAACGCAAAATGTTACACGCTCGGTTCCAATACAAGTCGATGAACTTTTTCCTTCTATCCCAATATAGCTTACGTATATGACGACCGGACACGGACAACAAAACCAAGAGGACTGCCAATGGCTATACAATGTCGTGTTCCTGTAAAATAATGAGCCAGCTGTAGCTAGTTTCACTATAGAGAGGTGTCTGTACAATTAATTTTGTATGACACTTAGACCTCCGGCTAACACAATAGCGCCATCTATAAACTGAAAGAAAAAACTAATTTAGATGGCGCTATTGTGTTAGCCAGAGGTCTAAATGTCATACCAAATGATTGGTACAGAGACCCCTCCGTAGTAAAACTAGCTACAGCAGGCTTATTATTTCAAAGGAACGCGACATCGTATAGACACTGGCAGTCCTCTTGGTTTTATTAACCGACTTCAAAAAAGAGGAGGTTCTACGTTCCACTGTATGCATTTTTTTTTATATGTATGTTCATTGATTACTCCGTCAATTGTAGACCGATTTACAAAATTCTTTTTTTATTCGAAAGGGTATACTCCTGAGGTGGTCCCATTGTGACCAAGTCATGATCTGATGATGGGATCCCAGGGAAATCGAGGGCAACCCTCAAATTTTATAGGCACGTATCATGTGTTTCATATATTTTTTAAGGCTATTCAAGTATTTGCGTCCGGTAGTCATCATCTCATGTTGATGAGCTGATGATGGAAGGTACAACTCCTTAACGGTTAGGAGTTTGAGAATAATTTTGAAAATGTTAAATCAACGTAAAATTGTGACATAAAAATCTTTTAAAAATAATCGTTTTATTGATTATTTTTGTTTTTATTTTTATGAAACATTCATAGAATGAAATTCAAACAAAAATAATCAATAAAACGATTATTTTCATTGATTCAGAAAATAGTTCCATCTCTTGCCACTAATGCGTAACTGTAGAAGTTCCGTAGTGGGTGAGCCGCTTGATTAAGCTACTCATAGATGGCGCTGAGGAGAGATCTTCCAAATAAAAATATGACACAAGGCATTGAAAAATTCGTTAGGTACACCAACGTTAAGTATAGCTTAATTGGTGGAGCGTGGTACGGATTACCGAGGTTGCTGGTTCAAGTCCAGCTGCTTAACGGATTTTTCTTTGCATTGTCATTGTATATTGAATTTCATTCTATGAATGTTTCATATAAAAATCTTTTAACAAAAAAGTAAAACCGCCTTCAAAAAAAAACCTTGCACCGCACCGACTTCATATTTCTGCTGCTTAGTGCTAGGCCATAAAACTTTAGGCTTTAGTTTCTGTTGTCCGAAATAAACGCATTTTATTTTATTTTATTTTATTTATTTATCATTATTTTAGAGGATTATTTTACGTTTTCTTTTTTTAACGTTTTTTTTTTAAGGCGGTTTTACTTTTTTGTTATGGTCCTTGCTATGAATATGAAGTTTGAGGTCCCGGGCTCGAACCCCGTTCGGGCAGATGATTGTATGATGAATACGAATTTTTGTTCTCGAGTCTTGGACGTTTAATATGTATATAAGTATGTATTTACCTATACAAGGTATGTTTATCAGTTGTCTAGTACCCATAATACAGGCTTTGCCTGGTTTGGGACTAGATCAATTGTCCCGTGATATTATTTTTATTATAGGTCTGTGTTTTCGGTATCTTTATTAATGAGACTTATAGATTGTTTTTGGCTTTTTTGTTGACCAGGAGCTGTAGGTAGGTACTTAGCCGCTGCATTGACTGTTCACTAAAATAGGCTGTACCTAACCTATGGTTTAATCCTAGCCCAGGATTACCCGTTATTCCATGGAGGAATGCCGGCCACAAGGTGTCGAATTCCGACGTTCCACGATCGCGTAGGTAAACTATGGGAGCGCCAAACGGGTTTGTTGGTTAGTTAGAGACTGTGAATGTTTCTAAACCATAACATTGTTACTGTTTTCAATTCGCGTTGGGTACTAGTTTAAGTAAACGTAAGAAATATTTGGCGTTGAATGTTTAAGGTTCTGTGAGGCGATGGATTTACGTCTGTCTTCACTTGAAGACAGACGTAAGGTAAACACCTAATTGTTTATTTTTATTTTTTATTTTTTCTTCATATTTTGTTTCTTCTTAATTTTTTGTATTCCTTATCTTGCTCAGTGCCTTAGTATTTAACTGTCATGCTGTGTCAGTTGTTATTAAAAAAAAAAAAATGTGATTAATATTAATAATTAGCTCGAAGCCTTTCTTTCAAGTAGTACTAGGGGCAGCGTTTTTTTTCTTTTTAACGGTCTATTGAGAATGTAAGTCTCAATGCGTCAACGAGATCGCGAGTCAAAAATCCGCTAGTATCACTAGAGTCGAGTAAGGTCTATCTTGTGTCTCATTGGTGGAGAATGACAGATAGACCTCACTCGCCACTAGAGCGATCCTAGCGGATTTTTCACTTGCGATAGTCTTGGGACGTAAAAGGCTGGTGATGATGATGATGATGATGATAGTCCTCATTGCATTGCACCTTGCCCCGAGGTAGCGGCCCCGAGGACGTTTCCCATTTCAGGTATTAGTTGTAATATAATTATTTTTTTCTCTTCCCTTGTAAGTGGGTTTCAATTGAAAAACGTTATGTTGTCAAGAACTTGTTCACATTATAATATTATACGAGTACTTACTTAGAAAGGCGACAATTAGATATTTACTATACCATAGTTTACTGAGAGGAAACCTGTCTAAGGTACACTTTAATAAAAACCTTGTCTTCAAGTTGTAAAATTAGTCAGTGTATTGAAAAACTTACTCAACGAAATCTAGCTATAAACATAATCTTGTTGCAGCGGTAATAAGTTCTGTACTTATAGATATTTATGTACGTATGTAAGTCTCAAATAAATGTAAACATACCTACATTTGATTTCGACTCTACCTACCTACTTAGGTACTTTTTAGAGCTCCTTAGCCAAAACGGCAAAAACGGAACCCTTCGTTTCATCATGTCCGTCCGTCTGTCTGTCTGTCTGTCCACTCAGAGACTATGGTACATACTAGAAAGCTGTAATCTTGCACGGATATGACTGTTGCTAGAGCGGGACTGCGCTATTTTTCTCGTTTTCTTTTTTTATTAGGCCAACAAAGTGGTAGAATACAAAAACCCTCAGAAGAAAAACATAAAATAATCCCCAAAAAGCCATAACACTCATGGCTTTTTGGGGATTATTTTATGTTTTTTTTCTGAGGTTTTTTTTGAAGGCGGTTTTACTTTTTGTTAAAAGATTTTTTATTTCACAATTTTTAGTTACGTTAATATTTAAAATATTATCCTCCAACTCCTAACCGTTAAGGAGTTGTACCTTCCATCATCACCTCATCAACACGAAATGATGACTACCAGACGCAAGTACTTGAATAGCTTTAGAAAATATATGAAACACATGATCTGTCCCTATAAAATTTGAGGGTTGCCCTCGATTTCCCTGGGATCCCGTCATCAGATCCTGACTTGGTGACAACAGGACCAACTAGAAAGTATACCCTTTCAAACAAAAAAAAGAATTTTTGTAATCGGTCCAGCCGTCTTCGAGTAATCGGGGAACATACATAAAACAAAAAAAATAATTGACGAATTGAGAACCTCCTCCTTTTTTCGAAGTCGATTAAAATATTGAAAAAAAAACAACTTTTTTTGGGGAACCTCCCCTATGCGTAAAGTGGGGATGTTATATTTTTATTTTACTTCCTATAATCAAAATGCATACTACAGCTGCGCTTAACTTTTGCCTTTATTATAAGATTTAGCTGCAAACTAACGAAACCGACTGCGTTGCGTCTTATATTGTTATTTTTTGCAATACCATTCAACTAGAATCATTTTTCAATTTTATGTTTTTTTAATCCCAGACTAATTATATCAAAATAAAGTAAAAAAGCATCTTTGTTCAATTCCATCGACTAACTAACCTCGCACGCTCAAACTAATCCGCTAATTACTCACTAAGCTCGATTTTACATTCCCAAGCATATAAAATACTTCAAATCATCGTGCGAATTAAGTCAAAATTAATACCAGTTCTTCCGACGGAACATGGCGGCCGCCCCCTCCCGCCCGCATCTAACACCCCCCCCCCTCGCCTAGCGATTCAAAGCTTTGCTTTTTTGCGAGCGAGAGAGACCCTCTGCTCTCCAACGCTTTCGTTCTAAAATATTTTCAAACTGCGAATTTATCTAAAATAATTTGAACTTTATGTTACTAAGTTACGGTTGGAATTGGATTGGTAGAAGTAGGGTTGTTGTGTTGTTTTGGTGTTGAAGGGATCAGATGAAAAGTGTGAAAAAGCGAAAGAGATGGATAGAAGCAGCCGTCTCGGGCGGAGCCCAAGTTTTCGTGAGTCGTTCGCAGCTTAGCCGTCGTCCCGCTCGCACGGTCGCGCAGGGACCGCGGGGGAGCGGGACTGCGCTATTTTTCTCGTTTTCTTTTTTTATTTGGTCTTTATCTTGCTTGGGGTGAAAAATGCGTGTGGGGTGAGTAGGGGACGTGCGTGTAATGTTTTAGGGGGTGCGCGGTGCACGCAGGGTAGTATAGATAATGAATAGTGGTGTAGAATGTTTAATCACGGTTTTTGGTGTACTTAGCCTGAATGTGGAAACACGAGATAATTATTGGCAAAAATCATTTTCCGCATTAAAACGATTGGACAAGAATTTTAATGAAAGCGAGCTTATTATAATAAAATGCGACGTTCAAAAATAATACGTCGATTAAAACCGAATCAAATCGCCTAATGGGAAACGTGTTTTGTTCAGCTAACATTTTTGGAAACATTATTGACTAGGTATTCACCGCTGCTCGTTATTACGAGACTAGTTTTATAATGGAGTGATCGAAGGTTACATGCGTTCATTACCTATGTAATCGTCCTTCTGTATGAGTGGTAAATAAACTTCAACAGCTCTACATTATCATTATTGAAAACTACACAATGTTGGCACATCGAGGATACCTAGAGATGGGAAATAATTTGACAACAGTGTGGTAGATAATATTTTCATGAATGACTTGCATCACCTAATTACATTTTAGTTTTTTTTTCTGGTTTTCTACGTCTGTACAACTATCCTATCTTTTTCAAACTCACACTTAAACCTTTTGTATATTAAGCAAATGTTGCGTAGGAACTTTATAAATTTATTTAACAAAACAAACATTTCTAAGTAATTTTAAGATGGTACCTAAACATAACTACGACTATCATGATTTTCTGTATAAGATTACCATAATTATGTTAAAATAAATATTGTAGTTATTATAGGGACATAATTACTTGATGTACCTCTACTTAGGTAGAAGTGTAGACAACCCAGTGTCATATTATTATTGTTCATCGCAAAAATAAATAATAATAAGATTTAGACGTTACTTTGCGAATATGCTTAAATGCTGTCTTGCCACTCAAAGAATATAGAGTCACTTAAGCACTAAATATTATTTTCAGAGTACAAAATACATTGCACATAAAATCAAGTTTAATACTTATTACTCCGCAAATTTTCCAAAACCACTTGTGCAAAGTATGTACCAAATTTCCCAGAACCATCGCAAAGTACCTAATTTCCTTCCACTTGGTTTCTGCGAGAATGCTCAATTTATGCGTAACTAAGGCATCTCACTTTAATCTCGCCTGATTATTCAAAGGCCCACCGTGAGAACGTAGGGTCAGGGGTCAGACCTGTCGTGACAAGTGACCCCGATAGGGTCATGTCGTGACCTCGCGTGCCAACCCTGGGAAGAAAGCTTGGCTGTATGCTAATTCTGAGACAGTTTTTGTACTTACGTTTAATTAACATGAAGCTCCGAAAATTAAAATTTGTAAGAAAACATTTGTAAGATGATACGAATGTTTGTTCTCGAGTCTTGTTTATCCGTTGTCTAGTACCCAGAGTCCAGGTTTCGTTTAGTTTGGGACTATTAGGTCAATTTGATGAATGATATTTATTTATAAAAGTAGCGGGGCTGTTACGACCCCAGTTGATTGACAACTTTAGTACTGAAAAACTCCAGACTCTGAAAAACGAAACTGAGGATTCCTTCACCCTTCATCTGTTAACGTTTAGCAGTAAATTACAATTATAATTGCTCTCTTACTTGCTCTCCAGCCGGGTCCGCAAAAGCCGTGTGAAAATAAACCAAATCTACGATTGTAATTACCATGACCATTCTTCAAGATGACCCCTTTCGCTGACCCCACCTGTTCACGCATGACACATTACCATCCACTTTAAATAACAACAACTAGAGATTCTCACAGCTCGCGCTTTATTAGCATTATAGGATTTTGCCATTATATTTATGCAAGCTCGAGATGCTGAGGGACAGAAGATCGCCTTGGTTTTAATTGTCGGTGCAAGCGAAACGGTTAACGGATCTTTGAACAGTAGGCGGCTAGCTTGCGAGGGTACAAAATAGCAGTGTGTTTTTGTGTGTTGAGATGGCCAGTATCTTTAAAGGGGCTATATTTTTGCTATTGCAGAAAGACGTTGCCCGTTTAGAAGCCTTGAAGATTTAAAAGTAGCTGGCCACATTTTTGTAATATAGTGTAACAAGTATAATTTTTAAGAGCAGTGTTTTGTGCGGATTATAAAGTGTCAACTTTTTTGTCGGTGGCCAGTTGTTTTTATTTAATGAGTAAAACTTACTGGCCAGATAGAAATAGGTACTTTATGATGGAAACTTTTGGATTAGTGACCTTTGTGAGAACTATTTATTTCGGAACAGTGATTTGTGAATTGTGACAGTAGAGAGTGGACATTTGTGTATTTTAGTTGTGAATTGGATACCTAATACCAGTTACTTATTAGCTGAAAAAAGACCCATTTCTTTGGGACAAGTCACCGCAGTGAAAATCGTATTTCTGGAGCAGTTTTTGATTTCATGCCACGACACGACTTTTTAAGCACATTGTTTTAAGTGATTCTGTACTTTTATAAGTGACTAACACCAAAAAAAGATGGCGAATTGAACAATCAAAAAGAAATTAGCAAGAACAAATTGGTTTGCTTCATGACATGTAAGTAGCTGTTGTCGCAGGTATAATTGGTAGGTTAAAATGAGTACGGAAAGTTTCGTTATTTTTGTTTGATGTCTTGGAAGAACATTCAGAAAACACCCCGAGTAGCTAAGTAAGTACGTGCCAGTGTAATTCAGGTAATTTTTGACTGTACTTCTGTTCTTAAGTCTAGTAAGTAGTAAGTTTAATTTTAATTAAAATGTTTCCAAAGCAAGCGCATTGGCTCAGTCCATTCATAATTTTGAGGTGTGCTAAAAGTTTTGCTTTGCAATTTTGACAAAAAAATAACAACACCGACGGTCAGCGGAGTTATAATTAAATTCTTGGTCCATTCGTGTATCATTTATCCATTACTATACACTTAACGAATATGACGTGTACTGTGTGTGTGTAGATTTTTTTATTTCTTGGTATCCTTATGTAGTACCTATATACTTACTTGTTTATTCATTGCATCGGAGACAGCATTATTCAACAGTGGAGGTTTTCCAGCTGTTAACGTTATATTTATTATTACTTACTTTTCCTAAATGCCTAGAGTATTCGACTTTACAGGTCAAATCCTTCCAGGCTTTATAATTTGAAAGGGGCATAGTAACATTACAACATTTTGAATAACAAATGCCTAAAACCAAAATGCCAAATGCCAAAATCTATGCGACCTGGATTTGACATTATGTTGAGTAGGTAAGCACGTTAGTCAATGATATTATAAGTAAATATACGTCACGCTCACAAAAAAAAACATGTTCCGAACAATTTGACATTTGCGCGCAAATTTAGACCTTATTCGAGAGCAACTGAGGCCAAAGAGGCTACAATTGTAGCCTTTTCTGCTCTTCATTTTCGGCGTGCTGATGCTGATGACATAACATCTCTTTTTAACCCTCGACGAAAAAGAGGGGTGTTTGTGTATCTGTGTATCTGTCTGTGGCACCGGCATCACAGCTCTCAAACGGATGGACCGATTTCGATGCGGTTTTTTTTAAATCAAAAGCTAGTTTAATCGAGATAGTTCTTAGCTAAGTTCCATTAAAATCGGTTCACCCGTTTTTGAAATATTGAAATTTGAAATGACAATGTCGGGGGCTTTTCAACTTTTCTAAGTTGGTTAGGTTAGGTTATTTATATAATGCGTAATATCATTGCGTATAGTACAGTATCTGTTACCTATACAGCACATGTTATATAGAGTAACATTCCTACTTACAAACACCGCCCCAACAGCGACGCCAGCGCATACGATTCCCGTCTAATTAGTATCATAATGGAACAAAAGAAGCATACCGAGATAACCGATGCCTTGTGAACGTTGGCGTGGCGTGAACGGTTTGGGTAGACATTTTGATTGCTGGTGAAGATTAGATTGCGAAGAGTTTTCATGTGAATTGGATTGAGTCGGGACTGGAACTCAACTCAGTTTATAAAAATATAGATATGAGTTTTTTTTGTAATGATGTGTGTGAAGTTCTCAATGGTCACTGAGCACGCGTGGGAGCTATAGCCCAAGCCCTTTCATTCTAAGAGGAGGCCTGTGTCCAGCAGTGGGACGAAAAAAGGTTGGGGGATGAGTTATTTTTTTTTTCAAATTTCAAACTGAAACGTCAATAACCACACAGAAAGATCAGAAAAAATAATTTTCGTACAGGAATTCGAATCCAGACCTCCACCATACCGTGGTGACGCACTACCAACTGCACTACTTTAAGGGATAAGTTCGCCTTTGTACATTTGCTTTTGTTTTGTTTGTTTGTTTGTTTGTTTGTTTGTTTGTTCTGTTATCTGCTATTTTATGTTTTATGTGCAATAAAGAGATATACGTACATACATACATACTAACTACCAACCAACTATACTACTATAGATATGAGCCTCGAATATTAGGAAATAACTTAGTAGAGTTTTTGACCCCCGACGCAAACGGATTATTAGTTTGCTTGTGATACCGTAGGATCTCAAGTGGCTGTTTATCATTTCCTATTGGACTTTTAAATAAAAAAGATGTAATTTTGTTTTTATTGAAAGTGGGGGCTCACCTGATGGTAAGCGATCACCGCCACCCATGAGAACCAGCAACCCCAAGAGAGTCACTATACTGTTGCCGGCCTTTAAGGAAGAAAAGGCATAGAGGAAAGGGGGTAGAGTGTAAGACGTGCCAATAACGTGTGTTGTCTTCGAATAACCATATCGTATAGCTTCGCCTGTCATCACCAGGCGTCCTCTCAAAACCCTCCAAAAAAATATCACGTGAAATTGAACCCGTCAAATGCGGATGACGTCACGTCGTCCCACTGAACGCCTATCGTCGCCATTCAATACGATCAGCAAAAAAGAAGCCCAACGTGACCTTGTCTTCGGGTTGTTCGTTTTTGCACGCAGGCGCGGTGCCGGGATCAATGCCGAAAAACGTCCCGCGCCCCGGCAAGTGTTGGCGGCATCTGAAGGGTTAGATTGGGCGGTTGCCGTTGCTAAGTAACGCAGGTCGATAATGTCGGGTTTCTTTGCCGGTTATACGGGAATGGTGTGGGGTTTGTAGGCTGTTAGAAAAAAATGGACGTCGTGAGCCGATTTCGAACTTTAAGGAAGGATTTAGCAGAAAAAATAAAAGGGTTGGTGCAATTGACGCATGTAATTGATAGGTACTAGGTACTTGGGTAGTATTTAGTTACGGGTGTTTTGTAATACATGTACAGTTTAAAACATCTTCATCAGTTTCTAACTATATACATAAAAAGATAAGTCGTGACTGAGTGACTTACTTACTGATCAACTCGAAGCCCAAACCCCTGGCCCTACAAAGCTGAAATTTGGCTTAGTGGTGCCTTTTATAATGTACACCCGGGATAAGGTGGGATTTTAGAATTCATAATTATAACATACTAATGTTAGTCATAATCTATCACTAGCCATAAATCTTGTTTTTCTCCGAGAGTATTAATTGTTCAGAATTATAAAATACGTAAATCTAACCTAACCTACATGTGGAGTTCTACAGGAAGAAATAAAGGGTGATTTTTGTCGAGTGTGAACTTGTGAAGTGAAATGCTGAAACCTGTAGCGATTACGGTGGTACAATCTACAATCTCAGTACCTATTACAGTAAGCTTCCAGTCTCCAGTCAGTTCTAGTCTGCACCAGTACTTACTAAAAATATATTAGAGAACTTCATCAAAAGCATAGAACTTCGAGAGAAGCCTTTGTTTTGTCGTTTCACAAAAAAATCTGCCACTTTTCTAAGGAGACGAGGTACACACGTACGTACAGCACACGTCTACGCTCATATAATCTTTTTTACGTTCCTACCACAGAACTGTATAAATAATAAATAATAAATTGACAATTGACACCAATTGACCTAGTCCCAAAGTAAGCAGAGCTTGTGTTAAGGGTACTGGACAACGGATGAACATACTTATAAATAAAGACAAATGCATACATAAATACAAATTAAACATTCAAGACTCGAGAGCAAACATTCGTATTCATCATACAGACATCTGCCCCGACCGGGGATCGAACCCAGGACCTCAAGCTTCGTAGTCAGGTTCTCTGACCACTAGGCCATCCGGTCGAGTTAGTAGGAAATAGTGCATGTACCTCGCGTGCCAAAAAGAAGCACTGAGGGTCGAGCACGACTTTACGAATGCTGCGTAACGTTACGGTTATCGTATCGAGATCGAGAAACCTCATACTAAATTTTAATTCCAAATACGCTCACGGGCGGGCGCTGTTCCAAACGTCATACAAACTTGACAACGTTTACTATTCGATTTTACGTGACGCAGCATTCGTAAAGTCGTGCTCGACCCTCTGAGACCCTCATTGTCCGCCGCGAACTTTAGTCCGCTACCGAGTAGGTACCGACCGCTTTCCGAGTGCGACGTTAAATTTTAAAATCAAAATGCCTTGTTGTTCTATAATTAACTATTTAAACACCAACCACTAGCTATTAATGTAGAAGCTATTAATCGAGGTATTTTCTTTCATCGGGAAATACTCTTTCCATATTATTCACGAACCTGTATTAATTAAAATGTCCTTGTAGCGACCCTAGCGCCACACGCGAGTGACGTCACTGTTCTACGTCACTGTCCTACATCGCGCTAACGAAGTTTCTCAAGTCGGTTGCATAAATACAACTTCCAACTCTCTTCCTTCGGACTTCGGTCCCCAGGCATAACATCTGCCTGGAGAGAGATCTCTCTATTGGAGTCCTCCCCAAATCCTTAAAGTTCGTTTGTCCCTTTTTGTCACATTGACATTTCTGTTAGTAAGAAGAAGAGGAAAACTATTTTAGCTAATGGAGGCTTGAGTGACGTTTATGAATAAGGGCATTTGTCTATAAAAAATGTTAAGTACACGCTCGGTTCCCATTGAAATCGATAAACTCTTCCTTCTATCTCAATATACTATGGTAGTTCTTTGGTACCCACAAACTCCTGGCAAAACTAAACTCTCACATAAATACCAAAATCACACACACAATCAACAGTACCTGACCAAAATTGGTCAGAGTAATTTCAAACTTTTTGCAGAGGCGAAAGCGCGCGCTAACATCTTTTGTCTATGCTCTATGCGTTAGAACGATAAGGTATGAGCTCCAGATATTTATACGTTATTTTTAGGGTTCCGCACCTCAAAAGGAAAAACGGAAACCTTATAGGATCACTTTCTTGCCTGTCTGTCTGTCTGTCAGCCAAGACCTTTTTCTTTTTCATGGAACGCGTGCTGAAACTAATATCAAATACTCCCTTGAAGCTGTGAAAAAATCAAACTTCACTTCTCTTCAAAATCAACGCAATCAAAAGATACAGTCATTAAAAAGGTTGTTTCCGTACAAATTGCTGTACTGTGAAAACTTAAAGGGAAAGATAGAAACCTAAATCTGTACATTACCGCCCAGGCCATTTCCCATAGATCACTTGCGGTGTCAGGACAAAAAATTAAGTAATAAGAGTAATACTACAGCAGACTTCAGACAGTTCGCAGATACGTATAGGGACGTATCTACATCAAGTTCATCGAGACATCATATAACGTGCCCTGCCCAAAGGTCATCGCCCTCTGCCCCAAGATCCGCAATAGTGCGTGGGTCATCAAAGACGAAAGTGGTACCTTGACCCCGCTCGATAGTGAGAGTGCTATTAGAGCCATGTTAGACGAACTGGCGAGCTCACAAGTGGTACGCTAATCCTGTATTTAATTCACAGTACAATACAATACAATACGAGCTCTTTATTGAACACCACAATAACAAACAAAGAAAAAAGATTAGGTACTAAGAAGATGCAGGGTAGCGATGGGCGGTCCTTTCGCTACAGGGGATCGTTTTTTGAATCTCACCTGGTGAAATAAATTCAGTGATTTCTAAAAAGTTCCTATTTTTGAATCTCACCGGTGACTAAAATTCTCATGCCTATAATATAAAATACGAATGCCCCCACCCACTCGTAAACGAGATCACTGCGTGCCTTCTTGACCACTGGCAGTGACCGCTAACCTCTATCCACTATATTGACTCGCTTGTCTATGACATAAACTCAAATTAGCTGCATGTTAGTAGAGGGTATGACATTCGAAAATACGGCTTTTGGCAAAATAGTGATATCAATGTCACGGGTGAAATTTAGTCATCAAGTGAGATTCAAAAATCGATTCCCAGAGCAATATCTAGCAGTATCTACAAGGAACGATCAGATTAAAGCAGGTGGTGCTATTCTGGAATTTTTTTAGGTAATTTATTTATAGGTAACTAACGAAAATACATAAAAAGTTAATGTCATAATGGATAATATATGTACCTAGTTGGTAAAAAACACAACCCTCCTTCGGCAGTCGGGTAAAAAAATTGAAAACCCGACTGTCGTACACCCTATGTCACTCTCACAACTGAGACGAATCTAATGACACCTCATACGTTTGAAGTAGAGTGTGCCAAAGAATTAGATATATGTACATACATACATACGCTCGAAACACATTACCCTCCTTTGCGTTTCGCAGTCGGGTAAAAAGATACTCTCCGCCACATTAGTCCTTAAGGAAAACATGTTATTTTACAACTACTATGTATGTTACAACTACTATATTGTATATAAAAAAATATATTATTTATTTCATTTTCTGTCGCACTGGGTGTGAGTTGATCCACGGCACGGCTCGCCTACAACGGGTTGTCTGAGCCTGATTGATATACGCAGCGACTAAAAACTCGCGATCAATCACTTCCATTGATTTTGCGCGCAACCTGCGATGAAAAAAAGGGTTTTTTTTTATGTTAGTTAGAGGGGATTAAGTTCGTGTTAGTCGGTCAGACTTGCTTAAAAGCTTACAGGAGGTTTGTACTTAAGCTAGCTTAGACTTAAGACTACTTAGTCACTAGTGGCTTTGAGAGCTTTTTTTAGACCACGCGAACTCATTTTTTACACATTAAAAAAAAAACGAAAAAAAATCCTTTGTATTTCTGGTTCTATGAACCAGATCACACAATCTCACGAATATCGGGTCATTTTTGCACATATTTCCTTTAAAAAAAAAATCCAAAAACGAATCGACAAAAAAAGCTATAAGTCCCACTGCTGAGGCTCTCAGAATGAGAGGGCTTGCGCTTTGGTTCCCACGCGGGCTCAGTGCGGATTGGGAACTTCACACACATTATTGAATTGCTTCGCAGTAGTGTGAAGGTTTCCTCACGAGATGTTCTCCTTCACCGAAAAGCTCATGATAAATTAGAAATGTGATTCCGCACATAAATTCCAAAAACTAAGTGGTGCGAACCGGGGTTTGAACCTACGACCCTTTGCTTGAGAGGCCATTGGTCAAACCTAGTAAGCTATCACGGCGTTTTCAATGTCAATAATAGGTACTTACCTAATAATTTGCACGTAACACTTGTCCTACCGCCTGTACCCATTTAATGTTTAGATAATGTTTACCTATGTGGCCGGCGTGAATGGGCGGTAGTGGCTATCGGTATCGGGTAGAGGTATCGGGTAGAGGTAGTGGGTAGAGGTAGTGGGTAGGTATATCGGGTGATAGTCGTAGTAAATACATAGTGCTTGTTAACTCCATTCATGTTTGTAATTAATGTAGAGTAGGTATTTTGTATTAGGATATTATTTCACATACAACATGATTTAGAGGAAAGTGAAAATGGTACATTGTTTTGAATATGCATGATTTGGTGAATAATTTTGAATGGTTACATAAATAAAACAAATTCCGTAAATTTATTTACCTAACCTTCATCTTAACATGCATAATGTCTAATTTCGAAATACTTAACGATCGTTTTGCCTAAGTGTGAGTGTGTTTGTCAAATTAGTATCATTGTGTTGTTGAACTTTATTAGTAAATACATTAGGTATTTCAAGTTTAGATGAAATTGCAAAAAGACATTTTAAATTATATGTTTCGTCAATACGTAATACAGGTGCCTTAGGTTGAGCTTTAGATAAATCGTCCATTGGGTATTTTGTTCCATTAGAGATTATGAATTTAGGAGAAACGTTCGTTAGGTATTAAAAAAATTTGGTATTTCGTCCTTAGGTATTTCGGCATTAGGTAAACCAATTTTAGTGATTCTAATTTGTAAGCGTTTGCAACAATCCAGCAGTTGTGGAAGTGTGGACTTAACTCTTTAACTTATATAAGTACGTGAGTGATCTGTTTATTTCAGTATTTAACACATTGTCCACTTTAATTATGCCTTTTTAATCGACTCCAAAAAAAGGAAGAGGTTCTCAATTCGTCGGAATTGTGTAGAGCTTTGTTAAGGGATAACCAATTTTAATGAAACTTAGCTAAGAACCTTCTCCATTACGCTAGCTTTCGATTAAAAAAAAACCGCATCTAAATCGGTCAATCCGGTTGGGAGCTATGATGCCACAGACAGATACACAGATATACAAACACACAGATACACAGATACACAGACGCACAGATACACAGGTCAAACTTATAACACCCCTCTTTTTTTGTCGGGGGTTAAAAATAAGGAATACAATGAAAGCTAAAGCTATTCTTGACGAAATATTTAAACCTAACCTAAGAAGCGAGCCTAACCATATCCACGGCTAAACAGCCCCTACAAATTGGCCGTAACTACCCTCGTGTTTGCGCCGTTTAGCTGACGACTCTATTCTACAGTGTCAAGGTGATATCGTAGCGAAACGCGCAAGCTAGACGTTATAAGTACCTCACTCGACTATTCCGAGGCCCGAGTACGAATATTCGAAACCTGCGTCACGTAAAATCAAATAGTAAACGTTATCGAGTTTGTATGACGTTTGGAACAGCGCCCGCCCGTGAGCGTATTCGGAACTAAAATTTTGTACGAGGTTTCTCGATCTCGATACGATAACCGTAACGATACGCAGGATTTGAAAAGTCGTGCTCGACCCTCAGTAGGGCATTTGCGTAACTATTTTGACACTCCTCATCGGATTGAAATGTCAGCTTTTGTACGACTGTGTCAGCTAACGGATTCCGATACGAATTGTCAGCCCATACAAAACCGCCTTAAAAAAAAGAACCTTAGAAAAAAAACGTTAAATAATCCTCTTAAATTATGATAAATAAATAAAATAAAATGAAATGCGTTTATTTCGGACAACAGAAACTAAAGCCTAAAGTTTTATGGCCTAGCACTAAGCAGGAGAAATATGAAGTCGGTGCGGGGCTAGCGGAATATTCTTTGAACGAAGTTTTCTTTTTTGAAGGCGGTTTTACTTTTTTGTTAAAAGATTTTTATTTCACAATTTTACGTTGATTTAACATTTTCAGAATTATCCTCCAACTCCTAACCGTTAAGGAGTTGTACCTTCCATCATCAGCTCATCAACATAACATGATGACTACCGGACGCA
Source organism: Clepsis dumicolana (assembly GCA_963691665.1). NCBI lineage: Eukaryota > Metazoa > Arthropoda > Insecta > Lepidoptera > Tortricidae > Clepsis > Clepsis dumicolana. The sequence goes on along the minus strand of OY829514.1, from coordinate 10,047,891 downwards.
AATACTTGAATAGCCTTAGAAAATATATGAAACACATGATACGTGCCTATAAAATTTGAGGGTTGCCCTCGATTTCCCTGGGATCCCATCATCAGATCATGAGTTGGTGACAATGGGACCATACCCTTTCAAATAAAAAAAATAATGAAAATCGGTCTACAATTGACGGAGTAATCGATGAACATACATAAAAAAAAAAAAAAAAATACGTACAGTGGAACGTAGAACCTCCTCCTTTTTTTGAAGTCGGTTAAAAATGAACGCGATATTAATTATGTCGCACAGACGCTTACTCACGATGTAATTTATACCTGCTACACTGCATGGTGAGATATTTAAACCACCTTAGAATCGTCGCCTTTGTGATTAAGAAGTTTTCATGTTTCGTCATCATCATCACCAGCCTTTTTACGTCCCACTGCTGGGCACAGGCCTCCTTTTAGAATGAGAGGGCTTGGGTTATAGTTCCCACTCGGGTCCAGTGCGGATTGGGATTATCGCAAGAGGGACATAAGAGTGACATGCAATTATGCATCGAATTTGGTCTGAAATGAAGTGCTTAATTTTATTTCTTTATTTAATTCTACTTCACGTGTCGCCACTATATCACTTTGGTAGTGCCGAATACCGCTGCAAAGTAATATGTATCGACAGCTAACTCCAGCTATCAAGCTTAATGGCGGCCACCTCAATTACAGGCCAGTTAGCGCTGACAGAATGAGTTAGTGCGCTGCAAGGACTTGTGTGTTAGTCTCATATCCTGAGCATAACAAAATCATAGTTGATACTGTTTGTGGACTTAAGTACTTGGGTAGAACGTGGGGCGAACCGGAGGGCACTTATCGCGTTCATGGTTTTATGTTTAGGATACGTAAACATAAAACAACTACGTAAGTGTAGGCCGGCAACGGACTAGTGACTCTTGGGGTTGCTGGTTCTCATGGGCTACAATGCCACTGAAATCACACATACATCCTACTTTTTAACCGACTTCAAAAAAAGGAGGAGGTTCTACGTTCCACTGGATGTTTTTTTTTTTTTTTATGTATGTACATCGATTACTCCGTGAATTGTAGACCGGTTTTCAATTTTTTTTTTTGCGCTAAGGGTTAAAAAAGACAGAGTTAATTAAAATTAACTCAGTCACGGTACTGTTTTATATAGTACAGATTTAATTTGAATTGTTTTTACCGTTTTTAACCCCCGACGAAAAAGAGGGGTGTTATAAGTTTGACCTGTGTATCTGTGTATCTGTCTATAGCATCGGAGCTCTCAAACGGATTTGCCGATTTCATTGCGGTTTATTTTTATCAAAAGCTAGTTTAATCGAGATGGTTCTTAGCTAAGTTTTATTAAAATCGGTTAACCCGTTATTGAAATATTGAACTTAGAAATGAAAATGGCGGGGGTTTGTCAACTTTTCTAAGTAATATTAATAAGTTTAAATGTGTTTAATCATATGCAAGATCTACTCGTATTATCTGAGTCAGCGCACATTTCCACGCTTTCTTCTCTTATCTCCCAAACCTCTGCCCCAAAAATCAAGCCCATTTTGAAGCCAGCAATTTGTAAGGGCCCGCTGTAATTTACATGTGTCGACTTAACTCGTCCTACTTGATTGATGACCAGGATATATGGGGAGGGTTGTAATGAGAAAAATATAGCCTTACCTATGTTGGAGTAATTAGGATATTGAGAGGCGTTCGGGAAAGCGATAGCGGGAGAGGTTACGTTCGGGGTTGAGGCCTCGCGGCATAAGCAAATATAAATAGGTACGTATATTATATTGTGCTTTAAAAAGCCGTGGTAGCCTAGTGGTTTGACCTCTCAATGGGTTATGGTCTCTCCATGGTCGTGGGTTCGAGCCACGGCTCGCACCTCTGAGATGTGACGAATTTATGTGCGTAATTACGTTTTTAATTTATCACGAGCTTTTCATGTATTGCAACATGCAATTTTTCTTACCACAGTTTTAGGGTAGGTAAGTACTTTAGGGTAAAATTTAGATAGTACGAGTATTAGAGAAGTAAAACGGATCACTCACGTATGTAAGTCGAATTTAGCCCGACAAGTTTTGGACTGATTCGTAGTCCTTCCTCTGGGAGCTCACGACCCAGCAGTAGCGAGACGCACACTACGCGCCGCGGCTTTGCTCGCGCGACTGCTAGTCCCTATTTTGTCATACAGACAGACCCCGGGTGCTCTCCAGAGATGCACCTTTTTTTTAGCTTCGCACGTTGTTCATGCGATAGCTATAAATCAGCCCTTCTTTAACCGACTTAAAAAAAGGAGGTACCTATCAATTTGACACGAGATTTCATTATTTTGGGTATTATTTTTGAAGTCGTTATCTGTGTGCTGTAGACCTCGCGATCTCATTTTTGAACAAAAAACAAATCGATCAAAAATCTATAATAATTATCGAACCTGCTCACATAATTTCATGAGAATCGGTTGAGAAATTTCTCAGAAATCTGTAGAGGAGAACAGCTGGACATAAGAAAGCATTTTCTGTCTACTTTTAACATTTATCAATTACCTCTTTCATGGAAAAGTGCAGATTAATCCAGTTCATTCTTTCAGCTGACCTCGCACCGTTAATTCCTGCAAACAGTCTTTCATTTGTTTCCTGCTGATCAGGAAATAGGTCATTTAAAAAATCTATTCAAAGGCAGCTAAGCCTCCCGTTTTTCAGGCTATTAGAGCGCAAACACACCCTATCGGCATAATCTTGACGGTTAATGACTAGTCAACATAACGGCAGGGGTACGTTGGGAATGAGCCTCCGATTATTTGCGCCTGAGCCCATGTTTGCCCTGCTTCCTCTACTAATTGATGCGAACCGTTTGTTCACCCCCCCAAGACCGTTGTAATGGGCTCTTTTAGAGTGAAATATCTTTTCGGTTTTTATTTTACTGTACCCTTTTTGGGGAAGCTTTAGGTAAATGCGGATGTAATTTAGCATCGGTTAATGTAACAGTCGATCGTTAGCTCTGGCAGCCCGGGTTGTTATATGCTTATTCTAAAGTCATTAAGCAAGGTATATAAGTATATACGCACACCAAAAGGAATAGGTTAAATGTCATACTGTGAGTGTTTTAGCAAAGTTGGCGCTGGAGTTGAAATTAAATCCAACTTTGTGAGGAAAAGCAAGGACAATAAATGCTACGTAACGTAATCGAGTGACGTAACGTTGACGTTTGGAACAGCGCCCCCCGTGAGCGTATTTGGTACTTACTAAAATTTAATATGGAGTTTCTCGATGGCGATACGATAACGATAAATTTACGCAGGATTAGAATATTTTAAGTTTTAATTGAAGCCAGTCTAACGTACGCCGTTCTGTTTATCGCAGGTAAATTAACGTCATCTTAATATTTAACCTCTAATATTTTATGTCTTAATTGCCACAGAAAGACACACACACATTGCGGTCAAACTAATAACACTCTTCCTTTTGCGTCGGAGGTTAAATAAAGTGCAAGTACTACGGAAAACCGCGCCAGCATTCACGATTTCTCACCATTCACATAGCTAACATCAGAACTTCCATAAAAATGCAAAAGGGTATTTTTATAGTCCAAAATAAAAGTCAGACGGACTCATTTGTTAAGAATTCCACACTTTGCTGTAATTATACGGAGAGTCCCGCAAAAATGCCAGCGTATCGCGAAGTTGCACCGCACTTAATTCATGGACACTCGGACTCAACGCTTTGTGAAATATTATAATGGTAAAAGTAACGAACGTGAATAAAGAAAAAGTTATTAAAAAAGGAGATAAAGATCCATTAGGCTTGTAACTTCATAGGGAGCTATCTCTGTCGCCATCGGATTTGCTTATACTACAAAAACAACAGGACTGCATAATATAAACTGCATTGTTATTATTTCCATTTATTCAATATTAGAAATCTAGCTTAAGTTCCCCTTATAAATTTCTGACGATAATCGCGTTAGTCTTCGGAATTCAATACTTCATATAGTTTCTACCTAAGTTTAAGTTATCGACCAAAAACCTTAACCAATTATAGCCACATCAAACGCTCCAAAACTTCCCCTTACAGCGTCAATACTAACCGAACTACAATACTATAATTTTACCTCTAAACCCCGTACTCCCCGAAGTCCGGGGCAAAATTTCCCCGACACCTCAGCTCCACAGAGCATTTTCGAAGTCCTCGCTCCCTCGAGACACCGCTTATAGCATCGACAGCCAGACACTGGCCACTTTAGATTCTTGGCCCCAACTGATATCTGGATTTTACGACTGAATTAGTAAGTGGGCTTGGATATTGTTTGAAGATTCATTGGGCTTCACTATTCTAATTTCAGGCGTCTTTGATTGTGTCTCGTAATCTGCCGTCGAAACGTCGAGATAATTTTAAAAGCATGTTGTAAGTAGTAATTAAGTAGGTACCGATATGTTAAGTATTGGTCGAGGTCTAGGTGTTTGTTGTGGGTACATGAACAAGAAGCAAGAGGCAATCGGTATTGGCCCTTCAGGTTGTCAAAGCATTTTTGATTTCTCAGGTCAGGTTGTCTATGATTTTACCTCTACCCGATCCTTCCTCCTCTGTATTTTGGTACTAGTTTTAGTTAAAAATGCTTCCCGCAGAAAAACAGCGTTGCGATTTGCCGCAACATTATGCTGAGGTCCCATTTCACATCGTTCAGTGCAATCTTCTTTAAAGTTAATTTAGATATTACAGTTCTGTTGCTATTTTCCCTTTTCAAATGTACTGTTTTCTTTTTCTATATAATAAAGAATTCTATAGAATAAATCTATCTCTCTTCTCATGTTTCACAAACAAAAAACTGTATAAAATCTACCTCTGCCCGCGGTCCACCGTACCGCCTGTACGCGGCGGGTGTAATTTTTCTCGCGCCATTTACTCAGATGTCCATCATTTCGGAGATCCTGTAGACACACACCTAACTCCTAAACTCAAAGGGGAGTAAATGAAGGGCCGAAATGCAAATCATGACCACGATTTTAATATTAATACGGACACGTAGACACGGGTAGAATGAGCGGGGAATTTTGTAGTCTCCTAATGTGTTGGTCTAACGTAAATGATGGGCAAAACGCAATTGTTCTAATTGGAAAGGTAGGCGAAATCACTGAAATCGATTATCTGGAAGTATCGGGGTTTCGGAGGAAATTTCACGATTTGATATTGCCGCTTATAACTTATAAGTACCTAAAATAATTGTGTTTGTTTAGCTTTGTGTACGAGAACTAGTTTCAGTCGGACACTAAATGCCATCCATAATGTGTTCTTAATAAGTCTTAGATTAAAGATATTTTCATTTCAACTTTGTATGCAAAAACTGCGTAGCTTAGCTTTAAAAGTTTCACTGTCACAAAAAAAAGCACGGAAGTAAAAAGCCTACATTTACTTAGTTACCCATTTATAGTTAGTAATTGCTTAGTTACCCAAAAAGAGTCGTTCCAAAATGAGATGATCTTGCGAAAATCGACGCCAATTTTATTGCTGGCCTGAAACATAACTACCGAATTTTAATATTTTTTTCTTTTTAATTTGTAACCTATTTATTTTTAATTTTTTTCATCCGCTGACTTGTCCAATTCTGAACGCACCATTACTGCCAGAACAAGATGGCTGCCCCCGCAAAATGGCGGACCCAATAGCGTCGTTACCCAAATTAACGCGAATGATGCGGCGCTTTCTTTTTTTACTAGATATTTTGAAAGAATTTTGTTTGAAAGGGATCACCCTTTCGGCTTTCGATGGGAGGGTATCTTTTGATGTAAGTATTATGTGTCGTGTAAAGGTTTTATTAATGTTTACGTAAAATGTCAACTGTAATTACGTAGGTAGAGATAACTTCGTGGCACGAGCTGGTCTTTAGATCAAAATATTTTAGAATTTGGACAATCCTGATGAATTAGTAGGATAGTATGCTGTTTTACATTACAGAAGAATATGTAAAAACACGAATTGAAGGAAAACCTTAGATCAAGAGAGTCGAACTATAGTTAAAGAGAATATTAAGTAGATTTAGTCATCCCTCATTTATCATTTATTTTTTGTGGCGGCAAAATCGATAGTTCAGAGGTGTCTCCTCATTTTTTGCATTATTCTTAAAGCGACAGGCGCCAGTATTAAACTAGGTAGGTACTTAGAAACAAGAGCTTCAAAAGCCTCCACTCAGTAAATAATGTAGTGACAATGAAATTAAAATGCTATTTTAACGATATTCACGTTGTATTTTACGGCAGGATTACGGCGTTCTCCGAAATTCACAAGCGTTAAGGGCTTAGAGGACCTTTTGTAAGGATTACGAGTTTACATAATCAAGCCGAATTTGGGGCCGCAAGAGTTTTGGGACGGGTTCTATATAGAAAGGGGGTCTAATTGGTCTTGTTACGCGTTTTGAGGAAAATTCTGTTTTTTTGTAATAATAGAACTTTATCGTTCAAAATCGTTAGCCAACGTAACAGAGTCAGACCCAAAAGGAGGTAGCCGGATGACCTGAACACATCTCGGTCTCTTTGGTAGAAACACACCTGCAACAGTCAAGAGCAGTGACGGGGAGGGAAAGGCCTTTGCCCATTAGTGGAACACTATACAGGCTAAATAAAGAACTACTTTTCTGGGATATAAGTCTATAAATAATCACCATCATCAAATTCCTAAATAGATCATTAATTTATTATGATTCAGTTTTCGCTCGACAAGAGAAGACGTCTAAGCTTTACATGCTGAGAGAGTGGTTATATTACAATACATACTAAATGACATAGGTATCTATATTGACAATTATGTTTTTTTTATAGATAGCCGGTTCTTAGCTAAGTTTCATCAAAATCGAATTTGCTCTTTTCGAGATAAGTATTGGATTATAAAAAGAAAATACTGAGACAGAGATTTTGAAGGACCAGTCAGTAAGCGACCTTTAGAAACAAGCAATGTGCCTTGCCTGCAGTTTTTTTAGTTCTTCATGTGGGTGATTTTGGACAGCGATAACTGCTAACAAACTTATTTAACTACTATCAAGGCCATTTTTGGCGTACGGTATAGGCATTGTAAGGAGGTCGCTGTCTGTTTGTTGATGTGTAGTCATCATCATCAACATCAGCCTATTCTAGCCCACTGCTGGACACAGGCCCCCCCCAGCCCCCCAGTGAGCGCAAGATGTGTAGTGTTAATTCGTTATTTGAAAGACGAATGCAAAGTATCTAGGGAGACAGCAAACAATGGAAAAAAAAACAGTTTAAAAACAAGTGTCGTCCCTTCTTCTCACGCCTCTCGCAGCTAGGAAGCAACCACTAGAGCTACATCCACCCAAACAGCCGTGTCTTGTTAGACACCGGCTCACAGCACTTAATTTTTATTTCTTCAATTTGTCGCTTACGTAATTCCTGTTTCGTGAAAAAAGGTTCTCATACCAGTTGCTACCCTAAAATGGTAGCGTTAGGAGAAATTATAATAAATGGAGTTTTCGCTGGAAGAACGGTCGGGGCCTAAGCTTTTAAACGAGGCAAACTGGCAATTTAGGTCGCTTCGCGCGTTAATTAGTTTTAATTCAAATTAATAGGCGATTATTCCGCGAAAATGTTCACGGATGAGAAATGAAAATTAAATACCTACTAGCATGTTTCCTTTGGATAATAATTATGTTACGCAAATGGAACCTGATAATGAAAATGAAAGGTAGCAATGGGCGGCCTTATCGCTACAACACAATACAATTGTTTGCAATTGTTTTCCTAATGTAATTTTTTTTTATACGAAGAGGAAGGCAAACGAGCAGTGGGTCATCTGATGGCAAGTGATCACTACTGCCCATGGACACCCGCAATCCCGGGGGGGTTCGCAGATGCATTTCCAACCCAGAGATCTAAGATGAAATGCCTCTTGTGCCCGTAATTACACCGGCTGTCTTACTCTCCACATCGGCACACAACAGTGCAATCACTGCTGTTTAGCGGCAGGATTAACTAGTAAGATGGTGGTAGCGATCCGGACGGATCTCACACAAGGTCCTACCACCCGCATATTCTATTAATGGCAAAAAACTAATCAAAAGAATAAAGGACTTGTAGGTAAGAGAATGTTTAAGTTTTGAAATCAACGAATTCTACCACGCATTGATAGAAAATTTTAAGAAAACAGCCCAACCATTGCTATATTGTATTTTCATTTCATCTTTTTTTTTGTTTTGTTTGTTATGTGGTGTTGAATAAAGACTTTTTGTATAGTATTGTATACGAGTAAAAGTATACTCCAAGTACTCATTTCCACTATCCACTTTCAGCCGCACTTTACTCAAGCACGTTTTTATTTTGTAACTAGAACTAATCTTCTAACACCCCGCGTGCCCGCGGTCCGCAACCGACCAAATTCTCACGCGTGAAAGTGACGTTCTTTTACCTTTTTCCGACGGCCATCGACGAACCGCCTTTCGATTTCATTACGGACGTCCGGCGTTTTTTATTTTTAAATCACGGCCGCTCGCCGCGTTTTTATTCCGGCCAGTTTTTGTCTGTATTCCTTCCTCGCGTTTGTTTTTTATGCACCCGCAAACAATGCCATCGCGGTCACCGAATTAACTCCGCCTTTTGCCGGCGAAAATATTTTAATTCGGAGCGTGTAAATTAATAATTAATATTTTTCGATACCCGTTTAATGGAATCGTTTAACACGTGTTCGCGATTGTTTTTTTTTTGGGCATGAATGGAATGATGACGTAGTATAATGACGCGACAGCAATTATAGGTTTTTATTGGTTGTTTTTTTTTCGTTACGAGCTCGGTCAATGGGACGCATCGTTTGGGCTCAATGTCATTATCACTTTCACAATGGCTGATGATGTAGCTATCTGTAGTAATGTTATGTTTTATTGTATAAAAGGCTTTCATGTTTTTGCGATGTATGAACGAGTGTATATTGGCACTTCACTTCAAGTTCTCTAATTGTTAGGAGACCTGTGCCCAGCTGTAGGATTTATAAAGGTAGGTGCCAAGACTTAGAACATGCACAGATACACAATTTAAGAAGAAGAAAGGGGCAAGATGCCGAGGATGCTTTATCTCTTAAGTCAATTATTATAAGTCTCATTTCCAAGATTTGAATGTTGTCTTGTCCTTTACTTTTGTTTATATTATAATTGTCCAGTAAATTAGAAAACGTTTGCTTTATTTTATCATCGGCCTCCAAATGCTGTTTTGCAAATGGCTCAGTGAAACTTTATTTGCGTCCAAAAAGTAAAAACAAAGTTGCTCTTCAATTTTGATGCTTTTTAAAGCTATCAAATTTATTTTTGCCACTCCACTGAGTACACATAACTTTTTATCTCACGGTCCAGCATCTTAAGTTGCAACCGTCCGACTTATTAATAGAGATTTGCATAAAGCCCCTGCCTGTTACAATAAAAAATCTTAGCAGATTCTTGCATATTAATCACTTCGTACTCGCTTCTCGCATAATTCTCATGCATATGCGTATTAGCAAACGAAAAACTCCACGGTTTCAGAACAGGTTTTTAACAATCGCCTGATGTTTAGACTGGGGATGGTCAAGTGTGCGACCTCTGGCCTCTGACCTTAAGTTGGACCGGTTGTGACATTAGTGCCACGTGTCCATTTGAAGGGTTAACTAACTTAAAGTATTTGGGTGAGTTTTAACGGTATTTTGGCGATTTGGCAGTTAAAGGCGGTTTGAAATTATTTGGGTAGTTATTATAGTCCGGTATTTTAAATTGGGCTTAGTTATTGGACATTTAGTTACTGGCTGGACACGAGAGTGGCAGTGAAAAAATACACCAACTTTTCATGGAAGCGTGAATAGTGAATGCGTGAATTTTGAGGAGTTGGATTTTTAAAGTAAGCGACAATATCATTCTGAGATAGTGAAAATCTGTCTATTACTGCTATTGCTCAAATTAAATTTTGGACTCGCCCGGAAAATTTTCATAAAAAATACCGTTTTCATAATTTATACTCTAATTCGAGAAAACGATAGCTTCTCTAATTATCCGAGTGTACTACAACTCTAATCTAATTTCAAAATGTAGAACAGTTTTGCACCAATTTCGTATAAAATTTTCAAAGACGATTTCAAACACCAGCCCCCAATTTTGATGCTACCTTTGTCCCACAAAGACTATCTAGTTAAGCAGTGGTGGTTTAAATGTTTTTAGATTAAAGTGGAATTTTATCCACTTCTTCAGCGATTACACATTAAAACCTAACCACTCTGGGTAGGGCAGTATTTTTCCAGCATTGCCCGCGAAACGGCTCCCCTGACTCAGGTGAAATACGGGCCCGCCTTGCCCAACAAAATTAAGTTGGTAGCGTTAAATATATCGAAAGTTTTTCTAGTGCTGGGATGCCGGTAGGTAGATGGGCATTTTCAGAAGACAGTGTATGTACCATTAACTTTTTTTAATAACCTAACAAATTTTGGATTGTTTCTGCTCAGAATCACGAGGACTATTTAGGTATTTAAATAATAAAAAAGTGTGCCGCTGTTTTCTTGTCAGTTTTGTGACGCGTGTACGCGTGTATACATTTCTATATGGACCGATCGTCACAAAACTCACAAAATATTTTTTTTATAGAAAAAATTTGGCCTTTTTTGGGACTGTTTTCTGAAATTCCTCTAATTCATAAGATATCATTAGTCCCCTATAATGCGTTCAGAAACTGTCGATAGTGATCAGCGTGACCAGCATTACGCCAGTCAGTTTTACTATGAAAATTTTCCTATCTGTGTTAAGTAGTAGTATTATGTCTCTATGATAAGAGACGTCAGCTCGGTATGTTTTTTTATGACTAATAAAAAAATAGTAGAATTCATAACAGGTTCGTTATGTCATCGGCTTCTTAACCCATCTTAGAGTAGGTACTTTTAATGTGTGTAGATAAAGTAATGTATGCAACTGTACATAACTAGGTCTTAAAACTCTCGTGTGATCTTATTCAGTCGATTATTCTCAGTCGCATACAGCCCAACAATCTTTCCTCTGGGTGTTTTCGTTTCGCTACCGCCAAAGCGTGTACGCTTTTTTTAATTCGCCCTCATACATAATATTCTTCGCTTAGAATTTAGATGCTACTGGACGGCGAGATAGTACAAATCTCCATGTACAAAGCTTGCAAATATTTGCGTAATTTAAAGCGTAACGTACATAGGGCGTATTTACGCCGCAAGGGCCTTCTCCCTTATCGACCACCTTTTACGACGTAAACACCCGCCGCGGAGCGGTTGCCAACCCTTGGCAAGGTTTTTAAACATTTTCCGTAAGTCAGAAGAACGGAATCCCAAGTAAACCCACCATACCATCATCATTGGGTACTTTCCGATTGCATAGTCAATAATCATAAAAAAACAAATGTCATCATGTCATTTAATTGCTCACAAGTCGCTTTACGTCAGCGCGACAGAAATACAATACTGTAGAAACATAATACAACAATTTCGCCCACCCTATTTTTGCTATTTATTATAAAAGTATTCTTTATTTAAATAACAGTTTTACAAGGTGGGCGATTAATTTTGCCTTTGAGTACGTATAATATTAATTTATTAAGAATTCAAATATCTGAAAAAGGGTTTAGCTAATATGTTTGTTTATCCGTTGTCTAGTACCCATTTTACCATTATTTATTTAAGAGTTCATACTCTTCGAAATGCTTCCTACCGAAAACAAATACTCAAACCCAACTGCGTATATTTTGAGAACCGCACGCACCCCGAAAGGGTAGGCCGGGGGAAACCAGGACAAATCGCCTGCGCCCGCGGCCCGGCACGCAGCCCGTTTGCAAGACGCACCCTTCTAATCCCCAGCCTCCCCTCTCATTACATACAAGGATAGTTAAAATTTCCCCTCTCCCCTCCTCCCCCCTGCGTTTTATGTCTTCAATAATACCGGGTTCGGGAGCTGCTTTGTTCAAATGAGATTGGAATGTTTTGATTTGAGTGGAACTTGGTGTGGTTTTCGTGAATAATTTGTATGAAGTGAAAATGCTGATATCGAATATCTGTGTGTTGCTAATTTTTATGCTCCAGCTGCTTAACTGGTTTTTCTTTGCATTGTCATTGTATGTTGAATTTCATACTATGAATGCTTCATAAAAATAAAAACAAAAATAATCAATAAATCGATTATTTCCATTAATATTTAGACTAGCTGAGGAAGTACAGAACTTTCTATGTACCTGTATACACTCGAATTTCAAAATTACACACTACGAGTATATTCGAATTACGTTTTCATGGGCATGATTTTATAAGTTGATTTCCGGAATATGCTTTAACCGACTTCATAATAATTACTTCTTTTTAGGTAATATGGCAACTTAATAAAAATCACGTAAAATTAATTTCAGCCAACGGTTAGTGACTTTGGATTTGACACCGAAATCCAAGCTAAATCCGTCCATTTGATGGACCTTATCACAGCGAAGTAACTGCTAGAATTTTTCGACAAACGCTTTACTATGACATTGACATATTAATTACGAATTAGGGATTTTATTTACATAATAAAAGCAATTTACAATGACATTAAATCTAAGCTTAAACTAAATAAACTACAACTTAAAACTAAATTAATTCTAAATAAGGCCCCCGTGGCATAGTGCCCAAAAGGCTGGCAGCGTTGCCTCGCTGAATAGCGATGCTGATTCTTTACTATTAATTGGTATTGTCATCTAACGCGGCATCATTGCTTGAATGCAAAAGAAATTCTAAGTAGACTTTTTCTAACCTATGTTAAGGAAATGTAGGTAGTCTACAGTCCAGGTAAATGTTGGGTAAATTAAAGGATACAATTATACTCTTCAGCCCCCCCTTTTATCACCGCCTGCCCCTAGTGATAACAGGTCAGATGCAATTAAAAAGCTTACCCGCCACAACGCCCCGAAAAACCTCTAAAATTTAATATAACCGTAAGCTAGATAAGTTACCCTGGAGGGACCTCGATGCCCCGCGTCCCCCGCCTTGCCTCTGCGGTGCAGCCTTACCCCGGCCTCCCCTCGGATTATATGCGCGGAAGATAGTTAAAACCGCCCTGAATAAATTCAACTCGTCAATAAAAAAGAGATAAGTTAAAACTGAGTTTTAAGTGAAGGTTCCGTGCGATGTAAAGGCGGGAGCACATGCTTGGAAGTTACGCCTAAAATTACGCCTTTGCCTCATGCTGCGGAACACAATTTTCATGTTGTGTTCAGTCAGTAACAAGTACTTGTAAGCATGTATGTTGTAACTTACCGTCTCAATACAGGTTCCGTCTAATCTGTAGCCTATTTATAAACATCCGACGGCTAGGCATAGGCCTGTACCTCCTCACAAGGAAAGGGCCTGTGCAATTTGGCAGTTGTTCCTTTGAATTGATAGGTACTAAGTACTACAGAAGCAATACTCCATCACTTGTAAATAATGTATAATATCTATTGCGTGTCTTGTGTTATAGCAAGGCAAGCTTATGGACACCTTACATCAGAGCGTCTAGTCTAATCGACACCCAAAACATGTCTAAACGCATTTGCATGAAAGTGTCAATTACTATGAGAATAGTTTGCTGTCGATACGTGCGTAGAGGCACTGCCAATCTGCCCATAGTAATTCAGATGTTAACACCAACGCGATCGAAACATTATCCTGTGTCAAAAACACTAGACGCTCAGGTCGTCTACTATTCTTTTATCAACACACATATCATAAGTCCTCTATAGTGCGTTCAGAAACCGTAGAAAATGACCAACATTGCAGCACGACGACGACTTCTCGCCGACAGCACCACCACCACCACCTCCATTAAAGTAATAGTCATTACGACATCGAATTCGATGTCGTAATGACTTTTCGATATCGAATTCGATGTATCGAATTTGACAACCAACGTAATTTACAATCATAGTGAAATAAAACGGACCACTCACGTATATAAGTCGAGTTCAGTCCGACATGTATAATTAATAATGTGACATTTTTCGTTTTTTTATTTAAAAAAAAACAGTTCACGAAACGTCAGCTCGGTATGTTTGTCTATGATTGAAAAAAAAACAGTCAAATTCGTGACAGGTATGAGTATGATATATGCCTTCGGCATCTGAACCCATCTTCGAGTACTTATAATATGTGTGTAGATAAAGTAATGTATGCAACTGTACATAATTAGGCCTTAAAACACTCGTGTGATCCTATTATGAAACCCAGCTTCCCCTCGTTTCATAAAAACACACTCGTGTTTTAAGGATCCTCATTATGTAGCAGTTGCATAAACTACTATTATAAAACGAATGAAATACGTACTTAATTTACGCCATAACGAAAGGTAAGTATCCGCCTTTCAGTATCAACCTTTATTTCAGAATTAGCTTTCGTATTCTACCCACCGGATCCCCAAAAAGGGCTTTTGTCCCTTAAAATAAAGGGATGTTTTTGTTATCTTGAGGATTGGCTAATTTGACAATAACAAAGAGGCTTCGTTTGGGGACGGCAGAGATGGTAATCATCGTTTTTGTAGGCACATGAAAGGCTCGCAATTCCGTGAATAGGGTAAATAAAGGTCTAATAAATTTGCTGAAACGGCTCTTGAGTTTGTATGTACTGGGAATGAATTTGTTTGGGTTTGCGATGTGTGTGAGCTGTGGGTGTGCGTAATGTGCTCACGTTAACGTTTTGTACGTCTCTTGTGACAGTAAAAAGTTGTGTAAAAAAAGGTTTTCTAATTTTTTTTTTAACCTCCTGTTTTAGATTTCCTTGTTCAGCCAGGGTATATGTCGATCATTTCTCATGATTTGCTAAATAATAGCTGAACCCTAATTCAAAAATGTACTTAATAAAGTAATAAATATTTTGGTTTTAATTTTTTTTAATTTTTTCCCTTACGAATTAAAGCAATTCGGGCTTAGCTACATTTTATTCAATAATCCTTTCAAAACAACTTAGTCCCTTGGTCAGAACTAGTTTTCCGTGTTTTGACTACAATCGAATACAAAAGCTCGCTGGCTCACAAAAAGGTAAAGTACGATCTAAAAAAACGAGCATCACGATCTAAAAAAACGAGCATCACGATCTAAAAAAACGAGCATCACCTCGGAGCGCTCCGGAGCGCCGCGAAGTGCCGGATTCCGTGTGTCGAACACTCCACGGCGATCGCTTTTAGTTTTAAATGGCACTGGCCGCTATAGCTGCCAGGATGTTGGTACTTCAAGGCTATTCGTACGGTCGAATGTTTGGTTTCGTATTTGGACTTTTAAACGATCTTGACAATGGAAAGCTGGAAAGGATTAGAATGCTATACACAGTTATTTCACCGCTAAGCGAGGAAGTATATTAATAGCAGTCAACTATTTTCTCGCTCAAGAAATGTAGGTAAGTTCCATTTTAGTTTGTGCATGTACAGTCAAGTTCTCCAATATCTGTACAGCCAACGGTTCATAAATATCTAAGCACGGACCTTATGTAACTGGAAATATGGTCTGTGTATAGATATTGGAGAACTCGACTGTACCTAAGTATAGCGTCATACTTTCTTCTAGCGCGGCTCTCATATTGAGACAGGACTGGAGCCATAATAATAAAGACAACGGCTTTCAGAAAAAGAACAACAGACATGGCTGCATGGATCTCGTTTCCTTTGCCTGTCCCTGAAGGGACGAATTAAAGAAAAAGGCGTGATAGCATGGTGTGACAAATTAAAGTGCAAGCTGAGCCATACATACATCCCATGCGTCATGCTATATCGCAGCTAAAAAAGGCCAGGTACTTGTATTAAATAAAAAACCCGCCAAAACATGACTATGTACTTCACTACCTACCTCTCGGTATTGTAAGGTTACAAGCGAAACAATTCGATGGTGCATGTGAAGTTCTCAACCCGCATTGCCCGAGCTCTCTCATTCTGAGAGGAGGCCTATGCCCAGCAGTGGGACGTATAACAAGGCTGGCGATCAAGATAACCTTAAAACCAGCAGTAAACATCCGCCAGTGGACAACGGCGTGCACACGGTTAGGGTCGTCACTTAGCGCAGAGGGCTAAGGTGAGTGTAATCGAAGATGTCAGGTGTCCAGTGCAGACGTGACAACCCTTGAGTGGCACCGGTCGAATTGCTAATTACGTGAGGATGACTTACTGTATTTATATTATAATTTTATATTTGGAAGGTGAATTTGTGTTGATTTGTAGGCGAGTAAAATTTTAACAAATTTAGCCTCTCCAATTGCGGGCACATTAGAGGCATTTCATCTTAGCTCTCTAGGTTGGCAACGCATCTGCGAACCCCCCGGGGTTGTGAGTGTCTATGTGCAGTGGTGATCACTCACGTGACCCACTTGCTCGTTTGCCTACCTTGTCATATATATAAAATACAGGTCTGGTAAATAAATGTACATTTTTATTTATTTTATTGAACACCATCAAGTAGTACTTTCGTCGGCGGTGAAGTAATTTTTAACACTAATTGTTTTCTTTCATGTGCATGCTGTCGTGATGCCAGCCCCATCGTTCAAATTTACCTGCAAAAAAAAAAGATTTTTGTAAAACCTCGTCCCACTAAACATTACTCGTCCAATTATCCTCAATTCCACAACCCCAAACCACGCTTTAATCAAGTATACAACTGCGATCTAACCTTCAATCTACTATCTCCAATCAACCATGACACCATATCTCCAAAAAAAAAACACCCCAAACAAAATGGAAGCCAGAACAGATAGCCGCTTTATATCTTTTCTGTTTTTCGAGCTATTTTTCTCAAGGGCCACGCGCGCCGAGGGGGGTTGGGAAGGGTCGAAAGGGGGGTGCCCTAATTTTTTTTTACGTGTACCGCTGAGGTTAGTTGAAAGAGGTTGGTATAATGAGATAGGCTGTGGGGTTGTTGATTTAGGGTTCTTTGGCAAAAAAGGTAAGGTTTATTATGTTTAGAATTAGAAATTATAATAAGGAGGTTATCTACCTGCTTATGTTCAAAATTAAAATACTTACGTTAGTAGGTAACATTACAGTGATGAAAAATATTTCATTTGTAATACAGTACCTAAATTACAAAAACTAGTTCAATGACGTGCTTATTTTATTTACAGATAGCGGAAATTTGCATGTAGGTAATTTTTCATGAATAATATCTCTAGTTAGTTAATTCAACACTTGTGTTGCACATAGGCACTTAAGCGGATGTCGTAATGTAATATAAAATTTAGTTTCGGTACGCTCTCTACACCAACACTTAATTTATGTTAAAATAAATTTCAGGATATTAATTCTTCAACAACATACCCCCAGCTAAAAGTTAAATACACCGCATTCAAGACAACGCATTCCCTCGACAACTTAATACCGAAATGATGCTCCAAAAACCATTAATCACAGCACATGGCGCAAGCTATAAATCACGAAGATTTAATTAATACAACCGAACAAAATCTTACGGCGGCCATTTTGGGCCCTTACCCCGCCCCACCCGCTGACTGGAACAGACGATTACACCTCAACTAACATAAAATACACCCACTCAAATTAATTGCCACGCTTACAACGCCAACCTAAGCAACAAAATCCCTTGTTTTTTAATTTTCGAACGGTATTGCCAACTTTGTACCTTCGTACCTAGTCCTTCTGTGAGCATAATTAGGGACGAACCCTCCAGATGAGAAATTCGGGACTTTAAATTGATTCAATCGAGTCGTCCCGTTTTTCCCTTTTTCGCCCAGTTCCGGACAAGTGTTTAGTGTAGAATTAATCAGTCGTTGTTGGGAGACAAACTGATTAGACCCGGGATCGTTCTTCTGACTTTATTTCGGTTCCAGGCGGCTACCTAGTTAATTAGGAAATTCGGGATTCCGTTTGGCCGAATGCCTCTACCAATTTGCCTGGATACTACTTTGAATTGAACTTGTGTTTGCAAAAACCACATTACTTCAGGATTTGGTTTAATTTAAACACCAAAAATGTATTGGCAAACAAACAATGCACGATGTCATCAGCACGATGCCCAATTTCACCAACCTTACAAATGTCAGTACAACAATGACAATTCGATCTACATTACATTCCCATTATGAGGCACACTAAAACAAAAACTCTTCAAATGAGCAATTTACTGTCGTTGTAAAGTGACATCTTTAATGTTGATGAAATATTTAGGAGCCAGAACGGTAACATTGAAATTGCGCACTATTTTAACCGATTGAAAAAAGACGCAGATCTTAATTCGTCTCTTTAAATCGAAAATTGTTTTGCTTTATTTTTTCAAAAACAGTACACATGTAAAGATTGGAAGTATTAAAGAAACGGGCAAAGTCAATGGACCCGATTCTACAGCGGCCGCTAAAATTCTTAATTATATTTAGGCGTCGCTAAGTCCCTTTGCTATTTATGAGCGGCTGTCATAATCAAATGACAAGGCCAATTTGAATCTGACGTTTCTTATTTTAGGTGGTCTATTCAATTTAGGTTTAGCCGTTTAAATGCTATTCTTTGCGTGTCCTTTTTAGGCAAATGTCAAGCTAAACTTTAGCGGCGACTAAAATAGTCCCGTTTAAACCCCGATTGCTTAAAATCAAGTTGTGTCGGATCGATTCCTTACTATATTATTCATTAGAAATGGATGACGAATACGTGATAGCTGCTCTGGTGGCCGAAGAGAGGGAGTATGGCGAGGGTCAGGGTGAAAAAAAATATTTGAAGAGTTTGCGAGATGAATCTAACCCGTTTGACCGGTCCGAGCAGAAGTTTCGGAAATTGTTTAGGCTGTCGCGGGATATGGGCCAACACGTTGTGGACACTAAACTTTGTGTGCACGGGATGCGCTACTGCAACTTACAGGTTACAAGCGGAAGTCTCTTTCTAACGAAAGGTGATAGAATGAGACTTCCGCTTGTGAATTGTAACTTGTAGCTTTATAAAACACGACCCAGGAGTTCCAAGATAGTTTTCCACCAGGACAGTTTTTTTTATTATAAAGCATTAGCTACAAGGCTATCAGCTTAAACACGATGCCAGAAGCCATTTTCTAAATGTTGCCCATTCAAATTTAAGAAAATACGATCCCGTAAATTTTGACGAATTACATTCATTCATTCGTTCACTTATTTTTTTCAATTAGCAACACGCTCAATTTAATTTAGAAATTTTAGGATACGGATAAAACCCGGCTAAATTTAGTCAGCTTGACATTCTGGAATAGCACTTGTTAAATCCGCCGTCTAAATTTTATCTATAAATTAGAAAAAATAGTTTTAGGCTATTTGGGCGATGTGCTTGTAGAATCGCATCCATTGACTTGCTAACACCATAGACTTTGGGTCTAGTACAAATTTTAAGAAAAATGTGTCCCAGTACGACACGGGTTTTTTCGATAACAGCCATACACTACGTCATAGCGCTGTCGTTCGACCAAACTAAGACTGACTGACTCTCGATTAGTGATATTTTTGTTCAGACGTTTTCAAGCGCTAACCCGAAGTCCATGGTGTTGGTAAGTCATTGGGTAAAGTTAATAAAGAGGTAAGTACTTAAAGGACCTTACGCAGCGTTTTGAGTGAAAAGTGACAAAATTTTATGCGTTAGAGAACAAAGCAAGTGATCAGCGACTTTTGACACTAACTAAACAGAGATATGCTACATTTTGCGCTGTAGGTACAAACCCTTCTTCAACCCGCCGCATATTTCGCTGCATAAATAGCAAATGGCGCGAAATCTTTTCTTGCCACTACCCGCAACCTCGACAGTTTGCAGATAAATATATTATTTAGCGCCCCCGGTTATCCGGCTTTATGCAGCCGGGTTAGAATTATATATGAGCGGGGCTTAAAGTTTAGAAGCTCGCTGTGCAAGTCTAAAAGCTTAGGTGCGGCGAGCGAGGAAGCGATAGAAGTGGCAGATTAAAGGCCGAGCCACACAGGTAGGCCGAGCACGAAGTTTACGAATCCTGCGTAACGTTACGTTATCGTATCGAAATCGAGAAACCTCATACTAAAATTTAGTTCCAAATACGCTCACGGGCGGGCGCTGTTCCAATCGTAATACAAACTCGATAACGTTTACTACTCGATTACGTTACGCAGGTTTCGAATATTCGTACTCGGGCCTCGATGCGTGCACGGGAACGTGCACGTTCCACTGCGTTGTAAAGTATGATTAGCATCAACCCTCATATAGTCGAGTTTAGAACTGCATGAAAAATCATGCAAGTTGCAATGCACACACACGTTTTCACGCACAGGCTAGTACTAAAAATTTGTCCGAAACAAGTCGGACTAAACTCTACTTACCTAAATAGACGTGAGTGACCCGTTTATTTCTCTATTGTGAATAGCCAAAAAACAAACCACAAATGGATTTCGTGATTATCAAGGTGTCTGCGTTTGCATTACTTATGCACGCTGATAGTACCATAAATTTGATTGCCCCAGAGAATTTCCCTCCGTTCTAACGATTCCTAGGTCTACAGGAGTCCGCGGTGGCCAGTGAACGTTGCCAAATAAATTTAGAACTCATTACAGTTGCGCCGTCTTGTCGCTAGGAGGCTTCCGCCGCTGGTTTTAACTAGATATTACGTATGGAATAATGTCTATACCTAAATATAGGGATTTATAGTAGAGCAGGATGCTCATCTCACGAAGACCGTTGAGATTTGAAAGTATAAGGCGTGTGTGTACGCATTGTCTAAGTGCGCGCGCAAGACTCGAATGTAGACACATGAGGACAATGTAGGTACAAAAAATTGCACACAAGACTTTAGAAATATTCCTAACATTCAAATTAAGCACTTATTTTGTAAAAGAGGCTACATTCTAAAAGTTAGGTTAGTAATGTAGGAACCTACTAACCGTGATAACTGAAGAACAGTCTCTCGACAAAAGGTACAGTCAGCAGCAGAAGTAGCTAAGCAACTGAAGCGGTCACAATGCTCAAAATTCAAAATTCAAAATTTTATTCAGCAAATAGGCAGTTGAATGCTCTTTTACACGTCATTTTTTTTGAGTCTACCAGCGCTTTCGGAAAGACCATGATTGCCAAGAAGAATGCGCCGCAAGAAACTTGGCACAAAGTCATTTTTTCTAAAAACAAGTTACATTAGCTCTTACAATAGGTAACCACAGACAAATTACACAAAGAAACCTCAATCTGTCATTAAAAGATTAAGAGAGAAAAAAAAATACCGCATTTTAGAAACAAGTGTAAAAAGTAATTATTAGAACAGCAAAACCAGAAACTTTACTTTACTGGCACGTTTTAATTGAGCAGGAGATGTATAGGGTCTCCAGGTCAAATATCTGTGAAAATTTAAATTACAAAGGCATGTATAGGGTCCCAGAATTAATACTATAATATAATACTTAATCTAAATGGCTTAGATATGTATAGTCTCTAGGGTCAATTTAAACTAAATTTAAAATCAGCAGAGGTGTAAAACGCCTCCACGGTCAAATAATAAGTATAATAATACATATACATAAACTGGAGATGTATCTCTGCACAAGGTCTTATGTCTATAACAATAGAGGCGTGTTTAGATCACGTGACCGCTTCGGTTGCTTAGCTATTAAGTATTGCTACTAAATAAAGATAGAAAATGTTACAATAACAAATTACGACATAACCTTAATCCCTCGCTAAAGCGCAAGAACAAATCCTACAATAAACTTTTTTGCAGAAAATATGTCTGTTTGCAAACCGAGCCAGCTGCTACAAGACTGGCTTGAGCTTTTAAGCTCCCGCCTCAGGAGCGGTGCGCAGAGGAGCTTAAAAAATTAGAAGATATTTTTCCCTGGTGCGCATACTTTTTTAAATTTTAAGCTTGTTTTTCACAAGGAAAGATAACAAGTCCATGGGAGTTTTAGGGTTCCGCAAATCAAGAGGAAAATCGGAACATTTACGTCACTTTGTTGTCCATCTATATATGTACCTGGCTGTCCGTCTGAGGTGTGATGATTCCAAGTAAATAACCACCCATAGTTCCCATTGACCTATCAAGAAATTTGGCACGAAGCGGTCTCAACACAAGTCAAGGAAAAAATGCAAAACACGTTAGGTATGGAACGCTCGGTGCTCGAGTCCAACTCGCACTTGGTCGGACGTTTAGGGATAAAATCTTATTTTTAGGGATGCTGATGGACGGACATTACACAGAGGCCTACCACTCGTCTAATTATGTCTTCTTACCAGTAGTCATACGTCAAGTCTATGGCACCTTGTATCAACACTACGCTAATACGTCAACAATAACTAATTCATCATCATCATGCCACCCGGAAGACGTCCACTGCTGGACTAGGCCTTCCCCAAGGATCTCCACGACGATTGGTATTGCGCTGCCCGCAGCCAATGGCTTCTCGCAATCTTTACCTATTCAGCATACAATGACAATGCAAAGAAAAATCCGTTAAGCAGCTGGACTTGAACCAGCAACCTCGGTAATCCGTACCACGCTCCACCAATTAAGCTATACTTAACGTTGGTAAAAAAAAAAACAAAAATAATCAATAAATCGATTATTTTCATTTTTTTTAGGCCCCTATTTCACCATCTTTACGATCGTCAGTTTTATATGACAATTCGAACTACATTTCTTTGACAATATGAAGCGCGCTAAAACAAAAGCTCTTCAACTCAGCAGTTGACACCGAATTGTCATTGAAAACTGACAATTGTAAAGTTGGTAAAAAGGGTCCAGATCTTCCGTCCACCTTGCAAGAGGCCTACCATCACTTCGCCTTCCGGTACGCGGTCGCCACCTTACTGCTCAAACGTCCACCAGTTCTACGAGCAAGGTGCCCCGTCCACTGCCACTTATATTAACCGTTAATTGTCCTTTAGTTATTCACTCACGTTCCCGTGATAGAGACATCAATCCATTGTCTAGTGAAAAACCGGCTTTTTGCCATTTTCTTCTGTTCGAATAATAAAAAGAATACGTAGTTGCGGCAGGTCACAGCTGCGGGAAACTGAGGAGATTGGCCAACACCCGGTTAAACGCTTTTTTCTATGTTTCTCAATGAGGTTTAGGGTTAGAGGATAAATATAGGAGAAGCCTTTATAATTAGATTTTTTGACAGCCGATATTTAACAGCCGTCATACCAGTACAATTAGTGTCATCATTTGTCAATAATGACATAATTTGTACTGGGATGACAGCTGTCAAATCGGTTGTGAACAAATCTAACTATAGTTTATGAACTGAAAACAATTAGGTACTTTGCTCCCCCGCGACCACAAAAATCCGTCTATACTCAGAGGCAAAATTAATCGCCCACCATTTTTTCCTCGATTAATGTAAAAACTGTTATTTAAACAAATAATACTTTTACAATAAATAAAAATTAAAGTAAAAAAAATTGGGCGGGCGATTAATTTTGCCTCTGAGTATATAATTCAAAATTCAAAATTTTATTCAGCAAATAGGCAGTTGAATGCTCTTTTACACGTCATTTTTTTGAGTCTACCAGCGCTTTCGGAAAGACCATGATTGCCAAGAAGAATGCGCCGCAAGAAACTTGGCACAAAGTCATTTTTTCTAAAAACAAGTTACATTAGCTCTTACAATACGTAACTACAGACAAATTACACATAGAAACCTCACTCTGTCATTAAAAGATTAAGAGAGAAAAAAATACCGCATTTTAGAAACAAGTGTAAAAAGTAATAATTAGAACAGCAAAACCAGAACACTTTACTTTACTGGCACGTTTTAATTGAGCAGGAGATGTATAGGGTTAATTATTAATTATTATTAATTATTAACTATAGTTTATTATTGCAATACCTTCTTTCTGTCACTATTAAAGGGGGACGAGGTGCACACTGTCAAACCGAACCGAACTGAACCGTGGCCCACTGTGGAACCTTTTCTTATAAAGTGTCATGGTGACATCGCATTGCCTGACAAGGAAAATCATTATGATATTTATTTTGAGAACGTTCTGCGGTTGGTCAGGAATCAAAATGGTTCGACTGTGCAGAACACATCTACGCTTGTTACGTTCCTATGTATACACTCGTACCAAAACAATGCCAAAAACACGCACGCAATCAACAGACATTCTACAAAAGTGTCAAATTTTTGACACGGGAAAGAGCGCGTTAACATCTCCTTTCGTCTATGCTCTGAGGTTTTACAATAGGGATTTCTCTCATTGGAAACTAGTTAAAAACAAAACAAAAAAAAAACGACAAAAAGCTCTTATTAAGGTTCCGTTTTAACTCATACGATCACTTTGTTGTCCGTCTGTCTGTCTGTCAAGACCCGGTTTCTCTGGAGCGCGTGAAGGTAGCGTGCGGAATCAAATGATTAATAAACTAGCTTTCGATTTAAAAAACCGCATCGAAATTGGTTCATCCATATATATAGACAGATATACAGGTCAAACTTGTAACAACCCTCTTTTTGCGCCGGAAGCTAAAAACAACTCTTACACCTAATATAATTTAACGAAAAACACCCAATCGGAGGAAACAATGCAATATTGTACCAATAATACCCGCATTATTTAAAAAACGAGAATGCCCTGTAAACACACGCAACAGGTGAACTTGAACTTAAAAAAATTAAATTTAAAATAAACTGTGGCGCTCTTTAAATTGACGGCAACAAAAAATATTTATCAGCAAATTTAAATCGCTTGAACACGCCCATTGGGGCTTAAAAATGAATGATTGTGAATAAACATCACTCAATTTGTCGATGGATTTCTGTTAAACGATCAGCAGTTATTAAAAAAGAACCGAACAAGTGAGAGTTCGACTCGCGTGGAGAGGGTTCCGCAAATTTCAACTCGCTCGGTCCAGTAGTTTCGGAGTAAATTGGCTGTGACAGACGGACAGACAGACTCACGAGTCATCCTATAAGAGTTCCGTTTTACCTTTTGAGGTACGGAACCCTAAAAACAGCTAAGTGTGAGTTTGCCTTACGCACCGAGCCTTCTGTATTTGTCTGATTTTTCCTTGACTTGTACTGTATGCTTAGTGCCAAATTTCACGATTCTAGATCAATGGTAATAAGTGTCCTATAGGTTACTTCGGATTGACAGGCGGACAGACAGAAGGACAGAAGGACTAAAAATTGACCCCATAAGGGTTCCGTTTATTCCTTTGGAGAGCTACAGAAGAACCCTAAAAATACGATAAGACATTCTAGTATGTACAGAGGGTTGAGCACGACTTTACGAATGCTGCGTAACGTTACGGTTATCGTATCGAGCTCGAGAAACCTCATACTAAATTTTAGTTCCAAATACGCTCACGGGCGGGCGCTGTTCCAAACGTCATACAAACTCGACAACGTTTACTATTCGATTTTACGTGACGCAGCATTCGTAAAGTCGTGCTCGACCCTCAGTTACTTTTTAGGTTTAGCTAGTATCATAGGTACTGTGGGAAGGCCTGTGCCCAGCCGTGGGACGTTAATAGGGTGAAGAAATAAAACAAGAAGTTAGTGTTGAGTATCAATTGATTGATTTTCTAAGCGGAGTCTATGCAATAAAAATAATACAAGTAACTAAAGAATAATAATCTCTCCGCTGAGAAACGTAAAACGGAAAAATAAATAAGGCATTTTGATGCCTTACAGTCGACCGGATAGCCTAGTGGTTAGAGACCCAGACTACATAATGAAGCTTAAGATCCCGGGTTCGATCTCCTGTCGGGGCAGATGTTTGTGCGATGAATACGAAAGTTTGTTCTCAGGTCTTGGATGTTTAATACATATATCTATTTGATTGAAATATTTCTTTATGTAAGTACGAGTATGTTTATCCGTTGTCTAGTACCTACCCATTGCTCTCACTCTGCCAACATCGAGCTACATGGCGACTTATCGCGAAGACAGCGGTGGCGTTGAAACCAATTCTGTCAAGTCTGAGAAGAGAGTACCTACCTACCCATAGTACAGGCTTTGCCTATTGGTGTCAATTGTCCCACGATATTATTATATCTATGGTGGCCCGGAAATCAAGTTGACTCTACCTAGAAGTACGTCAACTTGACGGCAATAAATAGATAATTAAATAATAATAAATATCATGGAACAATTTTACACCAATTGACCTAATCCCAAACTAGGCAAAGCCTGTACTGTGTGTACTAGACAACGGATAAACATACTTATATAGATATAAACATCCAAGACCCGAGAACAAACATTCGTATTCATCATACAAACATCTGCCCCGACCGGGGATCGAACCGGGAACCTCAAGTTTCATAGTCAGGGTCTCTAACCACTAGGCTATCCGGTCGTCAAATTATACCTTGTCACAACTACTTTGTGACAAAAAAATACCGACCGATACAACGAATACCTGTAAAAACAACGTAAATAATTCTGAATTCGCCACCGCGTATAATCCACCGTTGTCACACATTCCGTGACTCTTTTTCGCACTAATTTGCCGCTCATAGCGGATTATGACGCCGGCGCAGCGTCACGCGTAATTAGATACCGGCTGCGTCACGGCGTCATAGTCCCCTGTTTATTATTTATTTATCATTATTTTTGTCAAGCCTTTGCCTAATATAAGCGGAGGGGTAAAAAAGGAGCCAGTTTTTGTAGCGCTAATGTTATTAAAGCGATCTTCCGGTTTTCGTTTCGGTGGCGTGGCGAACTTATTACGAAACGACAAGCGCAGGCTGAGAAGCATCGTAAGATATAAACGCGAATACTCGAAAGTATATCCAGGGAATCGAACCCGGATCTTTTCCAAACCATTCCAAATACACTAAAGTAGGAACAGAATATACACGTCGATTTTTTTCTATCTGGGTACAGCTTGTTTATCATCTTTATTGGCGAATAGCGCCACCTATGTGAAATACCTGTCAACGACATTACCAAAACCAAAAATACTTACAAAAGATTCCGGGGAGATCATGACAACTTTTTACACCTAAATAAAGGAGGGGCGTAACTTAAACGATGGCACTATTTAAAATTGTATTAAGGTTTATATGACGAAAATGTTACTGACGGACATTTTTATTTAACTTGTGCTGTCAACGTTACAAGTTATGTTTAAATCACGCTTTATGTAATGGTCAGTTTTGTGACGACTGCTAACCATAGATTAAAATTAATGATTCACTGAAAATGCCCTTAAAACATGTATTTTACCTATTTATTTATCTTTGATTTGCCGAAAACCGTATGTGATAATTTGACCGTTAATTTAAATCTTAAAATAAACGGAATGTTACTTAGCATGCTTTCAGATTCAGATACTAAGTACTCCTAGAGTGAACTGAGTATTTTCTCTCCACCTGCCCCGTCTCGTATTGTCCTATCCTTATTCCAATTTCAAAGTGAATTTTCATGTCAACAGCCATTTTTTTTAATAATCGTCCCTCTTTCGAAGCAGCCAGAAGCATTTATTATTTATTCCCTCATAAGGTATTCCTGGCGACAGACGCCGGGATAATTATCTTTTATGATCCCATCCAATTTAGTCTTCGCCAATTTTGATATCTCTCTCCGTTAAAACAGGGAATGAAAACTAGAATTTTACATTTCAATACGGTTTGTTACACTCTTGCGGGGACGTCGTAATTAGGTATTTTCGCACAGAGTTAGTATCTATGCTGAGTGCTTTATGAAATTGTAATGAAATAGATGACGAAAGCGAAATACATACAGTTGAATATACATAATTATGACTGTCGTTAGAGAATTATACCCAAGTAGGTGCCTAGATTGACTATTCCTTTACTGTGCGTAACTAGGTTTTATCGCTGGGATAAATTAATGTACACTACCCCAAATAAATCAGAAACACAAAATTCCCCACCCAGAACAGAATTCCAATCTGAATCCCCAACTTCAAAATTACGTTGCGCTCCAAATTTTCGCTAATTTTACCTCAACGACCCTCATTTCAATAGGGCCGGGTACACGGCCTTTTTCGTTCTTATTTTACATTTTAAGTCTTTCTGGCCAGGATTTATATTCGGCGGACACTTCACCGGACCCGAGAGGGCCATAAATAACCGGGGAAAGGTCTGGGGTTCCATACCCCCGACTTTACGGACCCGGCCCTCCCCCTCGGAGCCGCAAACGACTAAGGTTACCGCGTGGGGAAGATGAAAGAACACCCCCATATATCTTTTTCAAAGTGCGGATTGTTTGAGAATTTTAATTTTGCGAGGGAAAAGGTCGAAGTCGGCCATGTTTTATTTTACGAGCTGCTGCTGACGGATTGCCAGTTTTATTATGTGGCCTAGCTACCTGCTTTTTTGCACGCAGCTGAGTTTTTGCGGGAAAAGCAGGTCGAATGTTTTTGACTTAGATGGCAAGCTGCTCTGTCATTAGGTACCTGTTTATTTATATTTAATTTAGAACCAATATTCGGCCATCAATCTTATTTGTAACAAAATAGGAAGGTGACTGGAGCTAGAGGATTGAAATTTGGCAGACGTGTACATTTAGAACCACAATATTCGGAGATATTTGCAAAGTATATATCCATCTTATTTGTAATAAAGGAGGAAGGTGACTGGAGCTAGAGGATTGAAATTTGGCAGACGTCTACAGTCAAGTGCAATTAACAAAAAAGTAAAACCGCCTTAAAAAAAACCTTAGAAAAAAAAACGTAAAATAATCATCTAAAATAATGATAAATAAATAAAATAAAAAAAACTTTAGGCTTTCGTTTCTGTTGTCCGAAATAAACGCATTTTATTTTATTTTATTTTATTTATTTATCATTATTTTAGAGGATTATTTTACGACATACAATGACAATGCAAAGAAAAATCCGTTAAGCAGCTGCGTTAAGCGTTAGGTACACCTACGTTAAGTATAGCTTAATTGGTGGAGCGTGGTACGGATTACCGAGGTTGCTGGTTCAATTCCAGCTGCTTAACGGATTTTTCTTTGCATTGTCATTGTATGTTGAATTTCATTCTATGAATGTTTCATAAAAATAAAAACAAAAATAATCGATAAATCGATTATTTTCTTTGATTACTTTACGTTTTTTTTCGAAGGTTTTTTTTTTGAAGGCGGTTTTACTTTTTTGTTAAAAGATTTTTATTTCACAATTTTACGTTGATGTAACATTTTCAGAATTATCTCCAACTCCTAACCGTTAAGGAGTTGTACCTTCCATCATCAGCTCATCAACATAAGATGATGACTACCGGACGCAAATACTTGAATAGCCTTAGAAAATATATGAAACACATAGTACGTGCCTGTAAAATTTGAGGGTTGCCCTCGATTTCCCTGGGATTCCATCATCAGATCATGACTTGGTGACAGTGGGACCACCTCAGGAGTATACCCTTTCAAATAAAAATAATAATTTGAAAATCGGTCTACAATTGGCGGAGTAATCGATGAACATACATAAAAAAAAAAACATACAGTGGAACGTAGAACCTCCTCCTTTTTTTGAAGTCGGTTAAAAATATGGGTGCATACAACTTACTCAAAAATATGTCACATGGCTCTTATGTCGGTTTTTGCACTTGACCGTACCTTGATGGTCTCATAGAAGAATTGCTTGTGACATGTCTTTATATCTTTATTTTCTGTACAATAAAATGTTTACTTAAGACTCATAAAAATAATCCTTTTACCTTTCTATTCCCAAACTAGTACATATACCAAACAATATCACCCCGTGACACCTAAATTTCAGTACATTACCTAACAAAACTCTCGATTTTATTTTGACCTGAACATTTCAATATGAATTTCTCTAGAGCCTAACTAATTAACATGATTGTTAATTACGTCTAGGCCTCTAGGGCTACTTAATTAAAACACGTTGCCTAAGGGAAGGGCCTATTTGCCGGCCCCGTGCAAACAACCCTTATAAGTACTTACACGTTTGGTCAAAGACCCTTGTTGTATGTATGTACGAGTCTTAAAACTAATGTAATGTAATGTACATTTTAGCGTTTCACATTAATTGATAGTAATTAATTTAAATTACAATATTTTTTGCCGCTAATTAATGGCGTATGCTAGCGATTGAGTTATTCGGAGAGATTTCCTGGGGACGCTAAGGCCTAGACCGATGATTACTTGATGACTGCCAATGACAATTTTATAATCATGCACTTATAAATACTCTAGGTACAAGTGTATTTGATACGAACATATCTTCTAAGCAAACATAATTATTAGTGGCGTTAACCGTTCTAGCGATTTTTAATTACCCTAATAAACAAAACGTACGTATTTTTTTAAGTTTTTCCGAGCAGCTTTAGTGAGACGATTTGTCAAGTTTCCAGGCAAATTCACCAAAAAAAAAACGGGACTGAAACTAAGTCGTGACAAATTGAAGGGTACACGGAAAGAAATGTCTAGGCGCATTAGCAACTTTTTGAGTTATATCCATACAATTTTCGTATACGTATTTTTTTAAACTGATAAAAAAGACAAGTTACATAAATATTTGTATCTGTAACTGAATGGTAACTTATAGTCTATTGAGTGCTCTACATTTTGAGATTAGAATCTCGTTTTTAAAAAAAGTCACTAGACATGTTCTTTCCGTGTACCCTTCAATTCATCAATTCACCACTGTAATTTGTAACTCTCGTAATCTTTCAACTTCATTTCCCATTACATCGGCCACAACACTTTTAACAACGCCCCATTAAAATTGCTTTAATGTAGGGCAAAAACTGTTACGCCGCTAACTTCATTAAGCGCCCTAACAAGGGTCCAGGAACTCAGGTCCTTGAAACAAAACACAATTCGTGTCCGAAAAAAAGGTTGGAAAAAACGGAAGGTTCAAAGTTGTCCTTATTTGAATTTTCATTAAAACTTTCCCCGTCACGAACAAAGAACATTTATATTAAAAAAGTCTGCCGCGGCCAGATAAATATCTGCAGTCTCCAGCCCGCAACTTTGGGAAACGATGGGCGCTGTAGAAATAACGGTCTTTTGACGGTAGTTCTACGTTCTAAATTCGACTTGCGGTTAATTTTTTCTTTATTTTTTTAATGGCTATCTATGCCTTTTGATTAAGCCAGTGTCATGTCTTATATATGATTAACTTTAAAAAAAATTACGTAAGCGAAAAAGTATCGGTTGCTATTCCTGAAAAAGAAGGATTAATGATCAACCCAGGATAAACCAAAAACCCACGTTAGTACAAGTACAACCATGCCAATAAAAAGATAAATAATGAATAGGTACTATGGTAATAAATATAATAATAATTGATACACACAAACTTGCGGTTTGCATTGGCTACAGTGGAACCAAAAAGTCAAGAAATTAAATGAGGGCGCCACTTTCTTCGCAACTGTCACATTTTTGACGTAAATTGCTTGAATATGGCAACAAATTTGTACGACAAATTTTAGTTACACTTTTCTCCGTTTCCTTGACTTTTTGTTACCAGGTCAACATTGGAAATTATGGGGTTCAATTCCGTCTGGTTTTCGAGCGTAATACAAAAAAAAATGTTTGATTTTTGTTAGGAATATAAGGGTCGTGAGTTCGAGCCTAGGCAAGCACCTCTGGGTTTGTCGGAATTTATGTGCCACGTTTTTAATTTATCACGAGCTTTTCGGTAAAGGAGAACATGGTAACCTGAGCACTTCTGCGAAGCGATTCAATGGTGTGTGTGAGGTTCCCTATTCTGAGAGGAGGCTTGGGCCCAGCAGTGGGCGGAAAACAAGGCTAGTGACAAAGCTTTATGCAAAAGAGTGACCGAGATAAAATTTATGTGCCTTAGGCCTCGGCCTTTTCGGAAACGCGACAGCTTACAGCCATGCGGTAGAGCAGGTTTTTTTGTTAAGTCGGGTACGCGAATCTGTAAGTATTACGTACCACATGGATTAAGTTTATACTTATGGTCAGAATCAAAAAACGACCTTTATATTTGAAAGTTAAGACAATACAGATAAGTGCGAAACATGATTTTGTTAATAATGGTATAACAACAAGCGAGCGTCTCAACCGCCGCGTTTGGACCGCGAGTTCGCGGCCGCCCGCGCGCCGGGCCCGCAAGGAAGCATGAACAAATTTACCATAGCTGAGGATCGAAACTTTTGTACAATTACCGCGAGCCGCAGCGCCGCCTCGGAGCTTTGCCGGAGCGTCGGCAAAACAGGCGGGACATATTAGTACATTGTTGCAACAAGCGGAAATCAATTTATTACTGCACCAATTGCCTATTTGAAGCCCACCCTAATCAGAGAACCAGGTGAAGCTTGAGGTCCAGGGTTCGATCCCCGGTCGGGGCAGATATTTTTTTACAGGCTTTGTCTAGTTTTAGGCTAGGTACCAGCGAAACTGTTGTATGTGGAGATGTGACAAAAAAATAAATAAAATAAAATAAAATGCATTTATTTCGGACAACAGAAACTAAAGCCTAAAGTTTTATGGCCTAGCACTAAGCAGCAGAAATATGAAGTCGGTGCGGTGCGAGCGGAATATTCTATGAATGAAGCACCGACTTCATATTTCTCCTGCTTAGTGCTAGGCCATAAAACTTTAGGCTTTAGTTTATGTTGTCCAAAATAAACGCATTTTATTTTATTTTATTTATTTATCATTATTTTAGAGTATTATTTCACGTTTTTTTTCTAAGGTTTTTTTTTTTGAAGGCGGTTTTACTTTTTTGTTATAAGATTTTTATTTCACAATTTTACGTTGATTTAACATTTTCAGAATTATCCTCCAACTCCTAACCGTTAAAGAGTTGTACCTTCCATCATCAGCTCATCAAAATGGGATGATGACTACCAGACACAAATACTTGAATAGCCTTAGAAAAAAAAATATATGAAACACATAATACGTGCCTATAAAATTTGAGGGCTGCCCTCGATTTCCCTGGGATTCCATCATCAGATCATGACTTGGTGACAATGGGACCACCTCAGGAGTATACCCTTTCGAATAATGATTTAACATTTTCAAAATTATCCTCCAACTCCTAACCGTTAAGGAGTTGTACCTTCCATCATCAGCTCATCAACATGAGATGATAACTACCAGACGCAAATACTTAAATAGCCTTAGAAAATATATGAAACACACAGTACGTGCCTATAAAATTTTAGGGTTGCCCTCGATTTCCCTGGGATCCCATCATCAGATCATGACTTGGTGACAATGGGACCACCTCAGGAGTATACACTTTCGAATAAAAAAAAAATCAAAATCGGTCTACAACTGACGGAGTAATCGATGAACATACATAAAAAAAAATACATACAGTGGAACGTAGAACCTCCTCCTTTTTTCGAAGTCGGTTAAAAATCAGGGCAACATCGTCGTCGAGGCTTTAGTAGAAGCCCAAAGTTGATGACTGAGTGCTTTTTGAACCGAGGTCTGAAATTATTGTAACGCCCATTAAACATCAATGTTCTTTATCGCTTTTTTGCGAGGGAACTTGACGCGCAGTGCTAGCTAATACGCGCCGTGCGCGCCATTCTGCCATTACAGCCCTAGGGCGTTATGAGGAGAGAAAAAGTCCGACGGTTTTATTGCATGTTATGGACCCTAGTTACGTGTAAGTGTGGTGAAAAAACTACAATGCAGAAGTACCACTTGGCTGCCGACGGTACCGCGCAGAAGTTGGCCACACATAAATTATAGCCACCAAAGGATAGCGCTCCTAACTTTGCACTTTGCTCGTATTTTACACATAATGGAAATATATGAGCGGCTTAACTTCCACCGGACGTACCAACTCGGTAATTGAGAGTGCGTTCGCTAGGAACGTTCTAGGACGGTCTAGGACCTGTAATTGATCAAGGAACTTTTGAACAGAAGAACGTACAAGCTTCAGCGATTTTAATGGTTATTGTAATACAAGGTTGGTAAGGAAGGTTTTACAAATGAGTTGACGAGTGATAAACCCGAGCCCGAGTTTGAAAAACCTTGCCAACCGCGTATGATACGACATTTTTCAATACATTTGTAAGAAAACAGCGAATTCAAATTGTAACACAAAGAAAAAAAATCACAAATTAAGTAACAAAAATGGCTAGTCCCTAACTCCCAATAACCGCTCATGCGTAAGTTTTGTTTTTAATTATATAAAATAAAATTATCAGGAAAAGGCACTCGAACGTTCAGCCAGTGCGATTTTTTCGAATAAATAAATGGTTTATTTTTATTTCCTATTTTGCAAATTCACTGCTTAGTTTCCTATAATTATTTACAAATTTTTCGACGTACAAATCGATTTTTTATTTTATTTTAGGAAATCAAAACTCCTTGCTTATATAATTTTAAAATGGACTTCTAATAAAAAAAAATCGCACTAGTGCGGCAAATTTAACTGACGAGCTATGTATGCCACATTCTTTGAAACTGATTTTTTTTAATGTACAATACAATACAATACAAGAACTCTTTATTGAACACCACATAATAAACAAAACAGAAAAAAGGTACAAAGAAAATGTAAGGTAGCAATGGGCGATGTATTGAAAAAGTAATGAAACAAACTGGTTAATTTATGAATCTCACCCACCGGTGACAAAATTCACTGATTTCTAAAAGTTGGGACTTTTTAATTTAATTATCTTAAAGTTAATGGCGCCAATTCCAAAAAACACTATATACATCATTATGCCTTTTTATTTAGTATTATTTCACATATCGATCCTTTGCATATCCATTGTAATATTTGTAGTTAAAAAAAAATTTTTTTTTCAGATTGCACCGCCAGGCGCCACCTAGCGGTGGTCGGACGAACCTCTTGGTCCCGGGAAGGTCTGGCGACCTCAGCTGTAATTTCCTAAGGGGACTTTTCACGCGGCCCCGTACCACGATACGCGATAAACGCGAGCTGTGTTCTGCTGCGCGGCGTTGGCTGCCGTATTTTTTTTATTTTAAGTTATGTCAGATGAAAATAAACGAGAAAAAATTACCTATTCAAAAAGTTACAATTTTGTTGCTGTCGGGTTTGAAACCTTGGGTCCATGGGATCTCGACGCTTACAAGCTTATTTCAGAATTGCAAAAGCGCTTGGTCGATGCAACTTGTGACCAAAGGGCTGGCAGTTTTCTATCTCAAAGAATCAGCATCGCTGTTCAGCGAGGCAACGCTGCCAGCCTTTGAGCACCATGCAACGGGGATCTTATTGAGATTTAATTTAGTTTTAACTTTTAGTTTAATTGGTTTTCGCTTGGATTTAATGTCATTGTAAATATTATCAATAGGTTCGATAACCAAAACGAATAATACAATTAACTTAAAGAGTGGTGTCCGCAACTGGTTCGTCAATTACTTTTGTCATCATCATTCAATCATTGTAAATTACTTTTCTTATGTAAATAAATATCAGTACTGTCGAGTACGTTAATTATTTGCTAATCATGCAAAAACTACTACCCTTATTTAATACCCTCCTGCCATTCGAAGACTACTTTTACTTCTGTGTTCCGATATGGAGGTAAAAACGGAAAAATTACTGTCACAACAGAGGATCGAGCACGACTTTACGAATGATGCGTAACGTTACGGTCATCGTATCGAGATCGAGAAAACTCATACTAAATTTTAGTTCCAAATACGCTCACGGGCGGACGCTGTTCCAAACGTCATACAAATTCGATAACGTTTACTATTCGATTTTACGTGACGCAGCTTTCGAATATTTGTACTCGGGCCTCTGGGCATGCCGTTTTAGGTCTTTAGGTTACCAGTCAACGCATCTAATGCAGCCTCGCTCGTAGCCTGGAATGCTACTGTCACTTCTCGGTACCTATTAAATTTCTTCTATAAAGTTACATGGACAGTCGGAAAGGACCTTTAGGTTATCACGGTACGGCAATTTTTGATTGCGTTGACTTAGAAGTTTGATTTTTTCACAGCTTCAAGGAACTGCAGACTTGAGTATTCGAGATTAATTTCAGCATGCTACCTAAATGCGTTCCAGAAAAAACGGGTCTTGACAGACAGACTGACAGAGAGACAGACAGACAGACAGACGGACAACAAAGTGATTCAGTTTTTCCTTTCAGGTGCGGAACCCTAATTAACATTTTTCTGAGCAAGAATAAACCTTTTTTATATATATTTGAACCGGTTTTACCCGGCATCGTGGTACGGGGGTGGGTGGCTTTATCTTCACGCGCGCACGGCGTCCTGTCACGGTAATGTGATGAAAAATTACACCCGTCTGATACCACCTTTGTTCTGCTGACTGACACTATTTGTGTGTACCTATTTGTGTGTCACGACTGAGCATTTTTTAGAGCACCGTACCCAAAGGGTAAAACGGGACCCTATTAATAAAGACTTCGCTGTCCGTTCGTCTGTCTGTCACCAGGCACCTCATGAACCGTGATAGTTATAGACAGTTGAAATTTGCGTGCGAATAGACATTCCTTCCTAAATTTGTTTGCTTGCTTGTCATTCAATTTTGTGTATTATTCCTGTCCACTTATGATTCTATTTGTGACGATAAATGTATTTAGTTGTCAATGTCGTATTATTGTCTTCGGTTTTTTTTTGCGTCGTTCATTTAATAAACAGAAGCAAATTTTAAGCTAAGCAAATTAATATGGCCGAATTTCCTAAATTTAGTAGAGAAGGAGCACTGAATAACAATTTTATTACAAATTCGTAAAAAAAATTAAATTCAACTACAATTGTAACGAATAAAAATTACAACTACTTACCTAATGTAATTTATCGCTACACAAATGATAAAAATCTAAGATCTGATTAAAACTGTTAATTAAGAACGCGCATGCTTAACTTCATCATCCAATTATTTCTCGTGGCTTAATTCAGTCGCAATGCATGGTAATTGGTTAAGAAATTGACATAAATTGCTAACCGATCGTTGATACCTAATACGCCGAGCGCTTCATTAGTATCTTAATTATCGCTTAACTGGCGATTTGTTTATATCATGTGCGAGAAAACACGGAATACCAGAAAAATACTAGTTTTGGTGTAATGGTATGGCACGTGACACGGAATGTCAAGGATCAGGGTTCGATTCCCTGGAGTTAGTAATTTTTTTCTGGTCTTTTTGTGTATTCCTCTTTCAGAGAATATTTAAAGTACCTATATGTAATAATATGTCAAAAAATAACAGTTCCCCAAAATATTGTATACATAATTATATTCTTCACTTGTGATGCCCTTGTGGTTGAAATTCGACCGTAATTATTTAATTTAGGTATTTCGTTTTTTGTAGTAGCGTGAGCAGAGCTTTGGTGCGCACTGTGCGCTTCGCTGCCGCTCAGTCGCGCCTTCTTGGAGAAAGGACTAGGTATACGAATTAGTCCGAAACATGTCGGGCTAAACTCGACTTAGGTATATGAGTGAACCGTTTATTTCACTAAAATTGTTTTTAGTTTTTTATTTCTTCTTTCCTTCATTTAAACTGTGGCCAGTAATTTTCAACATTTTCTGAAGTGGAAATTTACCCGGTGTTTTAATTTTTTTTTTAATCCACTGTAAAGCCCGCTGTACACGTTATCAAAAAAATACAGTTTTTATCACCTTTTCATCGCGTAGCCGATTGATATTCTGTCAATGGTATCGTTCGATCTAAACTAAAGGTCTCCGTCCATTAGTCGGATCGTCGCGTCGGGTGGCGCGCGACCCTAATGTGGAGTGGCGGGTGACGGTCATGAGGTAAGTAAGTTAATTTTTTTTTGATGATTTTTAGACATAGAAATCATTGACGTTTGTAACTAATAGAATACTAACTGAGAGTAGTTAGCAGTGGCGAAAAAAAAATTGTCATAGTCAAAGACAAAACAAAACAAAGCTCCTACTTTTTTTTTCTTGAAGCAAGTTTTGCTTTCAATGTTTTTGTCTATCAAATCAGTCCATAATTAATTAAACGACTTGGATGCGACAATGTTTATTTTGTCTTTCACCATTAATGACTAAAATACCTATTGCAGTTTTTTTCTTAATTTCAGTTCATAAGACGAAAGCGCCCATTACCGTCCATATTATCCATTACAATAAAAAAAACTGTCTAATACCAAAACTATATTCCGACCGCACGTCTTTCCTCTCCCAAGTATCTGCATACAATGCGTCTTTTCCCCTCCAGCGGGCTACCCCCTCCCCTCCCCCTATTTTTAATAACCACCGCCTTTACACTCAGTCCTTGTCTGTTATTGCTCTTTCATTCTTAAAAGACGAATTTTACATGTCACCCTACTAAAGAATTGAAGCCTTATAGTATTGTGATAAGGTTGATTTAGTAGTAGCAGTGCACACGAAGTTAGAACCGTATCTAATGGAATATCAGATCGTCTGAACTATACGTTCTTTAGAGACACGTCGTTGCGTATGCGGTTCATAAAGTCTTTGTTCGGTTGTGTTAGAGTTGAGTTTGGGTTAAGTGGGGTTAGTAGAGATATGTCAAATTCTCCTGGGCCGGAATGTAGGTGCAATAATTTAAGCAAAGGGTGGAATGCGACGGAGAGTTCTTTTTGGAGTTTGTGCGAGTGAGACGTGCGTAGTGGGTGCGGGTTGAAGCGCAGGGCCGAATTTGGAAAGTCTAGTGAGAATGGTTTAGTTTGCAGAACTCAAACACTACAAATACGATTGATATAATGTACATTTGTAATATGAAATTTATGAAAGTAAGTAAGTAAGTAAACGCTTTATTGTACAGAAAATACAGAAATAAATACAGGTCACCAGGTCAGGTCAGGTGAAAGTTTCTGCCAGTTTTAAATTAGTTTTGTACTTGTGTATGAAAATGTTGTTATCACATAATTATGGTCCAGTCACATTATTAGTTTAGCGGTAAACTTTTGGGCTGTGTAGCTATCCTTAGCGGTAATAATAATTAGGTATGTAAATTACCAACTGGCCAATATGCGTTGGTAAGTATGGGCAAGTCTGAAAATATAAAACAATTCAAAGTATCAAAAACTCACGTATCACTTTTTACTCAAGTCACCACCGACTGGTATTCGATTCGAAACTATTTAAAATAGTTTGAAGTTATTTTATTGCTATATCTGTTATTGATAGCATATAAAAGATGGTAAAATGAAGATTTAGCTTTATCAGTCGTTTTCTCGTCTCATCATTTTTACCATCAGGTTTATGAAACATATTTTGAATTCACTCAAATCTTGTATTTCATTTAAAAAATCAGCACATAGAAACACAGAAGTGACAGCCTTAACTTAACCTAGCCTGCACAACAATAAAATACAGCACCACCTCATTTCGACACACGCAAATCCAACTGCTAATCCTTCCCAACTCCGGCCCTGTGCCATCAACACCCCGAATAGGCCTCGCTGCTAAAAACTCACCCCTCCCCACCCCCGATTTTTAAGCCTACTCCCCCTCGGGTTAGCCGGAGGTACATTTATGCGCAATAAATTTTGACCGCCAACGCCATTTTCAAAATGGCGCCAATGCGAACCTGCCCCCAACATAAAACGAACCGTATTTTGTATTTCGAAGCTTCGATTTCGAGCGCGTTTACGGAGTATGTAAAAGAAATTGCCTGTAGTTTTGAATCCGGGCGTTTTGCTTAGCAAATTTTGACTTTGAACGTTTTTCATACAGTTCGTTTCGAGTTGCGTTCGCGAAGTTGGTATAAGGCTTGAAAGGGGATGGTAGATACCTACATATAGATGCTCTCTTCATTTGTCTAGATGATAGTGCGGTAATAAAATCTATTGTTCTCTTGCCTTTGGAAGTAAAGATTGTAAACAAAGGAAGGTTGGCACAAAGAGTTTGATTAAGCTGGCAGCCGTGGCTTTTGTTCATCTCGAGGCAGGGAAGCGGTCGAAGTGCGTAGAGAGAGTTAAATGGGAAATAGAGTTTTCCCCGGACGTGAATCAAAGAGACAAGTAACTAGGTCCAGTGGAAGAAACTGATTCGCGTACCACTGGCAAGTCATTCAGTCTCTATATGTCCACCTTTAAGTGGTGGAGAAGAGTCTAGTTTACCTACTAGGGATCGACAAGGAGTTGGATCACAATTACAAATATTGAAATCCATATTACACTAGTTGCTGTTTGAGCTGAAAGTAAAAAAAACGCAACAAACCTGCTCACAAAACTTTACGAGAATCAGTTGGGACATGCGACCAGAGCGTCTAGTGTAATCAACAGCCAAAAAAAACGACTCGATCGCGTTGGAGTTTACGTCAGACATACTAAGAGGACATTAGCAGCGCGACTAGTGGCACGTATCGACAACTAACAATTATCATACTATTTGACACTTGACGCAAACGCGTTCGAGACGTATTTTTGGCCATTGATTAGGTATACTAGAGGCTCTGTAGAGGGGAATAGCCGGACGGAAGAGAGACATACAAAAGCTATTTTTCCCAAGCTGAAAGGGAGACGTTTAGCTCGCGCTTCGCACTCGCTCAGTCAACAAGTCTATCCTAGCCTTTCTAACACTAGAGGCTCAGAGTTTCCAAGTTCCACTTACGATATGCTCGTTGCGGCCAGCGGGACTTCTTTCGTCTGATGTGATGATGGATCATACGTCTGGAATAAATTAAAGTTTATGAGGTAAGTAAGTAATCAATTTTGTTACGAAGAGAGAGACGCCATTTTCAACAATTTAGCTCGTAACAATTAACAGGCGTTCCCAATATTCAATTTATCTCTATCTATCTTCAATTTATCTCTATCTATCTTCAATTTTGACGTCTCAATAAACTTACTGTCGGCAGGCAACCCAACCTCTGAGGATCGAGCACGACTTTACGAATGCTGCGTAACATTACGGTTATCGTATCGAGATCGAGAAACCTCATACTAAATTTAAGTTCCAAATACGCTCACGGGCGGGCGCTGTTCCAAACGTCATACAAACTCGATAACGTTTACTATTCGATTTTACGTGACGCAGGTCTCGAATATTCGTACTCGGGCCTCAGAGGATCTAGCACGACTTTACGAATGCTGCGTAACGTTACGGTAATCGTATCGAGATTGAGAAACCTCATACTAAATTTAAGTTCCAAATACTCGTACGCTCACGGGCGGGCGCTGTTCCAAACGTCATACAAACTCGATAACGTTTACTATTCGATTTTACGTTACGTAGGATTCGTAAAGTCGTGCTCGCCCTCTGCTTGCTATCTGTCGATGGGATGAATGGGATGACGGTAGGCCATCTACAGATAACAAATTTTTGGATTTTATACTTATTGAATTCGTCAGTAGCTCAAAACAAGAGATATATTGCATATGGAGAACAGCTGTAAAACATAGGCTATATTTTATCCAGGGAAATTGCATAGTTCCCGACACAGATTATCTATATCGGAATGGAAGGAAAGAGTTCTTCGATTTTTATGGAAACCGAGCGTGTAACCTTTGGGGTAGGTATTTTGACGTCACTAGTGTAATTTTGTGAGAAAATGCCTCGATTAACAGCTTCAACTTTTGTGGTGATGTTTGATTATTTAACTGATGAACAACAAGGTATTTTGTGACAACCTGACGTCGCACGAGGAAAGCGGTCGGGAGGAGTTTCTCAGCCATTTCATTATACATACACTCTTACCTTCTACCCCGATATAGATCTATGGTTCCCACGGGATAGGGATAACCAAATTCTACGCAGACGAAGTCGCGGGCAACAGCTAGTTCTTAATAAAATAAACTCCACAAACAAGCTAGTTTCAGTCACGTTACAGCCATAATAAAAACAAGACCTCGTTTTTTAATCGCCCTCCTTACCTTTCACAGCCGTGGCGCAGGAAAAAACAAAGGCCATTAGCACGGGAAGTGCTTATCATGATAAATAGACATGTCACTATGATGGATTATACCCCAAGGCGTTGCCACTTTAATTTACAATTCCCTGTGAGAGTCTGCAACCTTGATGCGTCTAGTTTAAAGTCCAATTCAGCTTGGTTTGTTTTTTGGGAACGGTATGAAGGGTGGTTGGTGTAAGGGTGGGTCGTTCGCGGAAGTAAATAAAGGCGTTGGTTCTTACATAGGAGTGTTTTAACCGACTTATGACATGTTTGTGTAAGGACGGGTAATGCTTTGTCGTCAGAGTTTTTGCATGTACTTAAGCAGAAAAGAAATGAACTGGGTGAAGTCCTGAACTACCCATGGAAATATTATTTCACCTCACTGTAGCGAGGAAAGCGCAACATGCAAAAAAACAGCTCATGATAATAAATTTTCATCACTGGAATTTCTATTTTTTTTTACGATATTGTAACAGGAAACTCTTGAAGTTGTGTATTTTTACGTGAGTCGGAGTCTGTAAGAAATTTTTTGTTGACAATGTTGACATTTCTGACGATGCGTTTTGAAATTGCATCGACTCAACTTGTGCGTTCAGAATTATATTTAACATCATTATCAAAAAACAAATGTTTCTTATAGAATTTTAAGGGCCATTAAATAAAGCTAAATTTGGTATTTTTTATTAAATTCTCAAACCATTTATTTTATTTAATGATAATTAATATCCAGCGAACCATTATTACGAGCGTTTTACGTTTTGTTATCTGTCAAAAGCTACTTAAACACGCTCCACTTCAAGGTCAAATTACTTTCCCCACTAGTGGATAAAATGCGATTTTACCCGCTTGTATTAAAGGATAAAAGACGGCTTTCCGAGGTAGTGAGGGGAAAATATTATTGTTGGTAAAATCAGGCGTTACTTTGCGGAGGTCCATATTCATGAACTAACAACTATGAATTTGCTCATCCGCGACCACATTGTACCTACTTATCATAGACGGTGGTTTTGATGCTTTGAGAATGGGCCCGTAGCAGTGGAGGCGAAGGTGTTGCATGGAAACATACATTTGTCGCTTAGACGTAGATATTTTACACGTGTGGTCGCGGGTGAGCAAATTAATTGTTTTTAGTTCACAAGTGTAATAGTAAGTAAGTAAGTAAGTAAACGCTTCATTGTACAGAAAATACAGAAATAAATACAAGTTACAAACACTGAAATACAGTACAAATGCGGACACACATACTGTTTAGAATTAAAATAAAACTTTCTAATACATAGAAGAAATTTAATATTAAGCACACACAATAGCTGGTACAATTTGAATGGTGAAAAGTAATAAGGAAAGTGTTGTCATATTATAAAAATAAAAATTACGTTCCTATGTACGTTATTGTACATAAACTGCCAGCGCAGAAACAACTTTTCTTAATAATAAGCAACAAGTTAGTTGAAAATAGATCAAGTATGAGAACAAAATATATAACTATGTAACAGGTACATAATTAACTTAATCATTTAAAGGAAGAGCAGACACCTTTGTAACACTAGTACGCATAATGTGCCCGGAAGGAGTCTTTACATCTAGAGCACGCACTTTGCCGTCAGCTCCAGGGTAAACGTTTACAATCCTGGCCATAGGCCACCTTAAAGGGGAAGCATTCGCAATTCGCAATTCGCAATATGACCAGTGCACCGACAGTTAAATTTGGTTGATCACTTTTCCATTTTGGTCGGCTTTGAAGCATATTTAGGTACTGCTTAGACCATTGCTTAAAGAAACTTTGTTGAATCTGAGTACATTGATTCCAAAATGATAAGCGGTTAACCGGTACATCAGTTAAATTCTTCTCAGGAAGGCATGTTAATGGAGCTCCTGTTAAAAAGTGTCCAGGCGTCAAATACGTCATGTCATTAGGGTCAGATGACATGTTTGTGAGAGGGCGAGAGTTTAAGATGCCTTCAATCTGAATCAAAATGGTATTAAACTGCTCGTACGTTAGGATATTATTACCTACAACTCTTTTTATGTGATATTTAAAACTTTTGACTCCAGCTTCCCACAATCCCGCAAACACAGGACTATAAGATGGAATGAATTTAAAATCAATTCCTTGATCTGATGCGTATCTATACACAGAATTTTGATGACTAGCAGAAGCCTGCAGCTTATAAAGCTCTTGTAATTGAGTATTGGCACATCTGAATGTGCTGGCATTGTCACAAAATATCTGACTTGGTTTATTACGGCGTGAAATAAACCTTTTTAAGCAATTAAGAAAGTTGTCTGTTGTCATGTCTGAAGCGAGTTCTATATGAACCGCTTTTGTTACAAAGCAAACAAAAATCAGTATATATCCTTTCAAAATTACTGGTTTTCTAACTCTAGCAAGTTTTACATTAAATGGACCAGCATAATCAATGCCAACTTTTTCGAAAGGACGTGCAATTTGCACTCTTTGTTTAGGTAGTGATCCCATAAGTTGCGTTACATTTTTTGCCCTAAGCTTAAAGCAAATTATACATTTGTGGATCACTCCTTTCACTTCTCTGAGGCCATTAATTAGCCAATATTCTGCATTTAAGTGAGACAAAATAAGCTTTTGGCTAGCATGCAGGAGCTCCCTATGAGCCTTAAAAATGATCAATTTTGTAATATTAGACCCCTTAACTAATATAATAGGATGTCTCTGCGAGTAAGGCAATGCCGAATTTTGCAATCTGCCGCCCACACGCAAATTGTCATTGTTATCTAAAAATGGATTTAAAGAACTTAATTGTCCTTTGACAGGCATGTTTGATTTTAATGAATTAATCTCTGCAGAGTAATTCAAATGTTGATCAATTTTTATAACTGTTTTCATACCATTGTCTAGCTCTGTAGGTGAGAGGCTATAAAAATGTCGATCTTGCTTCTGTAACCTACAATTTTTACAAAATCTAATGACATAGGCCATGATTCTTCTTATGGTATCAATATTAGAATATTTTTGCATGAATTTAAAAACTCCCACAGACCCAGCAATATTACACAATTTTGGCAATTTAAGTTTTAGTTCTGGCAATATTACATTTTTGTCCACATTTGTTTTTACATGTTCAAAAGAATCATTTTTTAGTGGTTGTGGTCCATGCCACCATAACGAATTATCTTGCAACAAATGCGGCTGGATACCACGT
Source organism: Clepsis dumicolana (assembly GCA_963691665.1). Lineage (NCBI taxonomy): Eukaryota > Metazoa > Arthropoda > Insecta > Lepidoptera > Tortricidae > Clepsis > Clepsis dumicolana. The sequence continues at coordinate 10,003,091 of OY829514.1, read as the reverse complement.
GATATACAGTCCGCTGGGTTTTGATCTGTGGGCACATAGGACCAATGAAATTCGGACGTGATGTCGTTGATTCTTTTAATTCTATTTGCTACGTAAGCCTGTAATCTCATTGGTTCCATGCTGAGCCACCCGAGGACAATCATAGAATCTACGTATAAATATACTTTAAGGCTGTACTTAGGTTTTAATGTATTATACAATTTGTTAGAAAGCATGGCTAATAATAGAGCAGCATTCAGTTCGAGACGAGGTATAGTCAATTCTTTGTTCATCGGACTTATTCTTGACTTGGCGCAGAGCAAATTTACAGTTACTGTGCCGTCAAAATGAATTACTCTTAAATACAATGAGCAGCCATAGGCTTTATTAGACGCATCTGCATAACCTACCAATTCAAGCCTATCGGCATTTTGTACATTTATATGTCTGTTAATTTTAATTCGAGCCATATCAAATAAACTCTGAGAGAAATAAAATCTTTCCACTCTTTGTTCAAATCGCATGGGAGTTGATCATCCCACGCTAAACGCAATGTGCATATTTTCTGCAAAATAATTTTAGAAGTCACAAACAGTGGACCTACCAGACCCAAAGGATCATAAAATTTACTGATAAATGAAAGCACTTGCCTCCTGGTGTACGTTTCCTGAACTTGAGTTTCTGGACAATTTATAAAGAAATCGTCAGACCTAACATTATATTTCAATCCAAGAGTTTTCACATACACGTCATCCTTATTTAAATCAATATCCTCATCAAGACTTTGCTTATTATGGGGTATATCCTTTAATAATTGCTTGCTATTAGCGCACCATTTATGCAACTCGAAACTGCCTATTTTTAACAATTCAATCAACTGCTCTTTTATTTGCATTAAAATGTTAATGTCATCATGACCTGTATGAACGTCATCTACGTAAGTTTGATGACGCAACACGTCCGCAGCCAATGGATACTGTTCCTGAAATCTCTGAGCTAGTTCTAATAAGCAGCGTGTGGCTAAAAACGAGCTACTTTTCATACCATATGTGACGGTCTTCAATTGAAGACATGAAATTGGTGCATTTACATCGTTACGCCACAGAATATTTTGCAAAGGTCTATATGTTGGATCAATGAGAATCATTCTGAACATTTGCTTAATGTCAGCAATTAAAATGTATTTAGGAAATCTAAACAATATTAGAATATCGAAAAGTTCGTTTTGAACAATTGGGCCGTTCAATAGAACATCATTTAATGAAATATTTTTCTTAGTTTGCATACTGCCATCAAAGACTACCCTCATTTTAGTAGTTTTGCTATTCTCATTAAAAACTGGGTGATGTGGCAAAATATAAGTTGCATCGGTATCTAAATTATACCTAGAAATGTCGAGTTCCTCAGCATGACCAAGGTCGACATAGTCTTTTATAAATTCCCTATATTGTTTATAAAGTGCCTCGTCTTTACGGAGTCTCTTTTCTAAATTTAGAAACCGCTGCAAGGCACAAGAAAATGAATCTCCCAAATGAAGCTCTGTTAAAGGTTGCTTTAATGGCAATGCAACTTGAAATTTGTTTTTGTTTAAGGTTACAGATTCTTTAAAACTGATTTCAGCGAGTGCTTGCTCGGAATTTTCTTCAGAAAAAACTTCCGGAACCCTTTCAGCCTCCCAAAGCTTTTTTAAATTGTTGTTAATCTCTGTGCATTCGAACATTGAAAATGAATCAGCTTGACTGACCTTGGAAGTAAACAAACTTGTTTTATTGATGGACGCATGCTGGGAAGGCAGTGCTCCCGCAATCACGTGACCAAAGTGCGTGTTGACCAGGAACGGTCCATTTAGATTAAGCGGCCTCACATGGTGGTGCAGAGCCTGGAAAAACACGTCACATCCTAATAAAATAGTGATAGGACCTCTTTTATCAAAATTTTGATCTGCCAACTGTATGTTCTCTGGAATTTTTACTTTATTCCTTGGTATATAAAATTGAGGCATGTCCTCTGTAATTTTGTCGACAATGCAGCAATCTACCTTTAAATTAAAGTCGTTCGAACATGAGTTTATTGTAAAAGTTGCCGCTTCGTTTATTTGGTTACTGCGGCTGCAAATTCCATAAATATTATTTTTTTCTGAGAATCTCACGCATTGTATGACGTCAGCCAACGAAGAAGCTATGAAAGATACTTGGCTTCCAGAATCTAAAAGAGCACGAGCTTTAATATATTTGTTGTTTTTAGTTTTTATTTTGACTGATACAGTAGGTAGAATTACATCTTTGGAATCGCTACACAGTAGACCTACCTTGGGCCAGGCATTGGCCATTTCACCTTCCTCATCGGAGGCCTGAGAGGTACTTGGAGTAGGTTCTTGGTGTAAGAGAGTATTGTGAGCAGCTCTACAAATACTACATTTAAAATTAAATCGACATTTCCCCACATGTTCATTTAAGCATGTAGTGCAATAAGTTTTATTGTTGCTAATAAAATTAGTCCGCTCTTCGGCGCTAGCTAACTTGAATTTTGGACACACATATAGTCTATGAATTTGAGAGCTGCAGTACTTACACTTTATCTTCTTTTTCTCATCCGATCGCGCTTCCACGGTGGAAGCAAACGACGACCTCCTTGACTTCTCAACATGTTGAGAAGGAGGAGTATGCGCGAGCGTCTCTAAAGCCGTCGCCTTTTTTTCTATAAATGCAAAAAGCGACTCCAATGTAGGCATAGTACTAACAGATTCTCTTTCTAAATAAAATGAGCGCACTGTGTATAGGTCTAACTTTTTTTGTAATAAGCAGACTAACAAGCTGTCCCACTGTTGGGTTGGTTGCTCTAAATTTTTTAGCGCACCTAAATGCTGCTTTACTACATTAACTAGATTGCGCAATAAAGAATTTGAGCATTTAGGTATAGGTGGAAAGTCTAAGATTTGATTGACGTGGTATGTGATTAACCTTGCCTTGTTATCATAACGTTTCTTTAACAAATCCAAAGCCAGGGCATAATTATCGTTCGTTAGAGGCAAGTGTTTTACAATATCGAGCGCTTCGCCCTCCAAAAAGGAAACTAAATAATATAATTTGTCGCACGGTGACAGCTTAGGATTATGATCAACAACGGAATTGAACATATTTATAAAGTGCTCGTACTCACCCATGTTTCCGTTAAAAGGTTTTATAACAATCCTCGGCAAACTTTGGAAATGGGGCTCAGGCCCGGCTTGGTTACATGGACTACCTTGCCCGTTACCATTGGTAGCTAATAAGGTATTAATCTTTGCTAACAAAACACAATATTTGTCGTCAATTTTATCAAATTCCTCCTTATCGTTGGGATCTAATATTTGAACCTCAACATTAACTTCACAAAATTGGTTAAATGCAGATTGCAACCTCTGCTTTTTAATTTTTAACAATTCAGGATCAAAATTACTTGGATTCACGGTGTACATAAAGGTTTCCGTTTTTGTGATAGTTGATTTACACTGACCACGGGTCGCAATCAACCGTTTTAACTCTTCCGACATTGCCGTAGGTTAATTGATTGGCTGATTAAATGTAATAAACTGATTAATTACAGTATTTTTGCACACTAATTAGAATTTACACCTTAAAATAAACTATGCACTGCCCGTTAGGAGATCGTTGCACATCTACCGGCCGGCTCGAAGAAAAAAATACAACGGTTATAAAGAGTTTCGATGCGCGACACACGGCGACACGCGTAGACACGGTGCTCAACACGAAGAGGGTGACTCACGTACTCGGTGGGTCGAAACACGACACTGTGTTACACGATGCAGCAGGTGGAAACGTTGATGCTCACCAGACGTAGGCAGTAACTTATCGATGCAATTTAGTAATATTAATATCCAAATTTGATATTCCTCCTGTCTTCTTGTTTGGGAAGTGCAGGAACTGGTGTGTTTTTTTTTACCGAAGAATTTCGTGGCGCGCCTTATAGCTTTGGTGCTAATATAGACACCAACTTGACCGCCGCTCCAGCAAAGTTCACAAACACCAAAATATTTCAAAATTTTCAAAATTTCGGTGGTCACTGACCTTAGGTACTCGAAGGACCAAATTCTATGTTTAGAATTAAAATAAAACTTTCTAATACATAGAAGAAATTTAATATTAAGCACACACAATAGCTGGTACAATTTGAATGGTGAAAAGTAATAGGGGGAATTTAAGGGGGAAAGGGATAGAGGAAAGGGGGGGGGATCGGGCCTCCTGCACTCTCACTGACCGAACGAAACGCAACAGGGGTGCTGTTGCTTCACGCCGATTTTCTGCGAGAGGGTGGTACTTCCCCGGACAAGCCGGCCCATTCGTACGGCAGCATAGCTAACGTATGGCTCTCCTACTACAGAAAACCCTGCAGTTACGATAACGACTTATTCCATTCTTAAAAACAAGTACCTAAAGTGATAGTACCTATTGTAAAGTGGAGGTACTTACCTACTGATTACAGTTTTCCTGTCTGCGATGAAGCAATATCCGGAGACAAGGCGGCGGGGATCTGAAAACTGAAAAAAACCGAAGAGAACTTATTAGTTTCGATGGAGTGTGCAAAACAATACACTCTTTTTTTCTTTGGGCAGTCGTTTAAAAAATTCGTTCTCAATTCGTCGGAATATTTTCTTTTTATTTTTCTTTTCTTTCTTTCAAAAATTCTTTTTTTGTTTGAAAGGGTATACTTTCTAGTTGGGCCCATTGTCACCAAGTCAGGATCTGATGATAGGATCCCAGGGAAATCGAGGGCAACCCACAAATTTTATAGGGACGTATCATGTGTTTCATATATTTTCGAAAGCTATTCAAGTACTTGCGTCTGGTAGTCATCATCTCGTGTTGATGAGGTGATGATGGAAGGTACAACTCCGTAACGGTTAGGAGTTGGAGGATAATATTTTAAACATTAACGTAACTAAAAATTGTGAAATAAAAAATCTTTTAACATAAAGTAAAACCGCCTTCAAAAAAAACCTCAGAAAAAACATAAAATAATCCCCAAAAAGCCACGAGTTTTAATGACCTAGCAGAAATATGAAGTCGGTGCTTCGTAAATAAATAAATAAATATCATGGGACAAATTGACACCAATTGACCTAATCCCAAACTAGGCAAAGCCTGTACTATGGGTACTAGACAACGGATAAACATACTTATATTGATAAATACATACCTACTTATATACATATTAAACATCCAAGTCCCGAGAGCAAACATTCGTATTCATCATACAAACATCTGCCCCGACCGGGATTCGATTCCAAGAATATTCCACTAGCACCGCACCGACTTCATAGGCCATAAAACTCATGGGTAAATTATATTGCCTTTTGAAGATGTTTCAAATTCGAAACTCTTAACGACATCGAATTCGATATCGAAAAGTCTAAGCTAAAAGCTTCTATATTTTCTACAGTACAGTACAAAAAAATTCTAATGTGTGTACCTCCCTAGATAAAACTATAAACCGCCGCATTTCTCAAACATTTGCATTGCAGTCAAATAATAACGCAAAAAAAAACGCCAATAAAAATTAAATGGTCGCTACAAAAATCCAGCGAAACACTAGCGAACTAAAAAAGGAGGTGCCACAAAAACAAAATGGACGGCGTTTAGGGAAGCAGGCGCAAAACACGCATGTGCGTACAGGGGGTGGGGGGTGGGGGGCAGCCACTTGGGGCATTTAAGGGGGAAAAAATAGGTACGAATTTTCACCTATATTTTCTTGAGTCCTTTGACGTGGCATTTCGATGCGGTCCGGTCCATATCAATGAGGGGAGGTCGGGGAGTTAAGAGCACGTTTTAATTTTTAGGGCTTGTTTGTTTTGTAAACACGGATTTTTGGGTCTTCATTGCGTTTGATGAAAGCTGGAATTTTTTAATTTGATTCGCATTCACGGTTGCGTCCGAATACATTTCGCTATAAATAATTATGCAAGCGCCTCTGTGCTACCTACTGACAATGGGCAAAATATATATCTCCGTGATGGGTTAATTCTTAAATTATAATTCAGAAGTTGTTTTTAGAATATAGATGCTGTTCACTTGAGTATATAACCTACTGTAGTAAATATAGGCATAATAATCATGTTAAATACGGATAAAAATTCAAAAACTTGCAGTATGTGATTTGTAATCTCCGTAAAATTATAAAACGAAGTTCATTAAAGTCTACATTGAAAAATAAAGATACGGAAAGATATATCGTGAAAGCTAGTGAATGTAGTGTTTTAATGAGCTAAATAAAAACCTGAAAACCAGCGCGGTGGTTGCACCCGCGGCACAATGCTGAGAGGGATCCTGTTCAACATCTGATCAATGTTCTTTTCTATTAATTGCTTTGTTTTTATTTGTGAATTATGTACATTGAATAAATATTATCCTCAGCAAGTTGCCTGTTACTATGTAAGTATGCCTGCTACTTAATATGCATTAAAAAACAGGCATAATTATTTCAGTCAGACTAATTAGATACTATGTATCTTTTTAATTAATATGTTAATATTAATGATGTTGAACAAAAAACCAAACTGCTACTCGACAAAGGAATTCCAATAACAAGAAACTACTGGTAGTTTTAAACATGCCGAACTAAAGCCGATTAATATTATGTGCTTACTATACACTTTAATACATATGCACTATAATACTGTGGTTTGCCATTTTGTATTAAACTTAATTCATCGACAGCTCATTAAATTGCGTAAAATTATCTACTGCTTACATCCTGCATAATAACTCGTCTTACAAATAAATCATCGTAATGTTTCAATTTCACTAAAATGAAGCAATTGCTTGCCCAAGTCATGACCCGTGCCCGTTTGTCGTCACCAGTGTTCAAAATCTTTCCACGTAACCTTATACATATAACGCTAAAAACAAATATCCACGGAACAAGCGTATTCTTCAAAAGCGAGGGACCTAAAGCCCAATTATTCACTTTGACATTCTGTAGATAATCATCTGTCATCTGACGCAGCGCCACTGCCCAACATACCTAGACCTCCCCCATTTCATACCTTTGTGTGTTTTGCTACAGACCTCCAGTACACCCAAAAAGGGGGAGAGCTTTAGTTTAGTTGGTCGGGGGTAGTAGAAAGCAGACAGATTTTGAGCCGGGTCCTGTTTTGTGCGTATCATATAAGATTTTTTATGAGTGACGTTTTGGGAAATATGTGAATTGTATGATGCTTGGAGCTTATGTTAAGCAATATTGTAACAGTAAATAATGGATACATATTTTTAATACAGTAAATCCTTCCCTGCTGATCCACTGGCGATTTGCGAGCGAGTTTTGTATTGAGGCGAGCAAGCAACGTGTTCGCCGCGAGCGATATTGGTATGAAGCGTTTTCGCTCTTCCTTCATCATCCGTACGGCTAAGGAGTGGAATTCCCTGCCTGCGTCTGTGTTCCCTGAACGCTATAATCTGGCCGTTGTCAAGTCTAGGGTGAATGGGCATTTGCTAGGTAAGCGTGCTCCACATCTTCGCTTACCATAAGGCGTGATTGTGGTCAAACGCAAGCCTATATAGCGTATAAAAAAACCCTCGTTCGCAAATCGTTAGTGTGATAGTTACTCGTGTATTCCACCACACATATTAAATGTCACCCTAGCCTACTCCTTCAACCAATAAAGGCTTGACCGATACACACCGACAGTCAATACAATTGTTTCCGTACAATTTTTAGCTTCATCATCAGCTGCAGATGCGTTGCCAACCTAGAGAGCTAAGATGAAATGTTTCTTTCCCGTAATTACACCGGCTCTCTTACTCTCCACACCGGAACAACAGTGCAAGCACTGCTGCTTAGCGGCAGGATTAGCGAGTAAGGTGATGGTAACGACCTCGCACAAGGTCCTACTACACGCAAAGTAAGATGGTGGTAGCGATCATTACTACTGAAAGCAAGATCAAAAGAAAGTTTTACAATTTTGGTAAAAATAGAAGTAAGTACTTTAACAGTTTCCATTACTTAGTTACTGCCCATTTGATAAATAAATAATGAATATATTAGATAAATAATTTTACACAACCTAAAATAAGTAAACACACACATAACAGTAAACGTATTTATTGAGAAAAACACATAAGAGCTTTCTCGCATTAAAAACATTCTACTCACCATTGAAACACCTATTCTGAAAAGGGGCATTAAACATTTTAAACAAAAACCCTTTTTTATTTTATAAAAGGTCCATTATTTATTGTCATGCCTACATATAAAACCCTTAGGTGTGTTTTTTCAATAAGCGAGGCGTAAACATTTCATATAATCCGGAAGGTCCGAATTAAATTTTAGCACGTAGGCTGAAAAAAAGGACCAACCCTTTCACTGCAGAAAAAAATGGAATATTTCTTTTTGATTACAACAATATATATTGTGCTTTCATTGCGATAAACGCGAGCGGAAAGCGGAAATAAAATACCAACAGTTATTTTCAAGCCCTACAATTTTTAAATTACTTCAAATGCAACGCCCAAAATTGCTTCCCAGCCATCTAAAAGCCTGAAAGTCGTCATAGGTAACTTCTCCGCACCCGTTCACCACTTTTCCGCATTTGCTTGCGTCTTGGGCTGTCGTCACGAACCCTTTTCCTCGCCCGGCAAATTAACCAGGGACACCCTTCGCGGCTCGAGGCAAAAATTCAATTACAAACTTCAGCCCATCCCAAGAGTACGGGGAGGGCGTAGGCACTTTTTTGCCTCTAAATTTTTATGTGGCCCTTTACAAGGTCGTAAACGGGGTATTTTATGAATATTCCATTTACGCGGAACCTCCAGGGCCTGTAACGGCACATGGGGTATATATCGAAGTTTACGGAGGGGAATCGGAATACATGCTTTTGCCTTTAATCAAAATTGAAATGCGGTTGTCCGCATTTAAATATGCAGTAGATTTCAACCTTAATAAAAAACTAGATTACGCCTCACGGCTTTACCCCCGTGAAATGTTTCAAAATGAGCTAGTTCCCTATCCCGTGGGAATTTTGAAAAATCCCTTCTTAGTGCACCTCTAGGATACTCAAGGTATATATGTTTGCCAAATTTCAAGTCTGTAGATCCAGTGCTTTAGGCTGTGCGTTGTCTGTCAGTCAGTCACGGTACTGTTTGTTTATAGGTATAAAAAAAAATATTCCGACGAATTGAGAATCTCCTCCTTTTTTTGAAGTCGGTTAAAAATATGTCTTAACTTACAGCTCTACACGAGGTGCTATTAGGTATATTGTGAATAAATTTGCACTATGTGTTATGTTACAAAATCAATAATACTAAAATTTGCAAATTAGGTCTAGATAAATAGGCATATTTTTTTTATGACATCATTATTATGCATAAAAGTGGAAAATAATATTCACGTGCGGGAACTCCGTCCTAACGCTAGAGCGACAGTTTCATTATAGAAGAAAGTACGCATTTATATTCCAAATTATATGCTACGGGCATTAAATGCGGAAAAAATGGCATTAAAATTCAGGCGGCGACGGGTCGAGTATAATATAAAGTCATTATGTAAATGCGGGGAGCTTTTTGCGAAAAGTTTAGGTGCTTTGCGGAGATATTCCGCTTAAATTAAACTAAGAATCGGTTTAAAATGGAAATTTTCGCCTAAGGGCGGCCATTGTTTTTTTGAAAATAAATGAAGTAGTTTGCCGCACAAAAATAAATTGGTACTGTTTCTTTCAACAATAACGAACTAGTATATAATGAACCAGTCTTTTTAGGTATATCCCACGTAGGCACGTATATCCACTGATGTAAAGCCGAATTTAGATCTGCAAGAAAAATCGTGCAAAAACATTTACGAAAACGTGAATTTTGGAACAAGATAAACGTAGTGAAGCAATAAACGGATTACTCATGTGTCACGTAGGTCAGTCGACTATAGTTCGACATGTTTTGGACTAAACCGTAGTCCTTACTCTGGGAACTCACGCTTCGTGCCGCGGCTCTCAAGAACTATATGGATTTGTCTGAAACATGTCGGGCTGTACTGGACTGACATACGTGAGTGATCCGTTTATTTCGCTATGATTGAATCTCACGGTAGTTTCATGACCCTTTATTTGGCAGAATTGAAAAAAGGAAATCTGAATTCTAGCCTCTTCTGATTTTATAACTACTAAAAATGTGTAATAAAATAAATATACAAAAATAAGTATAATTATTCTATACCTACTTAGATATTGACGATGGTCCAAAACAAAAATCGACCATGTTCTGACGCCACCTCGTATATAAACTTTGATGAAGTTCATATACGAGGTTGAGTCGGAGTACTGTCGAAATGTTTTAATTGAACTTTTATTGCTAATGACATTTGACGTTCAGTTATTTTGAACTTCGAACAGCAGAAAAAATCATACAGGTACGAAGTTTGTCTATGTACTGCCTATGTATCTCATGAGTGACACTGCCAAATAAATAGTTAAAGGTAACCGATCCAATGAATGGCACCTAATTCCAATTCCAATAATTGACACCCTGCATGTAACACACGTTATAGTTGGAATAGCTGAAGTAGGTACATTATCGACAAGCTATCGGAGTAGCTTTTGTAGTCTTTGCCCTGAGGGACCAATTTCACTAATCAATTGATCCCGCCAGGCCGATAGCAAACGAGATTTACAAACCTATGTCCTAGTATAGATGAATTCATAAGAGCTGACTCAAAAACATTACTAATGTCGAATGACATTAACATTTAGGGAAATGACTTTGACCTGTCGTTGTCATAAGTATGTTGTTCTTCTTCCGTTAACGGCGACCTCTAGAGCACAGTATATAAATAAACTCCCCGGGGTTGCGGGTGTCTATGGGCAGTAGTGATGTCTGACCACAGAGGCCCGAGTACGGATATTCGAAACCTGCGTCACGTAAAATCGAATAGTAAACGTTATCGAGTTTCTATGACGTTTGGAACAGCGCCCGCCCGTGAGCGTATTTGGAACTTAAATTTAGTATTAGGTTTCTCGATCTCGATACGATAACCGTAACGTTACGCAGGATTCGAAAAGTCGTGCTCGACCCGCTGGTTTGAGACTGAAAACCAGCGGGCTCGCTGAGTCTCATTCCCTGTTTGCCCCATACCTACTGTAACTCTCCTTTTTTGTTATAATGTATTTCTATGAATCTGTGTGTTGGTAAATAAAAATGTCGTTTTAGGTATATTTATAAAATTATTTGCGCGTTCATTTGTCTTCACGGCGCACGTAAAAGCATCGTAGCGTACGTTCGTGGTAATTTGTCACAAAAAGTTGGTGCCGTCGGCCAGTCATTTGTTACGGCCCCCCTAAGGGCCTAATTGTCCCCCCGAAGCCTTCGCGAATGCGTAACGCGTAACGACGTGACGTAAATCGTAGGGATTTAACCCTTATCTCGCCGCTATGTGAAAGTATATAAGCGTGGGTTAGAAAGGGTTGAAAGGATGGCCCGGTGAGATTGCGGGGCCATTGTTTTTATTGGCAAGAGAGTTAATGGGTCGGACTGTATGTAAGTCTCTAAGGGTATTCATAAACGTCACTCAAGCCTCCATTGGCTATAAGTTTTGTCTTCTTCTTACTGACGGGAATGTCAATGTGACAAGGACAAACGAACTTTAACGGCATCTTAGTTAAAATAGGTTTATGAGTAATAGGGTAAGGAATCGGTCCCGTTTCTGCTGATGAATAAAACTAAAGCCGTGACAACCTACTGGTTTGACTTGGCCTCTCAAGTAGAGGGTCGTGGGTTCGAGCCCCGGCCCGCACCTCTGAGCTTCTCGGAATTTATGTGCGAAATTACATTTGTAATTTATCATAAGCTTTTCGGTGAAGGAAAACATAGTAAGGAAACCTGCACACTCCTGCGAAGCACTGCTGGGCACAGGCCTCCTCTCAGAATGAGACGGCTTGGCCTATAGTTCCCAAGCGGTCCCAGTGCTGATTGGAAACTTCACACACATCATTGAATTGCTTCGTCCTTCTCTTATCTTCGTCTTATCGTCCTTAGTATTACACAACTAAGGCGGCATAATAATTAATGTCTAATAACTATTTGTAGCATGAGTCAAAGTTAGGTTTAGTACACCGTTTGTCATGTGTACAGTCAGCAGCAGAAGTAGCTAAGCAACCGAAGCGCTCACAATGATCTACACACGCTCTTATGTCCATAGCAATAGAGCCGTGCTTAGATCATTGTGAACGCTTCGGTTGCTTAGCAACTATTGCTGCTGACTGTGCGTAATTTACTCTACGCTTTGACGTGTTCCCTGATCCTTTTTGCCCTTGTAGTAGTGCATAAATACAGCTTTTTACGGACCGGAGTCACATAACGATTATAAACGTATCGTGCTCAAAGCGCATTGACAAAATATATAGACAGGTAAACCCTTAAAGCCTAAACACTGGTAAGTACTTAGTTTATTTTAGCATTAAAAAGAAGATCAATCTTGATATGCATTTTTATTGAAAAACGCTTTTTAAAAATGAGTAACAGCAGGTAACAATGAAATGACAATGAGCTTTAATTATTTATATTGTTACGGTTTTATACGTAACGGTTACTTATTTTTAAAAAGCGTATTTCAATTAAAAGACATGTCTAGATTGCTCCCTTCTTTTTAATGCAAAAATGAAAGAAGTATTACCGGCCGTGCGACAAAACCACGTAACTCGATAAAAAAACTAAATCCGTTGTCTGTTTTGGACGTAAAATAAAATCCATATATCTTATCGCCCTTCCTTGCGATATACAAAGCAAACACTCTCCCCCGATTAATTTTCGTTAAAAATTAATCATTTTAATCAAAACACCCCTTTGGGGGAGGCATTGTTTACCGGGGTGCGGTCGGGGTTATGTAAAAACGGCTCTAGTGAGACAGTGGTGAGCTGAAAGGGCCGAGGCAGTTACATAACAAATATTTATCTACACACATACCATAACTCTTCTATTAAGCGTTCAGAAATCGTAGGCAATGACCATCATTACGAGAGTCAATTTTCGTCTTCAAAAACCAATGCAATTTAAAAACAGGCCTCGGTTTAAAAAAAAAAGTCGATACGAAACGTCAGCTCGATATGTTTGTAAATGATTTAAAAAAAATCGTGGCAGGTCTATTCTGCCTTCGGCTTTTGAACCCATCTTAGAGTACTTATAATATGTGTGTAGATAAAGTAATGTATGCAACTATACATAATTAGGCCTTAAAACACTCGTGTGATCTACTATTAGGTTTAACCTAGCTTTCTATTATCTGTGGTCGTGTAATGCCCATTCCATGACAACTAACCAGTATCCAAAGTGTATCAAACTCCTGTTCAATAGCTAAAATCTTTGTGAAGATAATAAGTACCTTACCAAACCATAAAGCAGACAGACGGGAGGCGCCTTTGGCTTATCTATGCGACACACACGTACAGAACACGTCTGCGCCCATGTCGAAATTTGTTACGTTCCTACAAACTCACACTGAAACAAAACTGTAAAAAAAATGCCAAAAACACGCACACAATCAACAGACCCTGACCATTTTGGTCAGACTGAATGTTGGAGTTTTGGCAGAGTGGAAATCGCGCGTTAGCATACCATTCCTTTCTCGCTCTAAGTACCAAACAAACAAACGACTAGAAACACTAACCTTTGTTTATATTATTAGTAGAGATTACCTTCTATGACTAAAATTGTGACAGAAAGTGTAAAAAAAAAGTAATTGTAAATTCAGTTTGTACTGTCTACATAAAATAAGTACATTATTTTGTATGTACATTATTATGTGAGCAAATCAATTGTTGTTAGATCATGAAGATGAGATGATGAGATATCCAACAAAGCGAAAGCTTTTTTATTAAATGAAACACTTATTGCCAATTGGCGTTAGGATCGCACTGTAAACGAGATTCCGCCGTACGCGCCGCGCAACACTAATCTATATGCAAATATTTTTTCGGACAAAATCGGCCTTACTTATTTTATGCGACGTATGGGATGACGTCACGCGTGGAAATTGGAGTTTTGGAGTTACCGGGTTTTCGCTGAGAGGGTGACTTTAATGTGTCAAAGAAGATTTTAATTTCAATTACGTGTTTTTTACGGATCTGAGACGTGGGCGCTAACGATGGGCCTCATAAGGAAGCTCAAAGTCACTCAGAGGGCGATGGAGAGGGCTATGCTCGGGGTTTCTTTGCGGGATAGAATCAGAAATGATGATATCCGCAGTAGAACTAAGGTTACCGACATAGCCCGAAGAATTGCGAAACTTAAGTGGCAGTGGGCGGGGCACATTGCTCGCAGAACTGACGGCCGATGGGGTCAGAAGGTTTTCGAATGGCGTCCACGGACCGGGAGACGAGCTGTCGGTAGGCCTCCAACAAGATGGAGCGACGACCTAGTAAAGATCGCGGGACCGCGGAGGATGCGGAAAGCACAAGACCGGTCAGAGTGGGGAGCCTTGGGGGAGGCCTATGCTCAGCAGTGGACGTCTTTCGGCTGACATGATGATGATGATGACGTGTTTTTTACAGTATACTAGTAAACCCATTAAAATAATTTACAATCTAATGAAATTACGACGGGAGACGAAATCATGATAGGTACATAATGAACTATTGCCGTTTATATTTATTAGGTTGTTTTGCAATGGAGATGTAAAGCCATGACACTTTCAATCTGTGTCATAAAACAAGTCTCATAATATATATTTTTTAATTTCGATTCCTGAGTCAAATAAATTTTCATAAATTCATGAATGTGGTATATTTAGTTATCTTGTTTTCAAAAATATTAGTAAGCCTCTTTTGCGTGTAATTAGCCATTTTCGATATTTAAGGTCCACGTTCCATCCAGTACATTATAAAAAAAACAAAGTGTAGTTTTTGCGCACGTGGTTTAACTTATTTTACTAGTACTTAGAGCCAGATCTATTCTGGCCTAAAATTCCTGGTCGGTAATGAACACACTGCAATCGAAATTAATGTAGCCATATCTTTTAAGCACAGTGGGCATAAAATCTATTCACTTTTTTAATAAATAAATTTAAAAGGAAAAAAAAATCTGTTAATTAAAAAAATATTATCGTATAACAGTATCGGGTAATTGACCTAGGGAGCGCGAAGCGCGAGCAAGGCGTCTTCGTTTCAGCTTGGGCAACATGCTTTCGTTCGAGCGAGCTGGCTGTTCTGCTCTACGGGTCGCATTTTTCAACCGATTTTGTGAGAAGGTGTAATAACTATAAGTATATGAATTCAGTTTTCGGAAAAAAAACCAAGAATGTTCAAAAATAAGCCATGGCCACTAGATAAAGCCCTTCAATTGTTAAAATGAAAAAAAAAACAAAGGGGTGTCAAGGGACGTCAAAATATTTGTTGCTCCCAAAAACTTTTCAAATCAAAAACGTTTCAAATAAAATCACAATACAGTTGGCCCTCATTCCTGTTTCTACTCAGATACAATCAAACCTACCATTCGAGAACGTGTATTTTTTTTTGCAATTTAAACCCACCCCTTGGTAATAAGCTCAGAACTGCAGCACGCTCTGCAAAACCGAGCTCAAGGAAACTGGTTTGAAAGAATCGAAATTCAAATATGTAGTTCGATTCTGCAGCACAGGTTACCTACACGGAATGCAAACCGCTCGCTGCAAAACCAAACAGGTTTTATACACCATTCATGCCAAAATAAGTCATTGTTGAACTAACTGCTACTGGCTGTTTTTTTTTTTCAACGACAGATAATAAAAGGGTTCACACAATCGCATTATAAAAATGACTTTGAGACGCGCAAAAAAAGAAAAAACCCCAGCTGCGCACTGGCCAGTTGTAACGTTAAACACACTTCCAAAGCCATTTACGAATTAAAACGATATTTACAGCGAGTCCATTTACGAAAATGCGAATTTAAAAACGGAATTTTAACAACAAAAAAAAACGTTTACTTTTCAAAGCCAAGAAACGGCGAGTAAACTAAAACGAGTGCTGACATCTGAAAAAATAAAATTCTAGTCTAGCGAGCGGAATATGAAAGGAGTTATCGCTACGATCTCGCGCGCACTAAATCACTGTATACAGGGGGATGGTATTTACTCGCAAACGTACAAAATAAATGTTTTATTACATAATGCAAATTTCTCAGAGGCTTATTTGGCTCATCCAATCTCAAACACACCGTATCAGGGGAACTCAGTGTTTATTTTCGTCGACGCTCGTTGGTGAAAATCACTTTAGCGTTTGCCAGTGGATTTTCGAATCTTTGCTTGCGTGTTTGGAATTAAATTCGGGTGCGCGTTTTTCGCAGATGTGCCTTGTATACAGCTTGTATGTAAAAAGGGTAGGTGCAAAATTTTAAGTAGAGGGATTTGGTCGGGTCGTTCTGCGATCGCAGCGAGGGCGACGAAGCCGTATTCTTTCTGAATCGTGGGTAATGAACCGAGACCAATGGGAATAATTAATTGAGAACCATTATCGGAACCTTTGTTTCGTAGCTTGCTTTTTTATTATGTTCGTTTGGAATTCGGTTAATAGTCTTATTTTACATTTTAAACTTGGCTGTAGGTTCCTATCAGCTATTTATTTTACTTTGTGGAGATCCATATTCATGAACTAAAAACAATTAATTTTCTCATTCGCGTGATGTCGCGGGTGAGCAAGTAATTGTTTTTATTTAGTTCAAGCAATTTACTACTACTTAAATGTCTTCTTGATTTTACTCCCAAGTCCCAAGTAGCAAACAAAGCAGTAGCCGAAATTCTTCTCCATTTGGGTTCTTTAACAGGCAAAAATAAAAGAAAAATCGTCATAATTATGCTGCAAAAAGGTGCTATTGCCCATTAAAAAACCCGGCTTTAATGTAAACGTATATTCGTGTGTACGTGTAGATAATTGCTGCCATTACCGTTCTCTCCTAATGCAAGCTTAAGCTCAATCGTTGTCGTAATTGGAGGACTCATAAAGGGGTCCGAGGGACCGGAAGGGGGGTCCAGGCTCCAAAAGGGGGCCCGGGTTCCAAAAGGGGGCTCCGCGAAAAAGGGGGGAAAATGTTATGGAAATGACGCACCGCCATTCCCCGTTTTTTGTTTTTGATTATCCTTTCAAGACAATATTTCGCGGGCCCGGAAATTAATGAAGGCAATTTATGCGACACAGTACGGCGGGCATTATTTAAATAACCTTTTTTGGTCCAGCTTTCGGGGCCTTTTATAATTGGAATGGTTTTTCCCTTTTTTTGGGGCTTACGAGAAAGAGTTATGTTTTGAGGTTAGGGCGGGCGGGCACCTTTTTCAAGTACCTAATACAGCTATCTATTTAGGTATATGTACCTCAGACGGTGCGTGTTGAATTTAAATTGGATTAAACGTATAATAAACGTATAATTTGCTCAGTTTGGAAAAGGTACGTGGGCAAAAAAGTGTTTTTATAAAAAGGTTTTTTTTTTAAAGAGGGCGGCAAACGGGTCACCCATGAGAACCAGCAACCCCAAGAGAGTCACCAGTCCGCTGCCGGCCTTTAAGGGAACAATACATTCTCTTCTTGAAGACCCCAATGTCATAGTTAGTCAAAAGATAAATACATATTTACGTACATAAGAAAGTAATCATGTGCTCTAAATAACCATGAAGATATTTAGGTCGAGTTCATAGCAATAAATGTGACGAGCATGCAGGGTGGCAATTATTGCAATTACATAAGTGTCATGTATTTTTGTGCACCAACTTTTTTAATATTAACCTGAATGAGGTCCCGGCGCTTACAAGCTTATTTCAGAGCTGCAAAAGCGCTTAGTTGATGCAACTTGTGACCAAAGGCCTGGCAGTTTTCTTTCTCAAAGAATCAGCATCGCTATTCAGCGAGGCAACGCTGCCAGCCTTTTGGGCACTATGCCACGGGGGCCTTATTTAGATTTAATTTAATTTTAAGTTTTAGTTTACTTAGTTTCAGCTTAGAATTAATGTCATTGTATATAAATTGTTTTTATTACCTGAATTGGAATCCCAAGTCGAAAGTTCAACTGACAGAATTGAAAAACCATTTCAAATTTAAAGCTACTAAGCAGAGGACATTCGAATCACGCCCCGCACGTTCCGGAGTTGCGCCTAAACAAACAGACAAACGAAAACATTATTGGTGTTTGTCTTCGCTTAATTATTTTTCTCATTTCCTCCCCTTTGGTGGACGAACGCTTTTATCAAGCTTTTTATTATTAGAAGCTTAGACGCAGACATACATGCTTTCCTCGTCGTATATAAAAACAAGTGCGAGTCGGACTCGCGCACGAGGGTTCCGTAGAAAGATTAACGCTTTTCCCCAGTGCTTTAAGAAGTTCAGTGTTAGCAGAGCCCTAACTTATATTGGTCTGTGAAATCTACAGACAGACATAAAATTCTAAGATTTTGAGACTTTTCCGAGTGGTTGTGCTATAAGAGCTACCTTCATACCAAATTTCAAGTTTCTAGGACATCTGGAAGTACTTACCCTTTAGGTTTTTGGAAATCGGCAATTTGTATGGAAATAGCCTTTTTAATTACTGTATCTTTTGATTGCGTTGACTTAGATACTTGATTTTTTCACAGCTTTAAGGGACCGCAGGCTTGAGTATTTGATATTAATTTCAGCATGCTACCTCCACGCGTTCCAGAGAAAAAGGGTCTTGACAGACAAACAGACAGACAGACGGACAACAAAGTGATCCTATAAGGGTTCCGTTTTTTACTTTTGAGGTACGGAACCCTAAAAATGCATATAACATGTATACTATATATGTAAGTGTATATTATATGTCTCGTTATGTGAAGTCCGGACAAACACGTCATAGAAAGAAAATGTTCCTCAAGCTGAGGTTGGATTTTGCTATAAGTAATTTTACAATTGGCAGTAGTTGTCTTACTCATAAAAAAAACTTATCAAAAACATACGTACATACATAGGCTGATAAACACATTACCCTCCTTTGCGTTTCGTAGGGTTAAAACTCGCTAAAATAAGTCTCATGTCAAGTGAAACGCGTAGTCTCACGATTACTTAATTATAACACCTATCTAATAAAATTAGAAGTTATATTTCTTGTGTTCGTCTATTTGAATAGCAGAGTGTTGTAACAACAAAATCAGTAAAAATAACATTGCTAATTAGAAAGCGTACTTAACAAACAAATAAATCTTTTACCAACGGTTCTACAAGGTATACTTACTTATCCATTAACTTACGGGAAAAAATACTAACTGCATTTTTAACTAACTAACCACCTCGAGGTTACTCTTTTATTAAAATCTGTCATTTCTTTGTCCACATTTTCCTCTGCTTTGAAGCTTTTGTAATCGCTTGAAAAATGTTTGTTTTACAGCTTCTAGTTTGATGGCCTTTCTTTATTTAAAACAACATGAAAATATTACATTTACATATTTTTTAGTAATCTCTATGTACGTGTACCTAAGTACATCTTACTGACGCTTCTGCGTCGAAACTGGTAAACTATTGGAGACCTATAATTTGTAAATTATATTCTTGAAAATTGTATCGGTGGAAGTATGGATATCAGAGTTACCAGATTTAGGCTACTAAGTTGTAGTTGTATTATAGCTACTATTGAACATTAATTTATTACCGAGTAAAACAAGTGGGCCTTGAAATTTAATATATAACGTTTTTTCTTCTTACCAATATCCAGTCGAAATAAACACAATACCCTCCTTTGCATTTCGCAGTCGGGTAAAAAAACAAACTTAGCGAGCCAGTTGCTTCAAAAGTCGAAGCAAACTTTTGTACTTACCTAAACAACACCAAGTAATAACTGTCACTAAATTGCAACTTTTTTTTACATAATAATCCAATTGAACTGAATATCACAAGTAAACTAAACAAGTTCTAATAACGCTACTAAATTACATACTTTTATAAATCAAGGGGCCAACCCCTGAGCTCGAGTTTGCAGAAAAACCGCTGCAGAAACATGCCCTCTATGTAAAACCCGACAAGCTTTGCTATACAGACGAGTAAAAAAGTAGTTAATATCTTTAAATATTAATTACGCGACACTAGCGCCACTCTTAGGTGCAAATCTAAATTTGCATTTCGAACTTAAGCTAGGAACACGTTTTGCGATGCACACAAAGATGCTATTTGCAAATTATAATTTGCTGCTGCATTTACGATTTATCAAGGTATTTTCGATTTTATGGTATTGGAATAAGGGTTTGAGCTGATTGTGAAAGGTGCAAATAATCATCATGTACTTGTATACTTTTGTATTGTATTTTTAAGGAGAGGATGACATTTTGGTTGATTTTGATACGCGTTCGATTTAGTCAATAATCTATTGTAACAGTATCCAGGTGTGTTCCGGACTTTGTTAGTTATTTAGTGCAGTGTTTTTTTTTATGTAATTAGTGCATAAAAGCTAGTTCACTTAAAATTAGTTAAATTTGTTTTTCAAAAAGTTTTTTTTTTAGTGTTTAGTGATTAAGCTGAATTCTTAAATTGGAGAGAAGTGACTATGGACATCAATACATTATAAAACAACACTAAATGTAAAAAAAAAACAATATAACTGCCTAATTTCTTCTAAGTAACTGTGCAATTCATGTGTTTTAAAAGTCAATTTATGTACATAATCATCAAGAGGTACCTATAATAGCAATTCATCTTTATGGATAATAATTTCACATTAATTAATGTTTTTGAAGTCCTCTCAAATGCTTTGGCTTCAATTTGCATTGTAGCTACTGGCACAAACTGTTTCATGGAAACTTTAATTTTGTGTATATTGAATAAAACGTAACTATCATTTCAACTCCGTTTAATTGTTTAATATTATAGATTCTTACTTCGTAGTCTTCAATCTTTCTTGCGCTGCAGCTGAATTAGATTTTGCGATTTATTAGAGCTAATTTAAAGGCAGGCGCTATTTGTATCTCTAGTTAAAGATACACTTAGTCTGAATGACAGTGTTTTGATGGAAACCAGTGATTATAACTATCGCAGCTGTCACTTAAATCCCATTTTTTAGACATCCCGGAACACAAACAAATCAAACATTGAAGTGCCCACCCGACCACAGAGACAATCTGTTTATTTATTTGCTACGCTGCAGACGCACGCCACCTGGCGGCCACGCAAGCGACAATTGCCCATAGACAATTGTTGTTGTGTACTCAGCCTGACGTGCTAGGTTTTTTACTTTTTACACTTACCTACTTGTTTTCGCTGGCGTGGGTTGAATTATTTAGAGAAATTGACGGTCGCGAATAGACGGCTGTCTGAACGGAATTAAATGTGCAATAGGAAGCTTCACAAATGCGTTAGGTTAGTAACGTCTGGGAGTCGTCTGGGGCCTTTAGGTTTTTTTTGTATCATTTTATAGAGCGCACAAATCGATCCGTAAAGGTAAATCTAAAGACAAAAGGGACTGGTTGGAGGCGTGTTATGACTTGGACATGTATTATCTGTTACGGATTAGACCGATTTGGACGCCGTTTTTTTTATCAAAAATTAGCTTATTAATTGAAATAGTGTTGAGCTAAATTTCAATAACATCGCTTTATGCGTGGTTGAGACTTTGAGGACTGAAATAAAAATTGCGGGGATATTATTTAGTTAAGTGTTAGGTATAAAATAAATTTGTCACAGTAGGTATTTGTCGCGTTCGTGGATAGAGACTGACGATTAATAAGAAAGTGTGTCTGCATTTTGGTTTTCGACTATTGTAAATAGGTACTTGAACGTGACTATGACGTCTTGGAGGTATGCTGGGTATGTAAAGATTACTGCAATATTCTTGCCTGGCCTGGATTTGACACAATAAATAATAGTAAGTATGTAACCAAACGGCCAGGATCTTATAATACTAGGTACACTCTTTAGGTGAAATTATTCAAACTTCATAACCAGTGTAGTAACGAATATAGATACGCAACGGTATAGTAGCCAAAATCGCATATATCGGCTCTCAATAATCGCAAAAATCTCTCTCAAACTCAAACAAAATAAGTTAAAAAAAAACACCCCAAAGAGACAACTGCGAAGTTGACGCCGCCGAAAAACACCATTCCATTACCCGCGGAATTGGCGCGAATTTCAAAAATGGAACGATAACCTCTAACTCGGCCACGGGCGGTGAAAAAAGAAAACGACTGACGATCGCCGACGCCATCGACGCTCGATTGACACGTATCGATTCATTGATTCGGATTTTTTTTTCGTTTTTGTGTGTGCCAGTTGCTTGTTATGAGTGTCTTGGATTTGTGATTGTAGGTTTGAATAAAGCTTGCATAGGGTTGTGCATAGGGCACGAAGTCATTGGTTTTATTTATGCGTTTGTTTTAGTCGTGTAGTAGGTAATTTTTATTTTAGTAGGTAATTCAGACGTAACGTTTTTTTTTTTGCTCGTTGGTTGTACTAGACACTCTATATTAATTATGTCACATATTTTATATGTTTCAGGCTTAAGTGAAATGCCAATGCACTTTACACATTTATGGACTTATATAGCGTGTTTTTAACCGACTTCAAAAAAGGAGGAGGTTCTACGTTCCACTGTACGTATTTTTTTTTATGTATGTACATCGATTACTCCGCCAATTGTAGACCGATTTTCAAAATTATTTTTTTGTTCGAAAGCGTATACTCCTGAGGTGGTCCCATTGTCACCAATCATGATCTGATGATGGGATCCCAGGGAAATCGAGGGCAACCATCAAATTTTATAGGCACGTATTATGTGTTTTATATATTTTCTAAAGCTATTCAAATACTTGCGTCTGGTAGTCATCATCTCATGTTGATGAGCTGATGATGGAAGGTACAACTCCTTAACGGTTAGGAGTTGGAGGATAATTCTTAAAATGTTAAATCATTATTCGAAAGGGTATACTTTTGGGTTGGTCCCGTTGTCACCAAGTCGTGATCTGATAGTGGAATCCCAGGGAAATGAGGGCAACCCTCAAATTTTATAGGCACTTATTATGTGTTTCATATATTTTCTAAGGCTATTCAAGTATTTGAGTCTGGTAGTCATCATCTCATGTTGATGAGCTGATGATGGAAGGTACAACTCCTTAACGATTAGGAGTTGGAGGATAATTCTGAAAATGTTAAATCAACGTAAAATTGTGAAATACAAATCTTTTGATAAAAAAGTAAAACCGCCTCTAAAAAAAAACCTTAGAAAAAAAACGTAAAATAAAATGCATTTATTTCGGACAACAGAAACTAAAGCCTAAAGTTTTATGGCCTAGCACTAAGTAGCAGTAACATAATTACTGCTACTTAGTGCTAGGCCATAAAACTTTATGAAG
This sequence comes from Clepsis dumicolana, assembly GCA_963691665.1. Taxonomy (NCBI): domain Eukaryota; kingdom Metazoa; phylum Arthropoda; class Insecta; order Lepidoptera; family Tortricidae; genus Clepsis; species Clepsis dumicolana. The sequence continues at coordinate 9,979,829 of OY829514.1, read as the reverse complement.
CACCGACTTCATAAAGTCGGTGCTTCGTTCAAAGAATATTCCGATCGCACCAAACCGACTTCATATTTCTGCTACTTAGTGCTAGGCCATAAAATTTCAGGCTTTAGTTTCTGTTGTCCGAAATAAATGCATTTTATTTTACATGTTTTTTCTGAGATTTTTTTTGAAGGCGGTTTTACTTTTTTAGTGTGTGCGTTGGTGATCAGTACCTATTTTAAGCTTTCCGAATGGCCACTTTCAGTAAGTACCTAAGTATTAATAACCCGTATTTACAGTAAAGAGTAAAACATTGAAGTGTATTCATAAAAATGATTACTTATTTTTTTGTCGCTACCACAAAAATAAACTCAATAAAAAAAAAACATTCGGCACCTACAAAAAACATAGATAAACTTATACAATAAAAGTATTTACTACGGTGTACCTACCTATTTCACCCTTGATACTACTTATGTATATAGTGTAACTATGACATAATATAAATACCACACGAACCTATATAAGACCAAATCCCTGAATAAATAAATAATAATCACATTTCATGTATTCTAAATAATAGAATAGAGCAACCCTATTCAACTACGATAGATGAGGGTGTCGCCTACAACGGATATTGAACGCTATTTTATACACATAGGGTTTTATTTCGCATTTCCTTTAATGTTCTATTCATTATCTTAGTTATATGTAATAAATAAATACTTTTCTTACATTATTATTTAGTTCAGACTAGGGGTGGGGGTTAGAGCAAAATTAAAAAAAAATGCGAATAGTCCGCAAAAGACTTTTTAACTTGTTTTTAGGGTTCCGTACCTCAAAGGAAAAAACGGAACCCTTATAGGATCACTTTGTTGTCCGCCTGTCTGTCTGTCTGTCTGTCAAGACCCTTTTTCTCTGGAACGCGTGTAGGTAGCATGCTGAAATTAATATCAAATACTCAAGCCTGTGGTCCCTTTAAGCTGTGAAAAAAATCAACCTTCTAAGTCAATGCAATCAAAAGATACAGTAATTAAAAGGCCTTTTTCCATACAAATTACCGTACTCCGAAAACTTAAAGGGTATTTCCAGTTGTCCTAGAAACTTACAATTTGGTATGAAGGTAGCTCATATAACACAACCACTCAAAAAATTCTGTAAATCTTAAATTTTTATGTCTTGTCTGTAGATTTCACAGACCAATACAAGATGACCCCACACTGCGTACATTTTGCTTAGGAGTAGGGCTCTGCTAACACTGGACTTCTTAAAACACTGGGGAAAAGCGTTAAAATCTTTCTACGGAACCCTTGTGCGCGAGTCCGACTCGCTCTTGGCAGGTTTTTTTTAGTCTACCGGCTCTTTCGGAAAGACCATCATTGCCAAGATGGATCCGGCGCAAGAAACGTGTCAGGAAATCATCCGGGAATAAAATAGGAAATATATGTATACATACAATCTTCCGGACAAAGTTATCTACATGATGGTGAGAACCACATTGAAATCCGTTCTGTTGTTTTTGATTTTTATCGCGTACAGACATACAGACAGACGGATGCGGACTTGACTTTGTTTTATAGTATGTAGTGATAGGCGATATATTGATTAATCTCAATGTAAATAAAAATGTACATAATTATATTATAATGCTGTCTAAAATTTAGGAATGTGTAGACGAATAGGTAATTAAAACTTCTCGATTTGAAAAAAAAGCATAGTACTTAATGCATGGGCAAAAAATAAGAGTTGTAAGTACCTTAAATTAGATTACTGATACTCTGCAATCATTGAATTTAGAGGTACGTAAAGGTTCAAATGATCACTATTCGAGTTTAATAATAAGTACTTACCTATGCACAAGAATAAAACTTTATTCTGATAGCTACCTCGGTTATTTGCTACGAGTAAAAAATAATTTGTGTACTTAATAAATAGTGAAAACTATGCTTCAACCGTTACTGAGCACACAGTTAAATAAATTCCAAGAGTATCGATTCTAATGAACTACTATCGGTAATGACCGACTATCGATTACAGTGAACCAATATATTGATTAGTTTGTTTAAGACAGTTGTTCAAAGTTTAAGGATCCGTCGACGGCAGCTGCCGAAATGCGACAAGGTTTTATGTTTGTTTAGGCATCTGTCACACGGAATCCATTTTCAAATAAAAAAAAAATTAACACCTAACGTTTATTTTCTTACATTCACCATGAAAATTTTACTTTTTTAAATGTGCTACCTGATGTTAAGTGATCACCATTGTCCATAGACATCCGTAACCTAAAAGGGATTGCAGACGCGTCACCAACCTGGAAGGCCAAGATGAAATACCTCTTGTGCCTGTTATTTCCTGTTTTGTGTGCTAAAACCCACCATCAAAGTCACCGACACAGCTGTCAGCTCCTCTAGTCTGTATCACTGATGACCGAAGAGCTGGCAGCTTCCACGTTCAAAGTATCAGCATTACGATCCAGCGAGGTAATGCAGCCAGCATCTTTGGAATTATGCCGCGGTGAGCTTTTTTCTTTTTTTTTCTTTAAATTCATTCGTGTAAAAACCATGTGTAAAATGTATTTATTATGTACGTACTTACGTAAATTTACGATACCACAATTATTTTCTTCCCAAACAAAGCTTTGTAAAAAAATCTATCCAAACATTGCATAAACAATAGAAAGCCATGGCCATTTAAAAAGCCCAAAGTAGCCCAACAAAAACCGCCGCGACAAAAGGAAAAAAAAACCCGTGAATTAATGTAACATTTCCATACAAAGCCTTAAATTTATACACTTTATACACCCTTGCAAAACAACAGAACCTTTTATATAATCGACGCTGAGGCTATAAACTACACTTTTCTTTTGAACGGCGCCATTTTTCGCGCTACAGCGGCGGTATTAATGATATATCCTATATAAGAAGTCGGTGTGGGAGGACTCAGGGCGACCCCTTCGTGCTAAAACATAGGGCAAAAAAAACAATACCAACCACACACAGAAATCCCGACCTTACTCCGTACAAAAGAGGGCATGTTTAAAGCCACCCCGGTCTTTGCCGGGTATGCTTATGTTGGTATCGTACTTAGGTGTTTTTGCAAAAAGGTCGCTTGTGACGCCTGACGCGAATTCAAGATGGCCGCTTTTTGTAAAACTTAGTAGCATGTTAGCGCTTTAACTCGAGTTTTGGCGAGGTTTTAGGTTGTGTGGGATGGGAGGAGGGCTAGGAATTTTAATATCTCGATGACGTTCTTCAGACGTTGCAGTCACGATTTTCCTTTGTTCTTGAATGACAGTATAATAGGTAACTGTTTGAGTCTAAGAAAGCATTTGCCACTTGTTGTATGTAAGTCGTACCATAAAGAAATTATGAGAAAATGAATTTGCAGGCAAATCAAAAATCATAAAAATCAGTCCAGCCGTTCTTGAAAGGGTGTTGGTACTTAACTAGACACGACTTTGTCATATCCTAACTAATCATTACCACCCAATTTTACGTCCCACTGCTGGACACATGCCTCCTCTCAGAGTGAGAGGGCTTGGGCTATAGTTCCCACGCAGGTACAGTGCGGATTGGGAACTTCACACACATCATTGAATTGCTTCGCAGGTGTGTGCAGGTTTCCTCACGATGTTTTCCTTCACCAAAAAGCTCATCAAATCATAAATTACAAATGTAATTCCGCACATAAATTCCGAAAAACTCAGAGGTTTGAACCCACGACACTCTACTTGAGAGGCCATAGGTCAAACCACTAGGCTATCACGGCTTAGTGTATCCTAACTAATAATTATTATTATTATTATTGTAAATGCTAAAGTAACTCTGTCTCTCTGTCCCTCTGTCTGTCTGTTTGTTACCTCTTCTCGGGAAAACCGCATCACCAATATAGATGAAATTTGGTAAGAAGATAGTTTGAATATCGAGGAATAACATAGGCTACTTTTTATTCGGGAAAATTGTATAGTTCCCGCGGGATAGCGATAACCGAAATCTACGCGGACGAAGTCGCGGGCAACACCTAGTATCTTATAAATATATATTTACATAATAGATATTATTATATACTATAGCTGTCAGTCATGTCACGCACACGCATCGAATACTTTCGATGCCTGATAAGTATTACAGATTGAGAAGGAATAAAAAATAAAAACACTAACCCTTACCCCAAACCCTAAAGGGTGTGATCGACGGGCGAGCATTACCGCAGTTTTATAGGCTCGCCGGTAATGCTCGCGCCTAGATCACGGCGAAACTGCGGTCTTGTGAGAGGGCAGGCAGGCTCGCCGTAGTCTTTAGAGCATTAAACCTCGCCACACCTCGCCCACTATCACACCCTTTAAATGGGTGCGCCAAAGCTCACCGAATTTTCCAATACCGATGATTGGAAGTCCGAAAATGTTCGTCATACAATTTTTCATCATAATGATCACTGATCATAACTAATCTGTTCCGAACGCTCTCAACTCCGAATCATTCAACTTCATGATGTTAGAATACATAAAATCTGTTATACTACTATTTGATTTCATATATTTTCTCACCATAATCGTTTCTTATACTATTTTTCATGATCATATGTTTTTTATGTAGAATTGTTTTCGCACATAACTTTTTAAGTCAGAATGTAATGTTATTCATAATGCCTACACTGACTCGTACAACCACTTGGGTAGGTTCGTTAGTTAGGTTGCGACCCCCCCAGAGCAGAAATAGAAGCCCCGCGATAGCGGGGCTTCGTCGACTCGCCCTTGAACCCCTTGCCTGTGCACAAAACTAATTGCTACCAGAAATATAGGTTAGGTTATAACTGCGACCCCTGCACAAAACGAACATGAAAAATGGAAACTTTAGGAAGAGTGATCATTCTGAATACAAATCGGTAGTAAGAAAAAAAAACGGGTAGTGAATTTTCGGTGAGCCAATATGGACCCCCTTTAAATGCCTTAGAAAAAACACTCACCGCTCTGATAATAGTACTTTTTGATAGAAGTGCGGAAAGTATGTCATTTTGCACGAGTCCCGAAGTGTTTAGACCCGAGGACGGGGAAAAATGACACTTCCGCACATGTACCAAACGAGCTTCTCTATCCGGGAGTTCAGGTGAAGGCACGCGGTGAGCTGCTTCCACCGGCACCTTGGAAAAGTAAAAAGCACCAGTGCGAAAAATAGAACTTTCCGCACGATAAGTAGCCACAAAAGGTACCACTTTTTGAGTAACTGTTTTGAAAAGATGTATATATTACATCTAATATTTACTGTAGATACCATATTACAAACAGGGAGGTAGCTTATTTTCTTTCGGGGAGTCAATTTTTTAATTCACGCCCTGTGAAAATACCTCTCGCAAATAAAGTAAAACTCTCTCGAATTTGAAATACGAGTGGAGTAAGTGAGAATTGCTGTACTTTGTTTTTAACACTAATTCAAAAACTTAATTGGATCGGTTTTGTAGTTTTGTAGCAATATACAGATTTATACCATTACCCGTGGTATTTTCTACTTTTAACCCCTGACGCAAAAAGAGGGGTGTTATAAGTTTGACCGCTATGTGTGTCTGTTTGTGGCACCGTAGCTCTTAAACGGTTGAAGCGATTTGAATGTGGTTTTTTTATTTGAAAAAGTAGATCACAGAGCAACCTTATTTAATTCTATTGTACCTAGATCAACCTTACCTACTTATCACAAATAAATGCTTACTTCCAAGGAGACGAAAAAAAACAGATTTTACGAAACACAATTGTGAAAAACCACTTTTAACCTGAGGTCCAAGCACGATCATTCGAATCCTATGTAAGATAGGGGTGAGAGGGTCAATCACTGGTCAGTTTATAGTAAAAAAAACCGCCCAAGTGCGAGTCGCACTCGCGCACGAGGGTTCCGTAGAAAGATTTTAAAGCTTTTCCCCAAGTGTTTTAAGAAGTCCAGTGTAAGCAGAGCCCAGCTCCTAAGCAAAATGTACGCAGTGTGGGGTCAACTTATATTGGTCCTCGAAATCTAGAGACAGACATAAAAATTTAAAATTTTGAGATTTTCTGAGTGGTTGTACTATAAGAGCTACCTTCATACCAAATTTCAAGTTTCTAGGACAACTGGAAGTACCCTTAAGGTTTTCAAAAAACGGCAATTTGTATGGAAACGACTTTTTTAATGACTGTATCTTTTGATTGCGTTGACTTAGATGCTTGATTTTTTCACAGCTTCAAGGGACCGCAGGTTTGAGTATTTGATATTAATTTCAGCATCCTACCTCCACGCGTTCCAGAGAAAAAGGGTCTTGACAGACAGACAGACGGACAACAAAGTGATCTTATAAGGGTTCCGTTTTTTCCTTTTGAGGTACGGAACCCTAAAAAACGTAATTGTTATCGTATAGCCATCGAGAAACTTCATATTATATTTTAGTACCAAATACGCTCACGGGCGGCGCTGTTCCAAACGTCATACAATTTTTCTCGATAACGCTCCGCTCAATTACGTTACGTAGCATTCGAATACTAATTCGTAGTCCTTCCTCTGGGAGCGCACGACTCGGTGGCAGCGAGCGCACACTGCCTGCCAAGGCTCTGCTCGCGCGACCGCGAGAGGAAGGACTACGAATTGGTACGAAACACACGTCGGGCTAAATTCGACTAAATAATATACATGAGTGATCCGTTTATTTCACTGTGAAAACAATGCTACAAATCTATACCTATAAAACAGTACCGTGACTGACTGACTGACAGACAAAGCACAGCCTAAACTACTGGACCTAGAGACTTGAAATTTGGTAGACATGTACCTTGAGTATCCTAGAGGTGCACTAAGAAGGGATTTTTCTAAATTCCCACGGGATAGGGAACTAGCCCATTTTGAAATATTTCACGGGGGAAAAGCCGCGGGACATAAGCTAGTAGGTTCATACAATATCTACAAAATTACCGCGAGATGAAAATTTATGACCAAGTACTTACTACTTAATCACTAGGTCCATAGGTTTCTTCACCATTTAAATGCAATAAAGACATGATAATTCTAAATTCTGCAGTCGCTATACCTTTTAATTCTAAATCACTTTAATATTTATTTTTAACCTTAGCTTTTGGTGTTAAAGTTCAAACTTCAGCGCAGGTGAATGCCCGCGGGACGGACCCCGCAGGGTGGTTATTATCTAACCGTGCGAAATGAAATGAAATAGAACAGTAGTTTCGCTTGCTTTTGAAATTTGGGTTTTAGATCTCAAAACGCATTGTAAGTATATCAAATATGAAAAACAACAGGTCACGGAAAAAGTCAGAGGGGTGTCACTCCGCAGTTAAAGGGAGAAAAGCTTTCCCCTGTCAAAATGTTTGTGTCATTGTCATAAGATTGATTTTTGCCTGGCCCGTGGGAAAAGTTTTCTACTATGTCTAAGTATACTTAGGCACTAATAGTAGTTTATCTAAATAATACACACACTGTTATTGATATATTTTAATATTTGTACCTTTAAAAACAAAAACTGGCCGAAACCGGTTTCAAGTCAGCGATTCCCAACGGAATGTAAACGCTCGTGTCATACGATAAGTTTCAATTTCACTTGCAAGCAACAACGTTCTAAAAAGAAGGCATTTTTTGTACCTGAAGTTAACTTTTGTTCTAGATTACTAGTTATTCTGTGACAAAACGTAGCTTTATATTTAAACCAAGTGCGGCCTTTTCTCTTCCAAGGTAAAGCTAAATTCGTATTAAATAAAAATGACTTGTACCCACCTAGTGTACTTGTTGCAAAAAACGACGATTTTTTTAAAACTTACCTTTTTTTACCGAATATGGCGACACCAGAAAGAGATAAAGGTATCATGTATGTTTTTATAAACATCATAGTCAAGGTACTTGCTGTGATATCGAAAGGCAAAACACTATAAAACCGAGACTTAAACTTTTTCTACAAAAGTTATTAAAAGAAAGTTATTAGTTTGCCCGAAGAAGTGATCAGTGCACCCTCAGTGAACTCTTTTAAAAACAGACTTAACAAATATTTTAATCGTAATCATACAAGTGGACAATGATATGCACGCATCAGCTATTAAGCTGCCTGTGCATCATAAATAATAATAATGATAAATAATAATAATATAACCAAGTTGTAAAATAAAAAACCGTTTATCAATCGAAATAAATATTACATTTCGTTTTGTGCTGCTTTGAGAATCGGCGCCCGAAGCACCCTAAATATTGCTTCAAAGGAACCGGTTCTCTCAACGCAAGCACATAACGTCGCTACTCCACGCTAGATGGCGCTTATATCAATCTACATTGCTTTGCAAAGTTGGAAGTGCAAGAAAATTACCACACCTTTAATTTTTATGTTTTATAAGTTTTAAATAACGTTTTATAATATGCTATTAATTATTTTAATTTCTTGGTAAAAATATATATATTTTTTTAGTTTCTAAATATGACGCTAGATGTCAGTACTAAGTGGCGCACTCATCGCTTAGGCCGTAGAGGTTCGTAGCTATCGTAGCGGTAAGTTCGTAGCTTTGCCACGTAGTTATAAAAATGCCACAAAATAAAACAAAACAGTTCTATTTTTTTTTATTCGAAGTGCCTCACTAATTGTTATAAACACAGCTGAGTATTTATTTACTCATTGAAATAAAATTACTGAAGTTACATTCAATTAATTTATCTAATTACTCGTATCCGTATTTAAATTGATTTTTAACCGACTTCAAAAAAGGAGGAGGTTCTCTAATCGACTTTTTTTTGTATAGTGCAATTAAGTAGGTATTGTTAGGTACATTCCCATGGAATTTTGTCAGATGTAAAAGCACAGTTTTCCATATTTTGATAGAAGGCTATTTTTTAGAGTCAAACTTCGTTGATTACTATTTCTAAATTGTCAACTTTATGACTGGGTTTAATTAAAACTCTACAATATTTGGAAATGATGACCTTGCAGTACAAACGAAATAACTTCTTCCTGAACTGAAATCAATTACCTAGCTATTCCTACTATAATAACATAACATAATAGTCTATTACTAATATAACAGTACATTTCAAATATTACGTAATTTAATTGAGAAGAAAAGTTAGTTAACTTTACTACTTTATATTTATTTACGTGGAATAATAGTAATTAAATCGACTACAATGCGTTTCTGTTACAAGCGAAACTTGAAGTCCCGTCGACTTACCTGCTACCGAAACAAAAAAAAATTCACAGCCGTAATTTAAAATGCTTAAAGGCGATTAGAGCTTTAATTAAATTTGACGCGCCCTAAAGTCGAGCCCGGTATCTCAGGCATGCAAAGGTTAATAACCCCGGTAAGGCGCCATATTTAAAAAAACATAAACGGTAAAATTACAAGACGAAATTTTGAGAACAAAAGTAACTAATGATCTCAGTAGGACTATCTTTTCGTATTTTTTCTCCCGACTTATTTTAATTTTTTTTTTAAATATGAAAGTAACTAAATTTGCTTTAGAACTTCAAAATAACACCTAAATGAATAAGCATTGTATTCAGTGTCTAATTAATATAAGTCTAGTTTTTGTAATCTACTTGAGTATTTGTCGGTTTCTTTTCATATCGGAGAAGTTCCCTGAACGCAAGTCTCTCCGGAAAGATTTCATAAAATGCCTTGTTAAAATTTATTCGAAACTTGACCAAAAACCCAGAAACGTAGGCACAATAATTAATTTTACTTTGCAGCCAATTGAATTTTTCTGTTAATGTCAATGAGTATTTAAAAACTATGAGTAACATGCGGATTACTATTTTCCTTCCTTTCTATTCCGTCAATAACTATGAAATTTCACTTTACTAATAATTTGAAAAGACACATGTGTTTTGTGTGATAAAAAACACTATTCAACAACTCTTTACTTCATGCCTTAAATTATTCCCGCGTGTGTCTAACTCAACTTAAAGAAAGTAACTTTTAACTATTATGTAAAGAAGTGGGTTACCTACTTGTTACTGTGAATACAATGGCAATATAAAATTAGAAAACATACTTACCCATTCATTTAAAATCTCTAGTGACACTCCTTATTGATGAATTTAGTTAATACCGATCCAAAATGTTCAGCAAATTAAAACCTAAACAACTTAAAATTAAAAACAGAAAACATGACTGCAATTCTGAAAAACAATATACCCTCTGTCACTCCTAAAACTGAGACGAATCCAATGACACCTCAGACGTTGAAATCCGTCAAACGGTTTAGACTGTAGAGCGTGCCAAAGAATTAGACATACATACATACCATACGATCGAAAAACGTAACCCTCCTTAGGCAGTTGGGTAAAAACTATTTAGAAAAATTGAACAACCCCGACATTGCCATTTCAAAGTTCAATATTTAAAAAACAGGTGAACTGATTTTAATGAAACTTAGCTAAGGAACCATCTCGATTAAATTAGCTTTCGATTAAAAAATGGAGATATTATGCAACAGACAGATACACAGATACACAAACTTATAACGCCCCTCTTTTTCGTCAGGAGTTAAAAATGTATAAAAAGAAAAGTTCTAACTGACTGAAAAAGAATAAGGAGGGAATTTGCGAAATTCCCACGGGATAGGGAATTCTGGCACGGGAGCGAAACCGCGGACGCAAGCTAGTAAAACAACACATACACATCAATCTTCTCAAGTGAAATATAAAGGCGCGTGTAGATATCTTGCACGCCTTAGTAACGTATTTGAGACCCCAACTAAGCCTATAGTAGGTAGTTGTCTTTGTTAGAGATTTACAGACAATTTTTCAATCCCCACAGATAATCCAATAAGCTCTTATCCCATAGATAGTCTATGTGTACATATCTATGAAATAAGAGCTTATAACTGAGGATTGAAAAATCGGCCCTTAGATGATAAGATAATTAACCTACGTTAATTTGTTAAATGGAATGTGAAATAAAATTTTAATGAAATACCGAAGGAAATAAACAAACAAACACAGTTTACATATTTAAAAAAAAAACAATAAAATTTAATCTAACCTAACTTCACTAAGGTGTAAAATTAGTTTTTTTAATTTGACAAAATTTACTGGGCACCTGATCTAAAATACAACTGATGAGGGAAGCATTTATTTTTCCCCTCACTACCTCAGAAAGCCGTCTTTTATCCTTTAATACAAGCGGGTAAAATCACATTTTATCCACTAGTGGGGTAAGTAATTTGACCTTGGAGTGGAGCGTGTTCAAGTAGCTTTTGACAGATAACACAACGTAAAACGCTCATAATAATGGTTCGTTCGGTATTAGTTATCATTAAATAAATGATAAATGGTTTGAGAATTTAATAAAAAATACCAAATTTAGCTTTATTTAATGGTCCGTAAAATTCTATAAGAAACATTAGTTTTTTTATAATGATGTTGGATGTAATTCTGAACGCACAAGTTGAGTCGATGCAATTTCAAAACGCATCGTCAGAAATGTCAACACTGTCAATAAAAAAAATTCACCAGTTTTCTGTCATAATATCGTAAAAAAAAAGGGATTCCAGTGATGAAGATTTAATTTCATGAGCTGTTTTTTTGCATGTTGCGCTTTCCTCGCTACAGTGAGGTGAAAAGTTTTGTGTTACACACGGGTGCAAATGTATTTTACTTCTCGTGTGTTGAAACACTCGCGGGTAAAATACAACTTAGCACACTTGTATAACAAATAACTATTACACAAATAACTCTGGAAGTTGTGTATTTCTAGGTGACTCGGAGTCGGTGTCAATTTTTTTGTTGACATTTATGACGATGCGTTCTAAAATTGCATCGACACAACTTGTGCGTTCAGAATTATATTCAACATCATTATAAAAAACAAATGTTCCTCATAGAATTTTAAGAACCATTAAACAAAGCTAAACTTGGTATTTTTTATTAAATTCTCAAACCATTTATCATTTATTTAATGATAATATTGATAACTAATATCGAACGAACCATTATTATGAGCGTTTTACGTTTTGTTATCTGTCAAAAGCTACTTGAACACGTTCCACTCCAAGGTCAAATTACTTTCCCCACTAGAGGATAAAATGCGATTTTACCCGCTTGTATTAAAGGATAAAAGACGGCTTTCCGAGGTAGTGAGGGGAAAATAACTATATTTGTTGAGTACAAATAATTACCTAATTACAATTAACACATTTTTATTAATGTTTTTTTTCCTACGACGCAATGATTGATAATCCGATATTGCTATTACTTCGAGCCTATACTTGCTATGTGCTCCTATTTTATTTAAACAGAGAAAACAAACTAGTAGAGTCGAGAAAATGAATTCCTGTCCCACCATAGAACATTTTCATAGTAAACGTCATAACGATTTCCCTTGTCAAGCTATGCGTGACACTATGACGTTTACTGTGAAAAGGTTTCATGGTGGGTCAGGAATTAATTTCCTCGACCATACCTCAGTTTATGCCGAAACAAGTTGGTTGACCTCATGGGATGTTATTTGAGGAAAACCGCAGACATGCTTTAATTCAACACTGTATTTTGCCCATTATAATTATTGTATTGACTTATTAAAATTTTGACGGCGAGAAAATAATAACCATAAAAGAATGTTACAATTTTAACTACCTAGGTATCAAAAGTACAGTTTTGTGTTTAGTCCAAATTATATCAACGAGATATTCAATAGACCGTATTTATCACGAACGGCCCGAACTAAACCAAATACAACTATTACTTAATTACCTTTTCAGATATTGATGTAACCTTCCAATTATATTTATGCGTCAATAAAATGTCACAGAGCCTTTGTTTCCGCATTCTATTTACTAGTCCGGGTGGCATAGCTCATTATATAGCGCACCTAGGTAGTGTCGGTACTATAGCCCTGTGATCAACTATCTGGAACGTACGCAAATTCTAGTGCTAGGTGTATGTACACACACACACGCACGCAGGGGGCACTTAAGCCGCCAAGAACGGCGTGCGAGAAAAAGACAGACATAAAAAACACCCGCTGGTGTGAGGCGATGCCTCAAAAAAAGCACCAAAAACGCAATCTGCGCAACTTTCCGGCGCAGAATCGTTAACGATTCCAGCTCTCTTTATCGTACACGCCGTGCCTCCTATATTTCCATTTTTTCTCCGTCCACGTTTAGACGTAAGACTACATTTTAGGCACGCAAAAACCAAACGTCGACCCCAATATTTCAGTTCACAATCGCTTGTAGTTTTCAGCGCCCGCCGCGCGGGAGACGCACACATCCGCACCGGAACAGAAATAACGATCGCATTTTTGACCGAAAAGGACGGACAGATGGTTGAAAAGAGAAGAAAAAAATGACGACCATTTTGCTTGACGCACCTACGAGGTTATGTATGCTTTTTTTCGAGAAAAAAACCCAACCAAAACAAATGCACGTGGCCGGTTGTTATGACCGGGGGGAGATGCCCGCGTCCGCTAAGAGATGACGTTAGCGTCGGGTTTTTTTCGGAGCTTTTAGTTGTGGAAAAAATTACGCGGTGGCGCCAATGGCGCGGGTTCATCGCCCTTGCGACGTTGGTTGGCGGCGGGCGGCGGCCATTGAGACTATGCTTGCTTTCTTTTAGTGAACAGCCTTTTGAAATAGTCCGATCGTTTTTAAATCACATCAGCACTTTTAGAGCAATTGCTTTTATCAATAACATGACTATGAGTCCGTTTAATTGGTACTTACCGTAGTTCGCAAAAGGAATGCATTGGGATGAGTATTTTTGTATTGCATCAGAAACGAAATTGAACTATAGGTATGTGATGTAGAGCTCAAACTACTTATTGTTTATTATTAAATAATTAATTTAAGCAAGCGAATAAGTTCGCTAATTCACAAATAAAATTATTCAAATTAATTAAGGTTTTTTTGCGACTCCACTCTTGCTTCAAATAAATGAGCAGTGACTTTTCAATCATTTTAAATGGCTGCTTGACGCACTTCGGATAAAGAGCTCGATCTCAAAATTTGCTTTCCCACCTACCTTTTTAATAATTCAAAGGACATTCCCATTATCATTAAATAATGCCAATTAATAAGCGCTTAATTTTTTACCTCTATTGCGGGCACAACGAATGAAATATTTCAATTTCCTCTTTAAAATACATATTTATATCAAAAGATCCTTATTCTTAGAATAATGCATTTTCTTGCCACTCTATAGAAATACAAAACTAGAGTAAATAAAACAACCGTACTAATTTATAATTTATTATTATTAAATGGTGGAAATACAGAAAGCAGTTAATTACACCGGTCACCAAGCGATATCCTATGTAAGTTTATTCTATTAATAAAAAAAAACGGCCAAGTGCGAGTCGGACTCGCGCACCGAAGGTTCCGTACAAAGATTTTTCACGGTTTTCCTCAGTGTTTTAAGCTGCCCTGCTCCTAAGAAAAATGGACGCAGTGTGGGGTCAATTTATATTAGTCGATGATACGTACAGAGTGAGAGAGGGACATAAACATTTAGATTTCAGATTTTTCTGCGTAGTTGTGCTAGAGCTACCTTCGTACCAAATTTAAAGTTTCTCGGACATCTGGAAGTACACTTTAGATTTATACAGTATGGCAGTTTGTAAGGGAACAACCTTTTTAACCCACGACGAAAAAGAGAGGTGTTATAAGTTCGACCTGTGTATCTGTGTGTCTGTGTATCTGTCTGTGGGTGGCACCATAGCTCCCAAACGGATAAACCGTTTTCAATGTGGGTTTTTTTATCGAAATTTAGTTTATTCGAAATGTTTTTAGCTAAGCTTCATTAAAATCGGTTAAGCCGTTTTTGAAATATTGAACTTTTCTAATTAATTACTGTATCTTTTGATTGCGTTGACTTAGAAGTTTGATTTTTTCACAGCTTCAAGCTTGAGTATTTGATATTAATTTGAGCTTGCTACCTCCACGCGTCCCAGAGAAAAAGTATCTTGACAGGCAGACAGACATTAATTCAAATGTTAAAATAAATGGAGTACAGGTAACAGTTTTAAACGATTACATGAGAACGGGATAGTAGGATCGGGAGCTCATCGAACCTATAAGGTAATCGCGGTCAATATCCCGTTCTCAATGTCTAATGTAGTATAGTTATAGATCGAAGGCAGGCTCGAACGAAATATCGCCATTACTTTGTAAAAACTCTTAGGTAACTACTAATATGAAATCTATTATAAGTAAAATTCAAAATTCAAAGTTTTATTCAGCAAATAGGCAGTTGAATGCTCTTTTACACGTCATTTTTTTTGAGTCTACCAGCGTTTTCGGAAAGACCATGATTGCCAAGAAGAATGCGCCGCAAGAAACTTGGCACAAAGTCATTTTTCTAAAAACAAATTACATTAGCTCTTACAATACGTAACCACAGATAAATTCAACATACAATGACAATGCAAAGAAAAATTGAATTTTTCTTTGCATTGTCATTGTATGTTGAATTTCATTCTATGAATGTTTCATAAAAATAAAAACAAAAATAATCAATAAATCGATTATTTTCACAGATAAATTACACAAAGAAACATCACTCTGTCATTAAAAGATTAAGAGAGAAAAAAAAATACCGTATTTTAGAAACAAGTGTAAAAAGTAATTATTAGAACAGCAAAACCAGAACACTTTACTTTACTGGCACTAAACTAAACTAAACGAAAGCTCTGCTATATGTGTGGTGTGGAGAGTAAGACAGCCGGTGTATTTACGAGCACAAGAGGCATTTCATCTTAGCTCTCTAGGTTGGCAACGCATCTGCAAACCCCCCGGGGTTGCGGGTGTCTATGGGCAGTGGTGATCACTTACCATCAGGTGACTCACTTGCTCGTTTTCCTTCAATGTCGTATAAAAAATATATAATCTATATTTATGTACAAAAATATACATAAATATTGAAGCATGTTGCTGATGATGTTTTGTAATTTAGGTTAAGCTAGTTGACGAGGCCAGTGCCCTAAGCACGACTTGTCGAATCCTGCGTTACGTTACGGTTATCGTATCGAGATCGAGAAATCTCATACTAAATTTTAGTTCCAAATACGCTCACGGGCGGGCGCTGTTCCAAACGTCATACAAACTCGTTATAGTTTACTATTCGAGTTTACGTGGCGCAGGATTCGACAAGTCGTGCTTAGGGCACTGATGCTGATATATTTCAATGTAAATCCAATTACTTGACATTGTACCTAATATTAATGATGTAGTTTTATGTTAATAAATGATATTTGAAAGTACGAGCTAATTTCGAAGTAGTGACGATATGCGGATGTAAGCGTAGATGAGTGTAGCTTGCGAAGCGTAGATAGCGTAGCGCGAGAAGCAAGCCAACTCTTGCGCAGCGAAGCGATGAAATGTGAGCTTACAGCTGAACGACGGCGGGGCAGCGCGGGCGCGGAGAAACCCTGAAATTATTAATTGTTATTATTATTATTTATTGTAAAGTCATGTACTTTTTTCTGTTGTTTATTATGAGTTGTTGTACTGTATTGTAGATAAAGATGAAAAGTTGGTGTGATAAGTGCAGTGCTGTAAGGGCACACAATAACAATTAATAACTAAATCTAAGAATGCATTATGTCAAAATGTAAATGCTTAATGTCCTCTTGCAGCATAAAATTAAAGCCATGTTTAGTGTTTAAGTCTAGTTTAGTTGTGTTAAAACGTATGGAACTGTCAGGCTTAAACGTGGTTTTAGATTAACTTTTTTTGCTAAAAGTGGGCTTAAGTCAATTTGTGTTACAAATCGAAAGTAAGTATAAAATAAATTATTCAAGGTAACTCCAACAGAGAAATGGGTAAGTAGGGGTAAAAAAAACCTACGCAAATATTTAATGTCCAAATGTCCATTCTTAGATGTCCCGGTTCTTGAAAACTGTCTGAAGATCTTGAAGCCTGGTACTTATATGCTGTCCCGTTGAAATTTAGAAGTTCCTGAAAAACATTAAATAAATGATCAATACAAAATTATGTTTGGAAATGTAGCGTAGCGTAGAATTTTATATAAAATTTTAATTTCGTAGTGTTAATGACTACCTGGGATTAAGTTAGCCCTCAAATTATTGTAACAGTTGGGATAAGCATTAAAATGTGGACACTGATATCAATTAAAGCCCAAAGTAGAATATCAAATGCAAAATTATGTATCGAATTATTCCACCACAACGACTATACCACAACCTTAATTCGCCGACATAAGAGCCATGGGATATATTTTTAAGTTAGTTAAATGCACCCATATTTTTGCACTTGAATGTACCTAAATTAATTAATAAGCATTTACGTGTGTACCGGAATCCCTTGAATCTTCTGCAAACGTTTCATAACTGTTTAATTTCAGCGCATTTTCATTTCATCCAAAGCTATTTTCTACTAAAATCAGGATAATTTCAGGATATTTTTATTATTTGTTGTACAGCTTAGGTTAGTTGTCAAATACCTATGAAATTTGTGTCGCCAATTTGATGGTAAACCACGTATCGACAGTACATATTATAGAGATTTCATAATTCTTCCACTTCCACGAATTTTGTTCGGTGTCTTTTTTTATCCAATATTTCAACGAGCCTTGAGTGCACCAAATGTAACTATGTCAGAATCATGAGAAACCTCAGACCCCAGAACTATTTGGATTACGCTGAACAGATACCTACAATATCATACTTTCATGTTAAAAGAAACAAAATCGTGCCGACGAAGATTGAGGGAGGGACGGATGGAGGGTGGACGCGAAAAACACAAGACCGGTCCGTGTGGAGAGCCTTGGGGGAGGCCTATGTCATAAACAGAAAAAAAAATCTCACCTATTTCAATATTCCATCCAATAGCAAGAATTTTCAGCGCAGCATTTACCAGTCTTCTAACGATCTGAAAAGATAAAAGAATAAGCCAATAAAATAGCTTTAGTTCAGTCCATTCAGTTAAGTAAGTAAGAGTACTAAAATATTTATATATAAATAAAATATCTAGTACATTATGTCAGCACAAAACATATAACCATACATATCGTTAAGGTATACATATAATGTATTGATTTTCGCGATTTTCACACATTATCATGATACTCGGGACTTAATCACGTAAAAAAAACACATATGTATTTATTTAAACACAAATTTTAATTTAAATACCTCGACGTTTCGGACGCGACGTTGCGTCCATGGTCTCGAAGGGACTGAAGAGGCGGGTATCAACATCTCCTAGCTGCACGGGTTCCTTGGACTACCCGCACTTAGTCTTTATTAGTATTTTCGATTAAGTCCCGAGTATCATGATAATATACATATTATGTCGTTATGGCTACCAATAAAGTAACAAATTTAAAATTAAAAATAAAAACCCGATGGAATTCCGGAAAAACTGTTTCCCGGGTATACTGGTTCCCTAAGATGTCACTCCCATAACTAAGACGAATCTAATGACACCTTATACGTTGAAATCCGTTAAACGGTTTAGGCTGTAGAGCGTGCCAAAAAATTAAACATAACATACATACATAGGTACGCTAGAAAAGCATAACCCTCCTTCGGCATTCGGGTAAAAAGTAAACAGTTAAGTAAATGTAACAGTTGTATAAACTACTATTAAAGCACGTAAAGTTTCACTAGGTATTGCTTTTATGAAATATCGTGTGAAATTTTAATTTCAGTTCTAAACGTTGGGTCGCGTGGGATTTTTCTTGTCAATAATAAAACTTCATTATCAAAGTTGACGAAGTTTTTATTGCATACGTTTTCTAAACTTTTATGATTTAACTCTCGCGTTATTAGATATGTTTATTTATTGAGCGTTTAGAAAGGCAAAATTATTTGTAGGATATGTTCATCCTTAATTGTTTAAGGGGATGGAGGGGGGGGGGGGGGGGGGCTGGTACTTATTGCTTTACATGGGTACCCAATTTCCAAAAGATTTTTTATTATTATTCCTAGAAAAACCTTTTTAAAAAACAATCCGGACAAAATGACAAAACCCGCAGTATTTATTGGGATGTTTCCCTAAAAGCAAGTACAGGTTGTGGACAAAATGGATTAAACTTTTTTTTGAAGTGTCCAAAGCAATTTTTCAAGAACCCCCAAAAGTCACTCAACCACGTCGCATCAAGTTAATATCGCACGTCAATTACTAAGGGACAGTTAACTCAATCGCCAAAAATCTAATCTTCCTTATCCTTAATTAAAGCAACCAGAAAAACACAGCAAAAACCTCACCCAAATAGCGACCTAAAACATATTCGTGTAACGTATAAAATGTAACTTTAAAATCTATGTTTGCTAATAGCTGTTTAAGACGTAAATGCAATTATGGCCCACCCACACGATCATTCAAAATTTTCGTGCCTGTGTGAGTTTTGGAGGTGTCCTATATGCAAGGGTTGGTGGTGTGAGTGTAGTTTTAGAAGCTTGTTGGCGAATCGTGAGGCGCTGCAGTATATACAGAGAAAGAAGATTAGGCTCTTTTAATAATTAAAAAAAAAGTAATGGATAAAAATTGTTCATACAATAACGCGACGGGTACGCAGTCATTTATATAACAAGTGGGTATTGTAATCGACAGCAATAAAAAGAAAAACCATTGAAATATTTGTTACTCATGTATGTGAGACATGTTACCTAGTCCAACTAACCAAATGTACCTACATATTTGCTAGTATTTTCGGCGCAATACTGAAAATGTTCTACCATGATTAAAAAATCTAGTTACTCAATTTAACGTTTATTACAAGTTCTATTAAAACCCTTCTAAATAGTCCACTATTTTTACAAAGCCAAGGCAACTTTAAATTCACCTCCCGTGAGAACATTTTTACCGTTGAATCGAAATCGTGATAAAATTACAATAAAAATAGAATATATTAGATGATCTAGGGAGATGACCGGTCACCGTGAGATCGCGGGGTCGGTCAGAGATCGTGCGCGAGAGTTCCCATATTAGGCATGCGCGACCTTGCGCCTGACCGTTGATCTTCTTTTGTTACTCACAAAAGAAACTGGTTTGGTCCTGTTACTCTTTGATCTTGGTGACCAGCGGGTAATGGGTGATGTGACTTGAAATTGCCTCAGCTGAATTAGAAATGATAGAAAACATGTTGTAGTTCTATAATAATTTATTGGGGATTTTGATGCTAAGCTAACAGAGTTGACGTCGAACAAGTGTGTTGAGTACTCGTGCACCTTTGCACCAGGAATGATATTTGAGAGTTATATTTCTTGTTTTGTGAAAATTGCTGTGTCTTTATCTGAACGTAATATGATTAGATTTATGTTCTCAATTTAGTATGATTAAAAACCGCTGTCATGTGGTATTAATTCAATTCCACTTTATTACTCATAATTAGGTAACATTACATTTGACTTCTAGTAGATAAGTGATTCAATATAAGTAATATTAGACAACTCAAAATAGATAGACCAATCTACCAAAAACTATTGTAGTTAATACAACTTCACGACAAAAACAAATATTTCAAGCTGTCAAAGTGTATTTTTGTAGATCGGTCCATTATATTCTTTAGACCAGACGGAATAAAAAAACCATTAGCAAAAAAAAGTACTTATGTTTACACTAAATTAAATACTCAGATTTAGGCCAAACTTAGGTTAAGTTTTACTTCGTTTGTCTTTGTTTATTGCTTGAAATAAAATGTTATGTGCAAAATAAATAAAGATTTTTTTAGTTTTGTCTGAACTCGTCTATATACTGCAGCAAATACTTGAATTCACAGGATGGCGGTGGCAAAGCCGCGTTTTCATAGACAGACGTTTGCCAACCTAACAGGATTTAAAAGAAATGCTTTTTTCTTCTATAAAATAAAACGTTAACAATATTTTTAAAATACTTATTAGGCCGACTTGATGCCGACGTAGGTTTGGCGGCAACCTTTTATATCGCATAATATTTTTACGCATAATGTATGTTTAGGCATAATCTTAATATCGCATAGTCGATTTTTTGTAGAAGCTGAAAATGTTCAGGATTACAGCACAGGTTGGTTAGGTTAGGTTCGGTTAGAACATAATCTTAATTTATAAGTTATGTGTGTTAACAATTAAGCAAAATTAAGATTATGTATAAACATACATTATGTGTAATAAGATTATGCATAGGCAAGGGGAATTAGGTTTGAGACTTGACTCGGGATTAACCATGTTTACAACGGGTCCATAGAAGTCAGTAAGCACACAGCTTACATATTAAATTCTTACGTGTCAACTGCTATTGCTACGCTAAAATGTATAATATTATTATACATTTTAGCACAGCAGCAAAAAATTATAAACACTTAATTCGATGTCACAGGGGCCGAAGAGCTGGCAGCTTTCTCGGACAAAAGCAAAGCCTAGCCATCCAAAGAGGGAACGCTGCCAGCATCTTTGGTACCATACCCAACGGAATTTCTTTTTTAGACATAAATATTTTAGTTTTTGTAGTTTTATTTTTATTATAATTTAGGTTTTGTTGTTGTTATAGTTTAGCTTAATTTTAGTTTTTATTTATTAAGTTTGTAGATGTAGTTTAAAGTAATTTTCGCATAATACGACAACAACCGACAAGCGGGTGGAGGATGGATGCAGATGGCAATGGATCGTCAGGAGTGGAGAAATTGAGAGGGGGCCTATGTCCGAAGATGGAAGACCTAAGGGCTGCTATATTTATAATAACACGAATTAGTACGATACTTGAATACTTCACTATAAGAAAATACCTAGGTAGAACTAAACCATCCACCATCCCATTATAAATACTCTATTTGATATAAGCACCTCAAACATTTTACATAACGTATTAGCGGTCCCATCCTCCTCTCAACTTGTCTTTGTACGAATCTAATCCCATGTGAACCCGCCGTTACGATGTGTGCGTGTGTGTGCCGCGCATGTGTGCAAGGCGAAGTTAGATCGTCCGCACTTTACCGCGGACCTCGATAGGAGTACACTGGGAGATGGGGCATTGGCTACAGCCCAGTGGAATTTAACATTGATACTACTTAATGATTCTAAATAAAAAGTTTGGTAAGTGATAGATACGCCACCTCATCACCGCGCGCGGACATGCAATTATAGGTGTTTAGGTGATTCGGTGACTGAGTGAGTATGCCTTGATGTTTGACATTATGTCAGTGTAATGACAGCTAATGAGTTAGCTAATGAATGACTGAACAGGTGCGTGGCCTATCTTTAATGTTTTATAATGGACAAAGTGACATTTACTTAGAAAAATAAGTTAATTATGTGTATTAGGAGAGAATGTACGATGATGCTTGTTATACCAGTATTTTTATTTGTAAACGTTTAAATTGTGCTGTGTAGATCAATAGTCGAAAATTCGCAATGATCTTACGAAATATATGTAACAAATTAATAAATGTTCCTTCAGAGGAAATCAAGCAATTGTGGCAGTTGTAAGCAACTGTCAAAAATTAAATACATCCATCAAGTACCTAACTGTGACTACAAATAGTGTCTTTGGATAAAGTACTTGGTTCAAAGTAGTTTGCACCTGCAAAAAAAGTATATACAATATTTGCACCTACTTCGGCTTCTTAAACAGTACCGTACGTACATCAAAAGCGACTTTACGCCGAAGCTTACATTTGCGGTGCCAAACGGAACCAATACCGACGTACCAAAAATTTCACAAAAACCGGAGTTTCTAATTCTAACCTTTTCTCACCATAACCCCCTCACGGCGTACCCTGGTCAGCTCCTAACATCATTAATCTAACTTTCGTGCTACCCTTTATAATAGTTCGTCCCCCCCACGGGGAGGGTCGAGGGGGTGTATTAACATACGAATTTGGAGTCTCCTTGGAGGGGGGATTTAAGTTTCGCGTCATGTATTGATCCAGGGTGCTAGTGTAAATGTGTTGGATTTTAATGTTGAATGTTTCTTGAGAGTGTTTTGTTTGCGAAATTTTGGAGCGGAGTTCGAGTGGCGCGAGGGATTCTGCTGCTAAAAAACTGTGTAGTTAAAAACTTTAGGAATACATTACCGCTACACTTAAGCACTCTTGAACTAATCTTTAATGTGTAATTAAAGTCGAATTGATATTAAATATTCTGTGGCTTAGTCAATGAGACCTTAAGAATCTTTTTTATGTGATTCTATAAAAAACTTTTTCATCATTTTTAGGTCCAAATTCACGACGGCGCAATTAGTTAATTTATTTATGTAACTGTGTGTGTGTGTTCATGTGTATTCATAAAATCATCAAATATTAAATTAAAATATAAATTGTTAATTACCGCAACATTTTGAGAATTTAATTAAACGTGATCCTAATTAATATTCGAATCTACCAATGTGGTGGATAATATATTACGTAGATATACTGAACCTTCCACCTCAACGACTGAAGCACAGGGAACATACTGCTAAAGAGCATTTAGCAAAAAGGTTAAAAAATAACGGTCAAGTGTGAACCGTGCGGTCACGCTCGGGTTTAACTTAATGTCTTTGCCTGCCTTAACTTTTTTGATAAATCACTGTTTAAATAAATATTGTAGGTACGTACTAGGTAGTCGAAATGTACGGGCTTGCATATTTTTATGGAATTAAAAACTTTAATCGTTATGGTAAGTACTCGCAAGTGTTTAAGTTGGTTTATGTAAAAAACCTTATCTTATGAGTCGATTTATAAAATTAAATGCAGTGTAAAAATTTTGGTAATGTAAGATATCTCAATTTGATGAAAATACAAGAACAGACAGCAAAAAGTACAGTCAGTTTCAACAGGAAACTTAGTAAGTATAAATTTAAAACTAATTTTCACCAGTTTTTTAATTTATAATTTTAAAAGTCGCCACCTGTATCCCATCTTCATTTGACTTCTTTTTTCGTAACAGAACTTACCTATTGACTGTAATTATATCAAATAGTTGACGATATTTTAAAATGACTTTAACTACAGTGGTTTCTCACACACAAGGAACCCTGCAAAGCCTCCGTTGTTGCAGATGTGTTTGATTGGATATCAGCGAAGGGAGCGCAGAAAGACGCGGCGGAATCAGTTATATCTCCTCTCAATTACTTCGTAGGGTTCCGTACGGTAAAAATAATCTTCACGTAGGCATCATTGCGTTTTTCTCCAATTTTATTATTCGCATTCTTCATTACTGTAGGTCGTATCAATCCTGAAAAGCTTTGACGGAGTCATTGACGAGCTTTATCTGTATACTACGGTACTCTTCTTATTTTCAGCTTTTCCACAGAAATAATGAAAAGAGGATTACCACGGCGCAATATGAGAACCACTCTGAACCAGTCTATGGTTAGCTGTTGGTTTCATTCCCTGGCTCCCTTACAAACATGACATGGCGCAACCGGTAGGATCCGTACCAAAATCATACGCATACAAAGGGAATCTGATTTACAAACTATTCTCATAGTATTTGTTTGTTGCGACGTGAAATTTACGCTAAGGGCTATGCATCACTGCTTGAAACCCTGAAGAAAAGCGTACATTAGCAGACCTAAGCCCAAAATTCTATACATCATCAAATCATCATAGTCTTCTTATTTTTATTCCTAAGCGACTATAAGGCTCTTTGCACAAAGTGAGTTGGCACATACGGGCGAAAAAAGAGAAATAACCTTTACCGATCACCATATTTTCCCACCCTGTATTCAATCCAACTCCAATTCAATCCACTAATCAATCACTTTAAAACAAAACCTCGCGTCTGCAGCTGGCCTGTTCCCGTCTTTTGATCTCCGGCTACGGTTCGATGGGCCCCGATGAGCTGGAAACGGAACGTCTAACACTCAGGTGCTAGGTGATGACGGATCTAAATGCCATCACTAATGAAGCACTATATGGTGTGCACTCAGTGACTATAACCATATCAGATGTGAATAAAAGGCGTTGTTTTTAACCCCCCCACAAAAAGAGGGGTGTTATAAGTTTGACATGTGTATATGTGTACCTGTGTGTCTGTGTATCTGTGTGTCTGTGTACCTGTGTTTCTGTGTATCTGTGTATCTGTCTGTGGCATCATAGCTCCCAAACGGATGGACCGATTTGGTTCTGTTTATTCTGGATGGTTCTTAGCCAAGTTTCATTAAAATCGGTTGACTCGTTTTTGAAATATTAAACTTTGAAATGACAATGTCGGGGGTTTTTCAACTTTTCTAATAACTTAAATGATTTTCATTTTTTATTTTAACGTAACACCGTAATTTTTTTTCTTTATTTTCTAATGCTACAGTGAGTCTTTTTTGTGTAATTCATCTGTGGTTATGTATCGTAAGAGCTATGTAATTTGTTTTTAGTAAAAATTACTTTGTGCCAAGTTTCTTGCGGCGCATTCTTCTTAGCAATCATGGTCTTTCCGAAAGCGCTGGAGAAACAAAAAAATGATGACGTGTAAAAGCGCATTCAACTGCCTATTTGCTGAATGAATAATTAATTCTTTGAATTTTGAATTTTAAAGAGTCTTACGCTCGTAGGTAATAATTTAGAGTAAACGTCCTAACGTCCGATACCTTAATGCCAAATAGTCGACATCCATCTGTCACCTCCGTCGCTAACATAAGGTTGAAGGTTAACTATTACGTCAGTGTCCGACACAGGGACATTTGCCTCAATTGTTTTCCATTAAAAAATAAAACTGATTTGAGTAACAAGACATCATCCGCATTAAAATAAAACAATGTTATGTTTTAAGAGCATTTCCGTCTCGTGGACGCCACTCTAGAACCTTTATTCCGCAACGGTTAACATTTCTTCGAGCTACATGGCCTGCCCATTACCACTTTGACCTAGTTTACAGATTTGACAATGACAATTCGATCTACATTTCACTGACAATGAAGCGCGCTAAAGCAAAAGCTCTTCAAGTCAGCAATTGACACCGAATTGTCTGTAATTGATTGTAAGCTTGGTGAAATAGGGGCTAGATCTTTCTCGATTCTTAGCTCTGTTCAGTTGGTGACTCGCGTTCTTTGCGATTAATTACTTTTAAAAGACATTATTTTTCAAGAGCACAGTTTTTTTATGGCAGACATTTTTAACCTACTTCAAAAAAGGAGGAGAAGGAGGGGAGGAGAAGGAGGAGGAGGGGAGGAGGAGATATTTCTCCTTCATATTTGAAGTCGGTGCTTCATTCAAAGAATATTTCTCTCGCACCGCACCGACTTCATATTTCTGCTATTTAGTGCTAGGCCATAAATCTTTGGGCTTTAGTCTCTGTTGTCAAAAACAAATACATTTTATTTCATTTATTTATTACTATTTTAGAGGATTATTTGACGTTTTTTTGGTAAGGTTTTTTTTGAAGGCAGTTTTACTTTTTTGTTGCATAAGCTGCTCATATGTGTATTAGGAGTCCAACCGCAAAACATTCACTCAAAATCCTACTTATCCTAAATAATTTCAGCTAGACAGCAGTGCTTGCACTGTTGTGTTCCGGTGTGGAGAGTAAGACAGCCGGTGTAATTACGGGCACAAGAGGCATTTCATCTTAGCCCTCTAGGTTGGCAACGCATCTGCAAACCCTCCGGAGTTGCGGGTGTCTATGGGCAGTGGTGATCACTTACCATCAGGTGACCCACTTGCTCGCTTGCCAAAAAAAAAAAACCTGAACCCAAACTCCAGGGCAAACAAAATACGTCCACAACACATCTACGACCGTACAAACAGTATGTGTCCCTATTAGTCCCTCCTGAGTCCCCCGACTATTCAAGAAATTGCCATTCACGCTTCGCTTTATATCTGCCCGCACCCTTTTCCTACCCTTGTGCTGCCACCCTTGGCAATGCCTTACATATTTGACTGAAAAGAAGGCTGCCACAGAGTAGAAATTTAACCTGCCGGTGGATTGAAGTCTGGATTTATTTAGCTGTGTCCCTGTTCTTCATCAGCGAAGGGTTTGGCTATTTTTAACATGACACTGCCGTGATACTCAATCATAGTGAAATAAAACGGATCACTCATGTATATAAGTCGAGTTTAGCCCGACGTGTTTCGGACTACTTCGTAGTTCTTCCTCTGGTCGGGCTAAACTCGATTTATATACGTTGGTTATTATTGCTATCACGCGCGGAAATTTTGCGATTTTCTATGATAAAATGACAGATGACTGAATGACTGATGTATAAGCTACATTATCGTGAAGCTTCATCAAAATCCATTCAGTAGTTTTCGCGTGAAAGAGTAACAAACTTTTGCGTTCGTAATATTACTTAGTAAGATTTTTTAATAGAGTATGTAAAATTGATAAAATTGCTTGAAAAATACGTTTTTGAGAAAGTACACCTACTGAAGTCTGATGTTTCTGCTGTTTTTTTTTTTAAACTAAGCCTAAATGAATATTTTGTAAGCTCAAGTGACTTAATGTCCTTTTATGAGTAAATAAACATTGTCTAAACCTAAGTCTGCATTTGTAACGGTAGCCTGAAAGTTAAATTTGACCCACTTCCAGTAGTCCGATTGACTTGAAATTTGGCATGGATATGTAAGTCGGATGACTGTACAAGTATAGCCAACCTAAGTACAGTTAGCAAAAAAAAGCTTGTGTAATTTTTTTTTAACAGAAAGCTTATTTTTTACAAATGTCCAAGATCCCCGTACAGTGTACGCTCAGCTGTACCCTCCCTAGATCGCCAAGATCATCCGCACACATCCCCTCTTTAATTGTGGCTCGGTTTTATTATTGTCGCATCCTTCGCTTATCTTACGTGCGAGGGAGACGTGTATATAAAGTCTATTGATTTTTGCTTTTGATGAACATTTTAGTTTGATGACTGGAGTTGTTTGGAAAGGGTTATCGTGGGTGATACACGTATCCAAAATAGTTTAGCTTAACTTATATTTAGTTTATTATCTTAATTGAAGAGATTCAATGAATCTTTACAGAAAATATTCTGATGAATGGAGAACCTCCTCCTTTTTTGAAGTCGGTCAAAATACGTCAAAATTATCCGGGGTTAGTGTGTAACCCAGGTCAATACAAGTCAGCCTCACGATGGAGATTCAAAGCAAAATGCCTCTACTTT
Source organism: Clepsis dumicolana (assembly GCA_963691665.1). NCBI lineage: Eukaryota > Metazoa > Arthropoda > Insecta > Lepidoptera > Tortricidae > Clepsis > Clepsis dumicolana. Next base: position 9,951,900 of record OY829514.1, on the reverse strand, counting down.
TGCCTCAGACAATCTTGAACTAGGTACCTAAATAAAATGGTTTTAAATTCAAAAATGTGTTCCATTTTAAGGAACTGTACTTAATTTTTGGATATGTTACAGTTGCTAATAGAAAATACAAGAGATCCCATTTTTAGAGATAAGATCGCCTTTGTACAACATTTTTTGTTTTGGTACATGGCGTTGTAACCGTTTTTATTATATTATATATTATAAAGTAGGTAAGTATATACATACATTAATACCCGTACTGCCAATGAAGCAGGGAACTTTATCGTCATCCAATGATCATGTAACGTTTTACTTTGTTTATAAATAAGTAAATTAATAAAAATAATACGTAACGAAAATCTCATTAATACGTACTATAGTTATAAGCTTTATTAAATTAAAACCACACAGACGTTAACATGAACGTTAGACGGAATGTTATTCCGACCACAGATAGAATTCAATAAGACACAAAGAGGATCGTGTGTAGAAACTTAACTATTATTTCGTCCACCGTTTTGGAAATTAACGAATGCCCTGCTAAATTCTAAACAGCAGACGATGTGGTCAGTTACAATGGCGGACATTGAGGGATACATTAAAAAAATAATGAAAAAATACTAGAAAAGCACTATTAGGGTCTTTGTTGTATAATCCAGAGGGCCAAGTGTAATCGACGACAAAAAAATGCGTCTCGATCGATTACATTCGCTTTCTTGTTTCATAAATTACACTAGAGGCTCAGCAGTTTGGGATGTGTTGTAGATAAGAAAATACATAACATCCTCACTAAAAAGGACATAATTGACACAAAGTTATTTAAATTTAATTTGATTGCAGATGACTGATTGATAGAAACGAAACAGCAGCTGGCTTAGGCAATATTCGATTTGGAGATGTTACAAAAAGTAGCTCGCACCTTTCTCAAACACGATTCCTTTTTTAAAAGAGGGTGTTATAAGTTTGACCGCTGTGTTTGTGTGTTTGTCTGTAGCACCTTAGCTCTTAAACGGATGAACCGATATGGATGCGTTTTTTTATTTGAAAGCAGGTTTTGTAGCGGTGGTTCTTAGCTAAGTTTCATAAAATCAGTTCGGAAATTGTCGGGGGGTTTTTAACTTTTACAAGTTGGTTAGATTGTGTTGCTTGTATTTTTAACCGATTTCAAAAAAGGAGGAGGTTCTACATTCCACTGTATGTATTTTTTTTTATGTATGTTCATCGATTAGACCGATTTTCAAAATTCTTTTTTTATTCGAAAGGGTATACTCCTGAGGTGGTCCCACTGTCACCAAATCATGATCTGATGATGGGATCTTATTGAAATCGAGGGCAACCCTCAAATTTTATAGGCACGTATTATGTGTTTCATATATTTTCTAAGGCTATTCAAGTATTTGCGTCCGGTAGTCATCATATAATAAATAAAATGCGTTTATTTCGGACAACATAAACTAAAGCCTAAAGTTTTTTGGCCTAGCACTAAGCAGCAGAAATATGAAGTCGGTGCTTCATTCAAAGAATATTCCGCTCGCACCGCACCGACTTCATATTTCTGCTGCTTAGTGCTAGGCCATAAAACTTTAGGCTTTAGTTTCTGTCGTCCGAAATAAACGCATTTTATTTTATTTTATTTATTTATCATTATTTTAGAGGACTATTTTACGTTTTTTTTTCCAAGGTTTTTTTTTGAAAGCGGTTTTACTTTTTTGTTATGTTTCAATGTTTGTTACTGTCCACTTAAATTAACAAATAAAACTTAAATTAAAACGCATCACAATCAATATTATAAAACCCTCCCGTTACTGACTAAGTGACAGACAACGCACAGCCGAAACCCTTGGCCCCAGAAAGGCTGAAATTTCGCATAGACGTTGCCTTTATGATGTAGACAAGCACGGGTGGATTTGTTGAAATTCCCACGGGATAGAGAATAAACGGGATTAAAGACAGACGGTAATGTTCGTGCGCGTACGAAGTTGCAGATAAAAGCTGGTTACTTTGCTCGCCAGTGTAACAGCAAGAGACAATGTACCGCAATACTTAGTCACAAATTGTCAGACCGCCTTATTATTTTGCTTCGACCCACAGCAAGCTCTGTCCTCACCATCCAGGGTTCGCTTTCCAACAAAACCAGAGGGGCTTTGTTGGAAGATTAGTACAAAGTAACACGTATTAGGACTGCCTAATGAATACCACAAGTCAGTTGCTGTCGGGCTGGAGTTTAATAATAAAGTAAAGGGCCAGTCAGCTGAAATACCTAAAATACCTAATGGAACGTAGTTCAGGCTAATCTTGGTTGAGTGGATTAATTATTACTTGCTTGACTTGAAATGCCGCAGGGTTTTTCTTTTGGGGATTTACATGTTTTACTAATTAGGGGCCTAATTAGTTTAAGAAAGACAGTTTGAGTCACTGTTTATAGAATTGACTTTTTTGCATGTCATTCGAATTTGACAATCTCACTCGATTTGCATTGAACGTACTTAAATTATTTTATCACAGGATTTGTAGTCTTATTTTTTACAATTGTTCATCATAAATAATTTATAAAGCCTTCATTTTAAGTTAGAGAAGAAACAACGCGTATTTAGCTAAAGGTGATTAGTATTATTAGTATTCGACGACTGGATAGCCTAGTGGTTAGAGACCCTGACTATGAAGCTTGAGGTACCGGGTTCAAATCCCGGTCGGGGCAGATGTTTGTATGATGAATATGAATGTTTGTTCTCGGGTCTTGGATGTCTAATATGTATATAAGTATCTATTTATCTATATAAGTATGTTTATCCGTTGTCTAGTACCCATAGTACAGGCTTTGCCTAGTTTGGGACTAGGTCAATTGGTGTCAAATTGTCCCACGATATTTATTATTTATTATTATTATATTATTAAAATTTCTATTTTTAAGGATTCCATAGTATGTCTATCCGCCTGTCTGTCCGCGGCATAGCTCAGACACTCTTGGTAAAAAGCTGTAATTTGTCATTACTACCTAATACAACGATAAATAAATTTAATAAATTTTTGTTGCTGTCGGGTTCGAAACCTTGGGTCCATGGGGTCCCGGCGCTTACAAGCTTATTTCAGAGTTGCAAAAGCGCTTAGTTGATGCAACTTGTGACCAAAGGGCTGGCAGTTTTCTTTCTCAAAGAATCAGCATCGCTATTCAGCGAGGCAACGCTGCCAGCCTTTTGGGCACCATGCCACGAAGGCCTTATTTAGGTTTAATTTAGTTTTAAGTTTTAGTTTATTTAGTTTTAGCTTAGATTTAATGTCATTGTAAATTGCTTTTATTATGTAAATAAAGTTGTTAGTTATTGTTTAAAAAACCTTTAAAAAAATTAGGCTATGTACCTACTTGGCCGGTTTTATTTTAATGACTACAAACTATAAGCATACTTACAAATATTATAAACACTATCTTTAACATTGACAAATGATAGAATGAGCGCCAGTGCTTTCCGCCTTTGCGTAAATTTGTCTCTGTTTTACTGTTTCCCATTACTTGGCACCCAAAATTTTTATTGACAAGCATGTCAGTTATTGGTATTAAAGATTCAACAATTTATAGGTCTATTGAAAAAAGTTTTTCCACAGGTCATGCATAAATTAATCTTTTGAGAGAGAAAGAAAAACGTTTCTTCACATACATTCGACACATACAGAGAAATAAAGCAGTACATTTGAAAGAATAGAATACAACAGAACATAATATAGCTATCTTATTTATCTTATCTTATGTCAATGCCATAAACACTTTGACATGTAAAAACATTGTTCAATTCAAATGTACTTTATCTAAGTCACTATAATCGTCCCACGATAACTCTGCATAAGATATTAATTGGCAACCCAGAAAAATCACGCTGTGGTAATCCTTTTTTCATGTCAGTCAGACATTTCTTTAATTATAAATGATAATGATAGTAGTAATAAATAGTCGCTGTTTTTTTTTTAAATATTGCTCTGTCCAATGACAATTTTGCCAGTGTTTAGTAGCTTTTGCCGTTGTACGGCAAAAAAATCTAGAAAAAGAAATATGAGAGGTATTTTAATGGTGGATGGACCGGTTTATGTTTAATCTAATCAAAAGTTCAAAACGTGATGTTTGACTATAAATCAGAGTTGCCATAAACAAACTTTAGATTTCTACTGTTGTCAGTTCGTTGCAGAGTTATCGTGGGACGACTATATTATTCTACCTTTTCGTCCCTGGCAACTAAATCGACGAGCGCGCAGAAAGGCGGGAAAGTGTTACAAATGGCGAGGCACTGTCATGGCGGCGGCGGCGCGGGCACGCAAGTGACTAGGGCTGCCTTGGTATCAACGGTTCGGGTGGCAGGATACTTTGATATCAAGGGCACCGTGTTACGGTTTATTTTGTCATTAATCGTGGGAGCTGGGGGATATTTTGGGTAATGTTGGTTTGGGGACTGTTGTGTTCCGGTGTGGAAAGTAAGACAGCCGGTGTAATTACAAGAGGCATTTCATCTTTGTTCTCTAGGTTGGCAACGCATCTTCGAACCCTCCGGGGTTGCGGGTGTCTATGGACAGTGGTTATCACTTACCCTCAGGCGACCAACTTGCTCGTTGGCCTTCCACGTCGTATTAAAAAAAAAGTTACGCGTTCTTGTAAGGTTTGCTCATTTGGTACTGTTGAGTGTGAAGCTGGGTGAAGGAGCGACGAGTGCTTATAATTGTACGAATATTTTTCAGTGAAACGTTCGATGCAAGATGGTAATTAGGATTGTTTTTTCACGGCGTCTTTGTGAACCTTTGAACTCATTTCAATAAGTGCTTGCTTAGAAATAGTTTAAGGACTTATCGTTCAAACACACATCCTAGGGGTCTACCCTACTAGCGTTTACCGCGGCCATAGATAAAAACCGGTTTTATTTCTTCGCACTATTCATTGATAATAAAGTTTATAAATTAAGCTCTACTTACCTCAGTGACAAAACCTTTCATGTCGGCCGTCGGCCCCCTGGCAGCCCTGTGCGCCCGAATATCTCGCGAGCCTCCTGTAATTGAAAATTTGCTATAGTTTAGGTATCCTGACAGTTTTAATGGTCCTTGCGTAATGCTGGCCGCGATTTATAGGGCGCTAGATCTCTGTGGGTACATTAAAATGGACCATAGCGACTATACTGTCCAATAAACAGACCTGACCGCAGTAAATGCAACGAACTACATTACACTTTTTTTTATACAAACGAAGGCAAACGAGCAAGTGGGTCACTTAATGGTAAGTGAACACCACTGCCTATAGACACCCGCAACCCCGGAGTGTTTGCAGATGCGTTGCCAACCTAGAGTGCTAAGATGAAATGCCTCTTGTGCCCGTAATTACTAAATTAGTATTAAAACAGTTCTTTTTTCAGAGTCTTTAGCAATAAGTCGAGAAGCACCGACCTCGAATTTGCCGTCCACGGAAAAATCGTGTTTTTTCGCGGCGAAAACCGAGCACTCTTTCACACAAGTGTGTCATAGATTTGCATGGTAAAGTAAAAAGTTCTACAGTTCAATATATGTGTTATACTGTTGTATTGAATATGAAAACACCCAACCGGTTAGGTAATCTATGGACCCCGGATTTTCGTCGCAAAGACGTCACAGTAGGGTCTATTGGTGTTCAACGGAATTAACACCGCTCCATTTACTCCCCAAAATACCCTATTTGTGACATCATTGCGACTAAATCCAGGGTCTAATAAACCTAACTCTTTTATTCTTAATTGTCAAATTTAATAACATGCCAACTCGCAAACAGCACAATTACAAAGATAGGTACACAAGAATACTTTACACAAAAAAAGACTAATACGTAATTATTTATTGCTCGAATCAGATGCTTTCATGGCAGTCCTTAGTTACTTCAGCAAGCCATAACGTCCAAGGAACCCAGCCAACTACAAACCGGGCCGCAACAATAAACCCCGCCTCCACCAAGTAGTTTTAAACTTCTCAAACGGAACGAGCAAAGTACATGGAAACTCAGCTCGGTTAATTGTTAAACCTAGCGTGCGTTTTTGCTGGCACATTACTCTGGGGCCCGGGAAAGTTGGGCCCGCGGCGGAACCAGGCGCTAGAACTTTCTAGAACTTTCTAGACTATATAGAGCCCACAAAGGTACGTGCTTCGACCGTATCATCACATCACCACTATCTGCTTTCCCATGCAAATGAGTTGGGAACTGCGCGGAGTAAGAAAAGTAGTGTGGAATGAAGCTTGGCGGTAACGAGTTTTGAAGGACTGGCTGTTGGTTTGCAATTAGTTTTTGTTTGTTTTGAGATGGGAATAAGACTGATCACGTTTTATGATTATGTGGCTGTTTTAAAAGTTAACAATCAAAATAAGAATCTGTACCTAAGGATGGATGCCTTACTAGTATCGAAAAGTTTGTCAAAGTCACTTCTTTTGATTGTGGATACACATTTTTACTACTTAATTAGGTAAGTATAACCAATAGGGTTGTTTCCTCTTAGTCAAATCAACAATTTCTTATGAAATGCTTAATCGATCTGTTAGTATGAAATATGTATTGAATTAATAACTATAACGTCATAACTTTCTGTGATCAAACTGCCTCCTATTATTAGTTTTTATTAAATTGAAAATAGTTTTAATTGCAGTAATAAGTGAGGCATAGGTTTTTAATGCGTATTTTCGGAAGCTTGATAAGTGAAAAAAAAATGATTGATTTGAGGGTTGTCCTCGATTTCCTTAGGATCCCATCATCAGATCATGACTTGGTGACAATGGGACCACCTCAGGAGTATACCCTTTCGAATAAAAAAATAATTTTGAAAATCGGTCTACAATTGACGGAGTAATCGATGAACATACATAAAAAAAAATACATACAGTGGAACGTAGAACCTCCTCCTTTTTTGGAGTCGGTTAAAAATGTAAATTGATTTTGTTTTGACATCAGTAAACAACCCTATTATGTTTTTTTTTAACACAAATTACGGTTGCTCTAAATACCTATCATAATTCTAAACACGATAAGTAACATACAACACGTAACATTCTCTTTAAAAAAAAGCTAATTTAAATTGGTCATTTTTTTATGAAAATCGTCAAAATCATTTAATGACATGGAAAGGCAAGCTTGACATGTCTGTCACGTTTCTCAACCTACCCCATTACAAAACATCAGTTGTAACGTTACGAAGGAGCGGGCGGGCGCGGGGGGCGGGCGGCAGGCAAAGTTCGCGATAGTTGCCTTGGTACCGCCCACACTGCCACAGTGGTGTCACTTCGTATGTGTATATAACATTGAGGCCATGTTTTACCACTTATATAAACTTCCTGATACTTTAATAGGAAACTAACATTCCGACAAATTGAGAATGTTAGGGTCGAGCACGACTTTACGAATGCTGCGTAACGTTACGGTTATCGTATCGAGATCGAGAAACCTCATACTAAATTTTAGTTCCAAATACGCTCACGGGCGGGCGCTGTTGCAAACGTCATACAAACTCGACAACGTTTACTATTCGATTTTACGTGACGCAGGTTTCGAAAAGTCGCGCTCGACCCTCTGCTCCATTTTTGAAGTCAGTAACGAACGAAACGGTCATTATTTTGAACTTTTTGATTAATGACCGGGCCCCGGCCGTGCAGTCCAAAATTAGTTATCTACCTACTTACCTACATGTAGGTAGGTGGAATTCTAAAAACAGAAAACCCGAGTGCAATTCTGGGAAACAATATATCTTTTGTCACTCCCACAACTGAGGCGAATCCAATGACATCTCATATGTTGAAATCCGTCAAACGGTTTAGGCTGTAGAGCGTGCCAAAGAATTAAAAAGAAATTTAAAAAGAGATTTAAGAATTAAAAAAGACATATATACATACATACGCTCGCAAAAACATTAACCCTCCTTGGGCAGTCGGGTAAAAAGGTATCCGGAAAGCATACAGTTAATTAATTGCCATTTTTAACCCTGACGAAAAAGAGGAGTGGGGGTAGGGGTGTCTGTGTATTTGTGTATCTGTCTGTGGCATCATAGCTCTTAAACGGATGGACCGATTTCCACGGTTTTTGCGGGTTTTTTCAATCGAAAGCTAGTTTAATGGAGATGGTTTTAGCCAAGTTTCATTAAAATCGGCTAACCCGTTTTTGGAATATTGAACTTTGAAATGACCATGTCGGGTTTTTTCAACTTTTTTAAGTTGGTCATTAGATAATAATATGGATCATGGATGATAAAAAAAAACATAGTTAATGTATTCAGTAAACAGCGTCCACTGTAGCACCGCCCGGTCTATCTGAGAAAGTAATTTATAAAGTTGGATGGCTCGGCGATAGCTGGGCATTATTTATCTTGCCCGTACAACGCCGCTATATACCTCCTATATACCCGTTATGTACCGGCGTTATGTCACTATTTACTAACTTCTGCGGGTTTGATCCGTTGTTCAATTGCTAGTGTGTTTTTGAGTTATGTAAAGGGATACCGTTAGTTGGAATAGACGACAACTACTAAACTTGGGATAGGTAAAAAGTCCTACCTACCTACCTATATGTCAATCTATACTTGAAGGGTAGGTACACGAAAATAACATGTCCAGTCACTTTTTTTAATGAGATTTTAATCTCAAAATCTAGAGCACTCAATAGACTATAAGTTACCACTCAGTTACAGATACAAATATTTATGTAACCTGTCTTTTTTATCACTTTAAAAAAATATGTAAATTATATGGGTAAGTAATTACATCGTTCCAAACTTTCAAATCGCGATAGGTTAGGTACTTACTCAAAAAGTTGCTAAGGTGACTATATAGACATGTACTTTCTGTGTACCCTTCACTTACTTATATAGTTTTTTTTTCTGCATTAGAAGAAAGGTAAACAAGCGTCATCTGTCTTTTTATTTAAGGCTAAGATATTTGGTACATATGAACAGGAAGTAAGTAAATAATTATGTTACTACTGCGACCGAGTCCCCGAGTCCCCGAGTTGAAGATTCATAAAAAAAACAATTGACCACTCTTTCTGACACACTTCAAAAAACTCTACGAAAGCGACGTGACGATCAACTAACCGCCACAATTTTCAAACTCGATTTACTGTAAGTACTTAATATCATTGATACAAGGCCAACGACGATGATGAAAGCAGAAGAAAATAGTTTTAAAATCAGAATGGAAATCTCTCTGCCCTTTGAACTAACCAAACCGTTACTCCAGCCGATCCATAAATTTGAATTTCCAAAACGAGCGCCTTCGGGTCCCACTTCCCATCTTAATTTGGGTTCAACGACCGCTGTACCCTTCACGATTAATGTTCTAGGGGTCAGAAAGACTCGCTAATACACTGAAATTAAGATTACCCCTCGACATCTGTGACCCCAGTCCCCCTTCGTCTTTATTGCTAAGGGTTAGGTATTGATTTAAGTGTGGGACAAAGGAGCCGACGCCATTGCGAATTTTACGCGGCCATAGTTTGGGGTGGGCTCGCAAGTTCAAAATGTCAATAGGATTATATTCCGACGAAAAAGGCAAAGTTTGACGTGATTGGATACTGAAGGGGTGTCTTAAGCTACAAAAAAAAGGAAAAAAAAACGCTTTATTAAAATGACTGAACATAAAATCCAACTATTCAATCAAAACGTATCATCTGGGTTGTATGTACGCGCCATATCTTGGACTTTTGAGTTCGCGGCAAACCTTAGAGATACTTTTCCACCCTCTATTTTTACTCACTCACTTTTAAACCGTGACATATTCTCTCTTTAACTTATGTAGGTAATTAAATGCAATTCGATGGTGTGTGTGCATTTCCCAATCCACATTGGGCCAGCTTAGGAACTATGTATGTATGTATGTATGTATATCTCTTTATTGCACATAAAACAAAAAAATACAGATAACAGAACAAAAGCAAATGTACAAAGGCGAACTTATCCCTTAAAGGGATCTCTACCAGTTAACCTTCGGGTTAACTATACATATAGCCTAAGCCCTTTCATTCTGAGAGGAGGCCTGTGCCCAGCAGAAGGACGTTAGTAGACTAGATTATTATTATTATTTGAGCTCCAAGAGTTTTGTTCTCAAACCGGTCTGTTTTTTTGTTTCATGACGTATCATGAAGCCCGTAGGCTTACACCAAGTATTTTTACCATTTAGTGTCTTGAAGTGTTGTTGTTTTCAGGCTTAGGTTTTATTACTATTAATATTAATGTAATATAATTCACGATAAACAAACTCTAAATCTCATTACGTGCCGTCCGATAGTGGCCAAGTCCGAAGCTAGCAATTAAAACTTCTTTGAGCGCAGCCTCACTTCACTTCACAGTTCATAATTGGAAAAGTTGGGACCACACAAAGGTTCCTTGTGACAATTCGGACCGTAATGCCCTATTATTAATTTAAATGGTGAGTTTTGGAGGTCCGTTAGGTACGTTGTTAGACTAGTACCTAACGTCAGATTGTATTGCTTTTTAACTGACTTCAAAAAAGGAGGAATTTCTATGTGCCATTGTATGTTTTTTTTATGTACACCTATTACTCCGTCAATTGGGGACCGATTTTTAAAAATCTTTTGTATTCGATAGAGTATTCTCCCCAGGTGGTCCATTGTCACCAAATCAGGATCTGGTGATGGACTCCCACAGAAATCGAGGGCACAATGTTCCAATTTTATAGGTAGGTACTTATTATACGTTTCATATATTTTCTAGGGCTATTCAAGTATTTGCGTCTGGTAATCAACATCCCATGTTGATTCGCCGATGATGGAAGATACAACTCCTTATCGGAGGATAATTCTTTAAGCATTAAATAAACATAAAAATAGTGAAATAAAAAACTTTATAACATAAAAGGAAAACCGCTGTCAAAAAAAACATGAAATGATCCTCTAAATTTTTATTGAAAATTTATTTTATAAGCCCACTGGTCACGGATACAGATTGTCGGTGTAGCTGATTAATGCATATTTTCGGGATAGTTTTGCAAAATACATGGAATGCAAGTACGTGTAAAGCCTAAGCTACGTTATATTCAAGAATGTAAAATGTTCTGTTTGATCAACTGAATTCAATTTAAACCATCTGACATTTAACAATACGAAATTGAAATCTGCCCGAATCACTCCTAACTACGTATCTCCTAGTAAAATTTAAAGTTACACAACACAATTTAACACAAAACGTAACCCAACAAAGACGCAACTAAATGATAAATACCTCCTCCTATCTCTCCTGATGGACCATTTAAACCCATTATAACAGCTTACAAAGGCTTAAATACCTAACAATACATACAGTCAGAGAACAACTTGAGCCTTACATGCATATTCACAAGGTATACTCTTTTGCGCTACACATATACTTACGCATACTTAGGTAGAGCTCACTCAAGTTTTAAGACAAAAGACGAGCGCCAATGAACACCCTCTATAGACAAAGAGGCGTTCTTCAATGGAAGACATAATTAAATAAGACACAATAGTTGTTCCTTTGCAATGGGCATGAGAAACGTGAAAGGGATGTCATATAAATGGACCATTCACTGTTTTTACATTACTATAAAATAAAATGAAAAATTAAGCACAGAACTGAGCGTTCATATATAGTTTTAAAACAAATATATTTAATTATAAGTATTGTGTCCCGCCATTTAAGTAAATACTCGTAATGCAAACACCAAATATCAGCATAATACTCGTAGGTTATTTGGTCGGCAAGGTATGAGTTTAAATCTAAACGGTGTTGAATTTAATAGACACTATGTCAAACAATATTTTTTCATATGTGATTCAAACACCTAAACATACAAACTTATCCAATTATAATAGGAATTAGTAGGATTAATAATAGGCACTGCCGCACTATATGAGTAGGTACGTATATAGTTAAATTGAGAAATATTTTTTCCCCTCACTACCTCGCCGTCTTTTATCCTTTAATACAAGCGGGTAAAATCGCATTTTAACCACTAGTGGGAAAAGTAATTTGACCTTGGAGTGGAGCGTGCTTAAGTTGCTTTTGACAGATAACAAAACGTAAAACGCTCATAATAATGGATCGTTCGATATTAATTATCATTAAATAATTGATAAATGGTTTGAGAATTTAATAAAAATACCAAATTTTGCTTTATTTAATGATTTTAAATCATAAACCTTAAAATTGTACTATTTTTTTACGATATTATTATCGTAAAAAAACCGTGATTCCAGTAATGAAGATTAATTTTTATGAGCTGTTTTTTTACATGTTGCGCTTTCCTCGCTACAGTGAGGTGAAAAGTTTTGTGTTACACACGGCTGCAAATGTATTTTACTTCTCGTGTGTTGAAGCACTCGCTACGCTCAGGATTCTATTTTAGAACCACTCGCTTCGCTCGTGGTTCAACTATAGAATCCTTTCGCTTGCTCGTGTTTCAATTCCACACTCGCGGGTAAAATACAACTTTGCACCCTTGTGTAACAAATAACTATTACATGTTTATGAATGACTTAAACATAAGATTGATTTTTGCCTGACATGTGGAAAAACTTTTTTTTACTATACTTAAAGACACAGTGCATAGAATTACTGTAAAGGACTGTTATGTAAAGTGAAGATTAAGGTTAATTGACGTCTCAGAGTGCGCCAGAGAAGTCATGACAAGCAACATTAGGCCGTCAGACAAGTTACTGTCACTGTTAAAGATGCAACAAAGGTGTTAGTCACCACAGGTGCATGTCACACGACTCTGACAAGCAGATTAAATGCGCTGCTTGGAGGCAGACCTAGTCATGCATGCGACGGTGATATGTATTACGTTTCATCAAATTTGTATGACCTCTTTTATGAAGTATGGAATCGACAGCCAAAGGTTCATTTCGCAACATAGCTTTGTCCTCAACTAGCATTGGTAAGTTCTTGGCGAATATTTATTTCACAATTTTTCAGGTCCACTTCAACGATTTTTTATTTCACATTCTTTCCGTTCCACTTTAGCTTATGGTGCTTTCCGAAAGCAAATATTATATTACTTATACGAGTTACTATAAAAAATACTCAAATCGCGATAGGTGTGCCTATAATATTTGAAGAGATCAGATCCTGACGTAATGATAGTGGAACCACCTGGAAAGTATACCCTTTCAAGCGAAAAAAGGTCCAGCCGTCTTGGACTAGTCGGGAAACATACATAAAAATACATAGGTACCTCAATAGATTTCGATGAACTGAAAACCTCCTCCTTTTTTGAAGTCAGTTAAAAAGCGCTGATGACATAATTATTATTTCAAGACAATTATTTACTGAGTTACAGAGCAGTTTCTAACAATGCCCAGCGCCCGAGAGGGTAGGCAGGGATCTCTGTGACAGACCAATAAATTTTAATACTATTGTGTCAGTAGAGAGCAAAGACAATGTTTAAGAAAACCGAGTACCGATATATATATTTAACTGTCATTTCAATCCGACAACGAAGTCAAAATAGGTACCTATGAAATAGGGCATCTGGTCCCTATTACATCAAAGTTATTGAATTTACAATGATGATTCAATCTACATTTCGTTGTGCCAATATGAAGCGCGCTAAAACAAAAACTCTTCAGAACATTGTTATTGCAAGACTGGAATTTGTTACGTTGGTGAAACAGGGGCGTGACGTTTCCTCGAATAAACGTTATATTATGAAGATGAGACGTTCTCTGAGGGTCGAGCACGACTTTACGAATCCTGAGTAACGTTACGGTTGTCGTATCGTGATCGAAAACCTCATACTAAATTTTAATTCCAAATACGCTCACGGGCGGGCGCTGTTCCAAACGTCATACAAACTCGCTAACGTTTAGTATTCGATTTTACGTGACGCAGGATTCGAAAAGTCGTGCTCGACCCTCTGACGCCCGCATTTCTGTAACATAGGCCACATCCCTGCCGTATTGCTCAAGGTCTTCCAACCACTCTCCGTACACATCTCAGTAATTAAGAACTCCTCCTGCACCAAAACCCTGCTAAATGTATAAATGTAATCATAATTAATTTCCTTCCCCTCGTTAAACTACGGTTAAAAACTAGCGGATTAATTACACAAGCCGTCAAAACAACCCGTAAAGTTGGGGCCTACCCTGAGACACACAAAGGGTGCCCTTAATTTTGGGCCGGGCCACCCTTATCGCGAAGTAATCTCCCCCCTCCATCGATCTTAAGTAGGGTGACTTGACCCCTAAAAGGGGAGGGTTGGAAGAAAATCGCCGGGGTTTTAGATTAGGGGCCGTTGCTAAGGTTATAAAGGGTTAGTTTTCAACGGGCACGGTTGGATTTGTTTGGGCTTATGGGGGCGGTTAAGACGCGTTTTTATTAGTTGTGCTTTAATGAAAAACAGTTTTATAGGTATTATTTGGGTGCTTCTTCAGATGCACCTAGAGCAGCTGAGTTATAAGGCAACAACGTACGAAGTATACATACGATTAAGTTAGGTATTTTATTGTTGATTCTTGAATGTTTTTTGATGAGGAATGGGTATTTGCTGTATTTTGGGGTATTTAATTCAATTACCTAACATCAAAATACATTGCTAGAAGGAGATTCGCAATAAGCATTATTAGATAAATAAATAACTGACGATGTTCATTAGTGTTCGTTTAGCCAAGGAATCGTAAATACGTCTCTAAATACGCCGGATAACTGAAGGTTTTATTACACTTAACTATTAGGAGTTCATGTCAAGGTGGACATTTCACTTTATTAAATCATTTATTTACTGAAGACGTGTTTTGTTCCTCAATTATTAAATTTAAAAGCTAACTTAGTACTTAATTAAAAATAAAACCATGTCAAATTATCACCGGAATGCAATTTCGTTTAAATTAAAATAGTCTAGTAGAATGTTCCACAGTGATATCTAATTCACGTCACGAATTCCCATAGAATTTACACCAAAATCTCCTAACTCAAACTCATGACAGTGCATTTTTATATTTAATGATGTAGCTTTAAGGTGGACTTCAGAAGTCTGTGTTTATTTTATTTACGACCTTTTGTTCGAGGGGTTTGTAAGTACGAATGGTCCAATATAGCTTGTCTTGTGGGGGTGGCTTTACATTAACGGCTTTAGGGAAAGTCCATTTTAGGTATTTTTTTAAACATTTCTTGTATTTCTAAGTATATTGACTTAATGACTCATTAATTTATGAATACTTAGTAATCTTTAAACTAAACTTTTCTAATTGCATCTATTAACGAACTCGCTAGTTCGTTAATAGGTGCAATTTGAAAAGTTGAAAAACTGCCGCCATTTTTAATTCAAAGCATAATCTTGAGACGTGAGTGACCAAATAAAGTTTATTACAAAGAAAGAAAACTTCATTTGCTAGAATACACTTTAGTGTACAGATATTACACCATTTTTGTCCAGTGTAGGTATTCAGCCTGCATGCAAACGATTGAAATATTATAAAAAAAACATGATTACCTAAATACCAATATTCTGTGAAAAAGAAAAAAACAAATGTAAAAATAAATAAAATGTCAAAAAATAACTATTCCTATTTTTGTCAAGAGTGTGTTTTTATACTATCTTATTGACTATGATTAAGTCTCATGGTTCAAGTTTTACAGTAGAAATTGAAGTCCCTGTAGGTATGTCCCAAACATTCCCAACCCTATGGTAGTGCGTATTCAAATTGCCTCCCTCTCGGGCAAGAAATTACATACTTTAGTCTTATCGTTGGAGTAAAATAGAATATTAAATCGGACCGCCGCGGACGAATGTGGACGGGACCGTACTAAACAACTGGTTTATTCCACTCTGCACCCAGAGATACGTTATCATTAAATAAATAATAATAAATAAATATCATGGGACAATTTGACCCAAATTAGGCAAAGCATGTACTATGGGTACCAGACAACGGATAAACATGCTTATATAGATAAAAATACATACTCATATACATATTAAACATCCAAGACCCGATAGCAAACATTCGTATTCATCATACAAACATCTGCCCCGACCGGGATTTGAACCCGGGACCTCAAGCTTCATGGTCAGGGTCTCTAACCACTAGGCTATTCGGCCGTCAGATCATTGTCATATATTATTACACATATTATTATAACCAACTTGATAGGGCTAGGGCTCTTCAAGGCTAGAGTGAATAGGCTGTTACTGAACCAGTGAGTTACACCTTAGACCTCATCTGCACCTTCCATTAAGTGAGATAGGAGTTAGTCACTGGTCAGTTTATAGTAAAAAAAAAACTTTGAAAAGTCACATCAACGTCCTCTTCTTATTGCTTTTATTCTCAAGCAGAGACATAAGGCTCTTGAGAGAGAAGTAGGGAGAAAATACATAAGGCTGAAAAAATACAGGCAACCAACTTAGAAAAGTTGAAAAATCCCTTCGTTTTCAATTCAGAGTTCAATATCTCAAAAACGGCTGAACCGTACCTATTTAATGAAACTTACTTAAAAGCCATCTCGATTAAACTGGTTTTTTTTTATTCGTTTATGAGTTACGATGCCACAGACAGATACACCGATACACCCATAGACGGATCAAAAGTATATTATAACACCCCTCTTTTTAGGTCGGGGGTTAAAAACAAGAATATGACAGTTTATTGATGCCAACGAAGGAACGTGATAGATAAGATTAGATTAGATTATTAATTCAACCAATCAAAAATACATCACAAATTGGACAATGTCAAGTTACGATAATTTATATTGAAATCATCAAGGGTTTTAACAAAAAAAAATGGACAAAATTAAATAAAAAAAAGTGGGCTAAATCTCAAATCTAAATAAAAGAATCTTTCGTAAAAAAATTCCAAAAACATATCTTATAAAGGTACATCGCCTAGTTCAGAGCAGAGTCAACCGAGGGTCGAAGCGTGGGATGAACACATTGATATAACGCGACCTAACGTCAAGGAATGTCTTTTACTGTCCGTATTGTTACTTATTGGGGCTCCAAATTGCTAGAACCATGGAATGTGCGGCTTCAGGCCCGGACAAAAGAGGTGCGAACAAACGGCATTTGTTCTCAGCCAAAGAGCTAACATCGACTCGTTCCCGTACCTCAAAAGGAAATCACCAACTTAGAAAAGAAAAAACCCTCGACGTTTTCATTTCAAAGTTCAATATCACAAAAACGGCCGAAGAAACTATGTAGAAACTTAGCTGAGAACCATTGCTAGAAAACATGCTTTCAAATAATAACCTAACTAACTTAGAAAGGTTGAGAAACCCCGACATTGTTATTTCAAAGTTCAATATTTGAAGAACGGATTAACCTATTTTAATGAAATTTAGCTAAGAACCATTTTCATTTTCAATTATTTTCACCATTTTCGATTAAACTAGCTTTCGATTTTTTGCGTCGGTTGTCGAGACATATTTTTTCACGTTTCAAGATTCGTTATATTATTAAGTTTCTATGTCGTTAAAGTAAGGCTCAACACACCCTTTAAGTTATGCCAAATGACAAATATTTAAAACACGTAATCGTTTCTTAAGATAACGTACCTACCTTCATGTTCTTAGCTTTAAAATGCTTACTACCAATGTTAGGAATTTGAATCTGTTTCAACGAAATACCTACCTATTTAGCTTCAAAATACAAACTAGCAAAGGTAGCTCAACGCGCAACCCGCTCTATTCCCATATGAATCCATTACTAAACTATCCGACGTTATTAAACATTCAGATTTACGGCACCAAGTTTTCTGATTAAAATATTCACCCCGTCCACCCCGTAGACAAACTAAGCACTATTATTATTTCACAGAAGCTTTCTAAGCGTCGTCACTAGAGACCGACTCACACACACATATCTTCTGGGGTCGCAAATATCCAAGTGACGGGGGTTTTGGTCAGTTTCGCCTTATCCTGTCCCCCTTTCACCACTATAAGGGAGGGTGGGGCCCCCCTCATAAACAGCTAAACACTGGCGCAAAATTGTAAAATTTGGACATCGTTTGTTTTGTCTCACTCTCGCCCACCGTCAATTTGTTAAGATAACATTGGGCGGGGGTAATTTTATGCAATTGCTGATAGGAAATTGGTCGGAACTGAGATAAGTGGGAAGGTCTGGTCTAGGATTTGCTCGAAATTTCTCAATGGATGATTGGATATTTCCTCTTGATAGTTGGAGGCAGTTTTGAGATGGGCTTTAGGTTTAAGCTTGCGAAGCGTGAAGTTTAAATCCAGGTAGGCTTTCAACCTCTGCCGGTCAAGAAAGTATTTCTGTTTTAAGCTCAACGGCTCCGTTTCAGCTTATGGACAAAAATGTTTTCCTCTAAGTACAAGTCTCATTTCTCAGTCGATTTTCGTGAAATTTGTACAGTTAATACTTAATTGTACCTACTTTTTTGTCGATTTATTCAAATTGAACTTGAGAGGTTTGTACTAACGCAGCAATGTCGCAACACGTACCTAAATAAACAAACAACATTTATTTCCTTTTGGCGCTTAAGTACCTTGGTATGAATTATGCGGTAATATCCATGCGAGATATCCCAAATGTGGCCAATTAGGTAGATTCTTTCAGTTACCTAAGTACAACGTAGTACGTTTCAAAAACCCAATCGATGAGTGAAAAGTATTCAATTAAGCACGAACATTAATATTCTAAAGTCGCGGTCGTCAAGTGCCGCGGGGGGATAGTTCTCCCCCCCCCTCCCGACTGGGGTGGAGGTTGGAAATCCCCGTTTTTAGGCCTACTCGTTTTTAGTATTGCGTCCGCGTTCGCTTTGTGGAAAATTGTGTGTTTAACTGTACATATATCACGTAGTACCTATAGCTATGCCTATCGCCAATCATCGATGCACCCGTATATGGTAAACTGGCTAAAAACTAATGTGTGCTGTACCTACCGACATGTTTTTATGCCTGCGGTTGTGAAATTATTTTGCATAGACAATGATGTTTGAATTGATATTTAAAAACTAAGTAGGCACATTTTAATTCATTGTCCGAAACACTTGCTCGTAAACTGACTCTTGCTTATGCTCATAATGGAACATAATAAACACAGGCGTGTTTTTTACATTGTATGCCCATATTTTGAAATCTCAGCAAATATCACTGCATGCAAAAAACCATAAACATTTTCGTGAATAAATAAACTATTTTGGATTAACCAACGTCTTTATTACTCGCGCACAAGATGTGCGTCTGTGTATGTCTGTGACGCCTATGCAACATGAACTACAAACAAATGTTTCGTTTCATGCAAACGCGAAATTCACAACTAACCAAACTCTTACTAACACAACAGCACTATTAATCATAGAAAATGACGCGTATTGTGCGAGCCGAAACCAAAATTGTGAAAACCTACCCGCCGGCCGACACGGCCGCACTAATAACGCCTCTCACCCCCCCCCCCCCCCCCCGAAACCCGGGGAGAGGTACGGCGAGCAAAAAAAAAAAACAAGGAAAAAAAGTCAAGTACTTATCAAGTCATTCTAACTACCTAACTAGTCCTAATCCTATTATAAATGCGAAAGTAACTCTGTCCCTCTGTCTGTCTGTTTGTAACCTCTTAACGAGGAAGCCGCTGCACCAATCTAGATGAAATTTGGTAAGAAGATAGTTTGAATATTGAGGAATAACATAGGCTACTTTTTATTCGGGAAAATTGTATAGTTCCCGCGGGATAGCGATAACCGAAATCTACGCGGAGGAAGTCGCGAGCAACATGTGAATATGACTTCTTTAAATTAGTTCAAAGTGACATTTATGAAATACTGTACAGCTTTTTTATTTTACTGTACTTGCATTAATTCATGTTTTTCTTGACGATCTTTAGTGCATGGCTTATATTTTTGACATTCAAATTATAATGCAATTTTCAATAATAAATAAAGGGATCTAATCTAATTATAATATGTAAACATCCCAATTTTTTTTATAAAAAAAAACGGTTTTTTTTTCTTCCAACCATACCCTCCCTTGACGATGACGCGTGCGCGGGTGTGCGTGCTCGTCACACACACTGCGTGACTCTCTGCAACCGACGTGATATATTGAGAACTGAGCCAAAAATCGCTACTATGCCATTTCTGCAGTATCGTTTTTCGTGCAGTTCGTATATATGTAGTAAGGTAAATGTCCCTGTGCCCGACACTGGTACCTTCAATCTTAATACGTAGCAATAAAATGGACAAGCAGGGTGTCAATTATTGGAATTAACGTGTCGATCATAGGGGATAAACATCCCTATGATCGACACGTTAATTCCTTATGTAGTTAATAACCTTTAGTTTTTAACCCCCGACGAAAAGAGGGGTCTTTTAAGTTTGACATGTGTATCTGTGTATCTGTCTGTGGCATCATAGCTCTTTAACGGATCTACCGATTTCGATGCAGTTTCTTTCAATCGAAAGCTAGTTTAATCGAGATGCTTCTTAGCTAAATTTCATTAAAATCAGTTCACCTGTTTTTGAAATATTGAACTTTGAAATGACAATGTCGGGGGTTTTTCAACTTTTCTAATACCTCGGTAAAATCTATGCCGACAAGCGGGCGGAAGATACAGGATGGCAATGGATCGTCAGGCGTGGAGATTTGGAGAGGAAGGCTATGTCTGAAGATGGACTAACTGATGGCTGCTATGGATGGATGGATGGATGGATGGATGGATGGATCCGTTGTTATGCTAAGACACACTCGCCGCACTCGAAACTTCGATTAATTTTAAGTTTAACTTAGAATTAAACTCGTTACCTATGGGTTTTTAACCCCCGACGAAAACAAGGGGTGTTATAAGTTTGACCTGTGTATATTTGTGTGTCTGTGTATCTGTCAGTGGCATCATAGCTCCCAAACGGATGGACCGATTTCGATGCGGTTGTTTTAAATCGAAAGCTAGTTTAATCAAGATGGCTCTTAGCTATTCATTAAAATCGGGTCTCCTGTTTTTGAAATATTGAACTTCGAAATGACAATGTCGGGGGTTTCTTTATATCTATTACTAATTGACTAACTAATAATACGAAAAATTTTTAATTTAAAAAACCCCCGACGAAAAAAAAAAGCAGACAAAAAAACCCGACAAAAAAAATCCTAATATAAAGTAAAAAACATAGACAAAATAAAAGCCGACAAAAAGAAAACTAAGAAAAGTAAATAATAATGCCTAATATATTTTGTTAGTATGGATGGAGCATGGATTGGCCCTTTCAGTTCAATATACCTAGCAAAATTTTTATCTAAGCGTCGTCGGTGTCGGGGGATCGCTAAAGTCAACCACAGCCATTCTTTCTATAAAACAACATACTTTAGTTTGGAGTAGGGCTCTGCTAACACTGGTTTCTAATAGGTGTGACGAAAATACCTTTAAATTAGGTATCTGCGCCAGGACCTTTTCGTAATGGCTTAGGAACCCTATCCTTGGCGTGTCCGACACGCTCTTGCCCGGTTTTTATTAGATACATTCAAATTATGAAGTGATTCATAATTGAATATTTGTCAAGTGGGTTTTTGTAAAATGGTACATTTGGTACGTGTGACGATTAATCGTTTTATGAAACATTTCTTATATATAATACCATAATTTGCTGATATTTTGATGAAGCATTAGTAAACCTTGTTGTTATGTCATGTAACACCATTGTAGCCTACCAACGCCAGTTAACCTATCAACTCGAGCATTACACATCGAACATGGGTTACACATCGAACGCAAGTTGCAACCAAAATTGTGCATTCGTTCCACTTGGCCACATCTCATTTGCGGCTCTGGGAGAAATACGAACGCCTACGTGAATTTTCAAATTTTATGCCTACCACGTTCTGCCCTGGTTTGTGTGCGTAGTTTTTGCTGACATTCGTCGTGTAAAAGCGGCCAACCGTCTTGATCCGTCCGCCCGCGGGCTTACCCAGTACTTATACCTGGGTGAGGGGTCGAGTATGGTTGGTTGGTGGTCATGTGTGCGTGAGTAGTTTGGGTGATAGTGGGGTCCACCCCCAAACGTCATCGTGCTGACTATTGCGCTTGTGTTAGAGAATGAACATTTAAAATGCCCACCCCTTGACGGTCACTGCGCCGCCTCTTTTTTTTGCATGATTTTGCCTTCTAACGTAATTTGGCTTCGGTCGATAATGTTTTCAATGCGTGCGGTGTTTAGAATGATTTCAATGAAATGAAATGGTTTATTTGCTAGATAGATGGCATGGCAATGCCATTTTTTATACGACAATGAAGCGGTAGGTACATTATTTAATCATTAGTCGTTGTCTTAAGTGAAACTTCCTATCCTAAATTAGCGTTGCATAATTTTAGAACACCTAAATTAAAATTGCAGTTAAAAAACTATAGTGAAATGTAGGTTGGTAGGTGGAGTACAGAATCGGATTACCTCTCTGTCCTCTCTTTAGAGTCTTTACTTAGTTCAATTTTGTACTATGCCTATGCCTACTCACCGGCACAAACTCTCCTATCGTATTTTCAAAAAATAATCCTCTAAAATAATAATAAATAAAATAAAATGCGTTTATTTCGGACAACATAAACTAAAGCCTAAAGTTTTATGGCCTAGCACTAAGCAGCAGAAATATGAAGTCGGTGCGGTGCGAGCGGAATATTCTTTAAATTAAGCACCGACTTCATATTTCTGCTGCTTAGTGCTAGGCCATAAAACTTTAGGCTTTAGTTTCTGTTTTCCGAAATAAACGCATTTTATTTTATTTTATTTATTTATTTATCATTATTTTAGAGGATTATTTTACATTTTTTTTTCTAAGGTTTTTTTTTAAGGCGGTTTTACTTTTTTGTTAAAAGATTTTTATTTCACAATTTAACGATGATTTAACATTTTCAGAATTATCCTCCAACTCCTAACCGTTAAGGAGTTGTACCTTCCATCATCAGCTCATCAACATAAGATGATGACTACCGGACGCAAATACTTGAATAGCCTTAGAAAATATATGAAACACATAATACGTGCCTATAAAATTTGAGGGTTGCCCTCGATTTCCCTGGGATTCCATCATCAGATCATGACTTGGTGACAATGGGACCACCTCAGGAGTATACCCTTTCGAATAAAAAAGAAAGAATTTTGAAAATCGGTCTTCAATTGACGAAGTAATCGATGTACATACATAAAAAAAAAAACATACAGTGGAACGTAGAACCTCCTCCTTTTTTGAAGTCGGTTAATAAAATAAATAACGCGTGGCCAACATGGGACTTTAGATCTTTTTTTGTTGCATTTTGTTTTGACAGCAAATACGACACTTGTTTCATTAAAATTACTTAGCAAATTTGCTATGGAATGTTTACCGTATCGATATCGAGAAGCTTCATGTTAAATTTTAGTTCCAAATACGCTCATGGGCGGCGCTGTTCCAAACGTCAAGCATACAAATTACTCGATAACGTTACTACTCGATTACGTTACGTAGGATTCGAATATTCGTACTTGGGCCTCTGGTAAAGATCACGGGAACGCGGTGGATGCGGAAAGCACAAAACCGGTCTGAGTGGAGAACCCTGGGGGAGGCCTATGTCCAGCAGTGGACGTCTTTCGGCTGACATGATGATCATGATGATGTTTCTAAATGAGTTTGAGAAATAAAAATATCGGAGGTTTTTCAACTTTTTACCCGAGTGACTTTTTCGAGCGTATGTATGTAAGTCTAATTCTTTGACACGGTCTACAGCCTAAACCGTTTGACGGATTTCAACGTTTGAGGTGTGTTTAGATTCGTCCACAAACATGTGCGAGTGACACAGGGTATAATTGTTTCCCAGAATTGCATTCAGGTTGTCTGTTTTTAATTTTAAGTTTGTTAGGTTATCTAAGTTGTCGTTATACAAACCGGTTAAAACCGGAATCATCGTCATCGCTTCAGCGCAGTGCTCTCCGTACTTTTGCGAGCATTTCCCCATATTTTTGCCTACCTATGTAGCGCCAAATGGCGCTTCCTGCCTTTTACATCTGCACTGCCCATGAAACATCCCCAGATCTAGCAAGGGATGTTAGTGGTTGAACGTCGTAAGCGCCGTCGTTTCCCAAGCTATCTGTTATAGGTGACAGGATTAGTATCCAAGTACTTTATGCTACAGCCCCTACAGCTCGGTATGTTTATCTATGATTAAAAAGAAAATAATCAAATTCGTGAGAGGTATGGGTATGATAATAATCGGCTTCTGAACCCATCTTAGAGTACTTATAATATGTGTGTAGATAAAGTAATGTATGCAACTCCACATAATTAGGCCTTAAAACACTCGTGTGATCGTAATATGAAACTCAGCTTCGCCTCGTTTTATAAAAACACACTCGTGTTTTAAAGACCCTCATTATTTGTAGAAGTTGCATAAACTACTATAAAAGAAATCAAACTGATAATAAGCTTCAGTCAAAGTCAAATTATAGGTATTAAGATCTCACCACCTCTTTCGGTACTCCTACGCACCTTGGAAGCAGAGGAGACCCGCAGTAGCAGTATGACTAGTCTTAAATTAGCACAGATCACTTGTCTTCACCGCTAAACAAGAAATAGAAAAAAACTCTAAATCACTTTCACTTCCCAATACAGAAGGTACTGTCAAAGAAACTGAAGCGTGTACATTTGCCAAACCTTTTCTAAAAAAACAAATATTCCGACGAATTGAGAACCTCCTTTTTTTTTTGAAGTCGGTTAATAAAGTAAGCAACTGAGGTGTGGTATGTCAATGTGACATTTGCAGCGAAAGAGTTCCGCGGTAGTACGCGAATCCGTTTCTTTGACCGCACTGACATCTAGTCCGTTTGCCAATTTAAAAAAAACTTGGACACAAGATACGCATCCGAATGCTAAGGTCAGAATGGATCATCTTGTAAGGGCAACGGTCATCTCCTTTCACACATAAATTAGTATTAATTTACATGAGATAGCACATGTTTTGTATGAGGGGTCGCGATGACAACCGGTTATTCATTTATAGTAACACCATAAAGAGTATTACCTACGTATAGAAAAATGGTAAAATTTGATCATTTGGGCAAAATACCTCGAGGAAACAAGCCAAACTAGAACTTACATTACTTTAGAAACCGGGAAGTAATAGTACATTATTGTCTAGGCCAGGAAGTAAGCAATTGCGGGCTGAGTACTTGATTTTAATTGTATAATACAAAGCCAGCAATTGCTGTTCTGGCCGTAACAAATCCAATACCAATCCAATCCATACTTCTATCCATACTAATCCATACTACCAAAATATGTTAGGCATTATTTTTAACTTTTTTTAGTTTTTGAATTTCACCGGTGACTAAAATCCCCGCGCCTATGATATCAAATACGAATGCCCCCACCCACTCGTAAACGAGATCACTGCGTGACTTCGCGACCGCTGACAGTGACAGACAAAGATCTATCCCGTGTCGTAGAATTACTTTGTGTTTTGTGTATTTTCGGGGTTTTGAATAAATAATATTGAATAGGTATGGTCAGCCTTGAAGAGTGTATTTTAATGAGCATGACAGACAGCGACGACGACAGCTACAATCCCGCTGTAGAAGAGACTCCCGGTCGCAGACGTAGGTGTTCATATGAAGAAGCATCGGTTTCTTCGCAGATGTTTAGCGTTGCAGTAGCAACTCTTTTTTTTTACTTTAAATTTGGTTGTTATGAGGTCTTGAACCTTGCCTTCATTTTAGGCTTAAATTCTGCTTTCGACCATTCCATCCACAATCATTCATTGACCACACTATTAGTAGTACAAACCTAGTATTTACATTAAAAAAATGAAACTAGACAATAACGAAATTTGTATGTAACATTCCCATCGACTTTAGCGCTCCAGCGATGTTTTTTTTTTTTTGCCTGACCATAAGCAACGTACTTCACTGTCAAGTATTTAACAATGACAGAACACCGTTCCATTCCACGGCTGTCAGTTGAATGCCATCTTATTTGGCCGCTACCCTCAGCGTTCGGTATTACGTCATTTGACAGATCGTTAGTTCAGTAATCAAACGGGCGATGCTAGCGCCATCGAGACAATTTTCTCGATGCGCCGTCATATTTAATCTCGCGTTAAAGAAAACAAAATATTTGAAATAATTTTATACAGATACGCTGTTTCTTCCCATTTTCATTTAATCCGTAGTCATTAAAGAAAATAAAAAGCTGCTTTGGCTGTTTGGGATTATTGTCTAAATCGGATTGTTGATTTAAAAGTTCAATAACTGTGAAGTAATGAAAATTACCCGGCCGCTCCCGTTTTTTCCCGGCCGCTTACTGCTGTCAAATTATTTTTGAGCCAGCAACGATATTGTACTTCCTGGAAGCTTTTTTCACCGGCAAGATGCACATTTCCGAGCAAGTTGGAGAAAAATATATTGCGGGCCTGGTAATAGACTGCCGAGTACAATGTACAACCAGTACCAGTATTCACCACAACGAACTATACTTGCATGTGTTTGCCGGTTTAATGACCTCTAGTTAACTAAGCTGCCTTGGCTAAAAATGTACATTTTCTAAAAACACTACTATTACGCGTTTGTAATAACAATATTAACAATATTTTTACTACGATTGTGTACTATGGATTGAAATACTATGAAATAAGAGTCAATGTAAGAGCGAGTGTGTTTAACATTTTTTTTTATATCAGAGACATCTCGATTGAGCTGGCGGTAACGTCCGAATTAGTCGCCAAATTATCAGCGCCTCTTGCGGCACGTATCAAATATAAACAAGTCTCATACGAGAGACGCATATTTCCTATATAATGCATTTAATCAGGTTCCAGAGCCCAGATCACTTGCCCTCATCCAAGGGACAAGGGATCACTGTAAATGCTAATTATTCCCTTTTAATAAGAAAAATTAAATAAAACAAAAAAAATGAGATGCCAAAATTTATTAAAATAAACAAGAAATTAAAGATGTATCCGGAAAAAACAAAGGATTATAAGTAACTAAAGAACTAGCAAGTAAGGCATGGTTGACGCCTGGTACCAATCTTGACAACGAATTGTCTACGTGACAGCTGGCAGACCTTGCGGCCTCCGTACCATTGTTGACCGTATCCAAAGCCAGACGCAGAAGCAGAAGCAGCAGATGATGCTGATCCGTATCCTGATCCGTACCCTGCTGGTCCTTGTGGTCCTTGTGGTCCTTGTGGTCCTTGTGGGCCTTGTAGTCCATATGGGCCGTATGAACCTTGTGATCCAGCGCTAGCAGAAGCACTTGCTGATGCAGATGATGATGGGACCTCTTCAATAATGATGACTGGTCCACTTGCTCCTTGTGAGCCAGAAGAAGAGGCAGAAGCAGCAGCGCTAGCTGATGATCCTGCTCCGTATCCACCTGGTCCGGCTGGTCCTTGTGGTCCTTGTGGTCCTTGTGGTCCTTGAAGTCCTCCTGGGCCTGATGAAGCAGAAGCAGCAGAGCTAGCTGATGATCCCGGTCCGTATCCACCTGGTCCAGCTGGTCCTTGTGGTCCTTGTGGTCCTTGTGGTCCTTGAAGTCCTCCTGGGCCTGATGAAGCAGAAGCAGCAGAGCTTGCTGATGATCCTGATCCGTATCCACCGGGTCCGGCTGGTCCTTGTGGTCCTTGTGGTCCCTGTGGTCCTTGTAGTCCTCCTGGGCCTGAAGAAGCAGAAGCAGCAGAGCTGGCTGATGATCCTGGTCCGTATCCACCTGATCCGGCTGGTCCTTGTGGTCCTTGTGGTCCTTGTAGTCCTCCTGGGCCTGATGAAGCTGAAGCAGCAGAGCTAGGTGATGATCCTGGTCCGTATCCACCTAGTCCGGCTGGTCCTTGTGGTCCTTGTGGTCCTTGTGGTCCTTGTTGGCCGTATGGTCCGTATGGGCCTCCTTGTCCTGACGCAGCGGAAGCAGCAGAGCTAGCTGATGATCCTGGTCCGTATCCACCTGGTCCGGCTGGTCCTTGTGGTCCTTGTGGTCCCTGTGGTCCCTGTAGTCCTCCTGGGCCTGAAGAAGCAGAAGCAGCAGAGCTGGCTGATGATCCTGATCCGTATCCACCTGGTCCGGCTGGTCCTTGTGGTCCTTGTGGTCCCTGTGGTCCTTGTAGTCCTCCTGGGCCTGAAGAAGCAGAAGCAGCAGAGCTGGCTGATGATCCTGGTCCGTATCCACCTGGTCCGGCTGGTCCTTGTGGTCCTTGTGGTCCCTGTGGTCCTTGTAGTCCTCCTGGGCCTGATGAAGCTGAAGCAGCAGAGCTAGCTGATGATCCTGGTCCGTATCCTCCTGGTCCGGCTGGTCCTTGTGGTCCTTGTGGTCCCTGTGGTCCTTGTAGTCCTCCTGGGCCTGAAGAAGCAGAAGCAGCAGAGCTGGCTGATGATCCTGGTCCGTATCCACCTGGTCCGGCTGGTCCTTGTGGTCCTTGTGGTCCTTGTTGGCCGTATGGTCCGTATGGGCCTCCTGGTCCTGACGCAGCAGAAGCAGCAGAGCTAGCTGATGATCCTGGTCCGTATCCACCTGGTCCGGCTGGTCCTTGTGGTCCTTGTGGTCCTTGTGGTCCCTGTTGTCCATATTGTCCATATGGTCCATATGGCCATCCTGATCCGGCTTTAGCGTTAGCATTAGCAGTCACAGTAATTTCTGGTTGTTCCTCGATAATAATGATCTCCTCTGGGCTTGAAGACACAGTAGCAGAAGCAGCAGCGCTTGCTGATGATCCCTGTCCGTATCCACCTGGTCCGGCTGGTCCTTGTGGTCCCTGTGGTCCCTGTGGTCCTTGTTGGCCGTATGGTCCGTAGAGGCCTCCTGGTCCTGATGCAGCAGAAGCAGCAGAGCTAGCTGATGATCCTGGTCCGTATCCACCTGGTCCGGCTGGTCCGGCTGGTCCTTGTGGTCCTTGTGGTCCTTGTTGTCCTCCTGGGCCTGAAGAAGCAGAAGCAGCAGAGCTAGCTGATGATCCTGGTCCGTATCCACCTGGTCCGGCTGGTCCTTGTGGTCCTTGTGGTCCTTGTTGGCCGTATGGTCCGTATGGGCCTCCTGGTCCTGACGCAGCAGAAGCAGCAGAGCTAGCTGATAATCCTGGTCCGTATCCACCTGGTCCGGCTGGTCCGGCTGGTCCTTGTGGTCCTTGTGGTCCTTGTTGTCCTCCTGGGCCTGAAGAAGCAGAAGCAGCAGAGCTAGCTGATGATCCTGGTCCGTATCCACCTGGTCCGGCTGGTCCTTGTGGTCCCTGTGGTCCTTGTGGTCCTTGTTGGCCGTATGGTCCGTATGGGCCTCCTTGTCCTGACGCAGCAGAAGCAGCAGAGCTGGCTGATGATCCTGGTCCGGCTGGTCCTTGTGGTCCTTGTGGTCCCTGTGGTCCTTGTAGTCCTCCTGGGCCTGATGAAGCAGAAGCAGCAGAGCTGGCTGATGATCCTGGTCCGTATCCACCTGGTCCGGCTGGTCCTTGTGGTCCTTGTGGTCCCTGTGGTCCTTGAAGTCCTCCTGGGCCTGAAGAAGCAGAAGCAGCAGAGCTGGCTGATGATCCTGGTCCGTATCCACCTGGTCCGGCTGGTCCTTGTGGTCCTTGTGGTCCCTGTGGTCCTTGAAGTCCTCCTGGGCCTGAAGAAGCAGAAGCAGCAGAACTGGCTGATGATCCTGGTCCGTATCCACCTGGTCCGGCTGATCCTTGTGGTCCTTGTGGTCCCTGTGGTCCTTGTTGTCCTTGTAGTCCTTGTTGACCGTATGGTCCGTATGGGCCTCCAGGTCCTGATGCAGCAGAAGCAGCAGCGCTTGCTGATGAACCTGATCCGTATCCACCTGGTCCGGCTGGTCCGGCTGGTCCTTGTGGTCCTTGTGGTCCTTGTTGGCCGTATGGTCCGTATGGGCCTCCTGGTCCTGACGCAGCAGAAGCAGCAGAGCTAGCTGATGATCCTGGTCCGTATCCACCTGGTCCGGCTGGTCCGGCTGGTCCTTGTGGTCCTTGTGGTCCTTGTTGTCCTCCTGGGCCTGAAGAAGCGGAAGCAGCAGAGCTGGCTGATGATCCTGGTCCGGCTGGTCCTTGTGGTCCTTGTGGTCCCTGTGGTCCTTGTAGTCCTCCTGGGCCTGATGAAGCAGAAGCAGCAGAGCTGGCTGATGATCCTGGTCCGTATCCACCTGGTCCGGCTGGTCCTTGTGGTCCTTGTGGTCCCTGTGGTCCTTGAAGTCCTCCTGGGCCTGAAGAAGCAGAAGCAGCAGAGCTGGCTGATGATCCTGGTCCGTATCCACCTGGTCCGGCTGGTCCTTGTGGTCCTTGTGGTCCCTGTGGTCCTTGTTGTCCTTGTAGTCCTTGTTGACCGTATGGTCCGTATGGGCCTCCAGGTCCTGATGCAGCAGAAGCAGCAGCGCTTGCTGATGAACCTGATCCGTATCCACCTGGTCCGGCTGGTCCGGCTGGTCCTTGTGGTCCTTGTGGTCCTTGTGGTCCCTGTTGTCCATATTGTCCATATGGTCCATATGGCCATCCTGATCCGGCGTTAGCGTTAGCATTAGCAGTCACAGTAATTTCTGGTTGTTCCTCGATAATAATGATCTCCTCTGGGCTTGAAGACACAGTAGCAGAAGCAGCAGAGCTGGCTGATGATCCTTGTCCGTATCCACCTGGTCCGGCTGGTCCTTGTGGTCCTTGTGGTCCCTGTGGTCCTTGAAGTCCTCCTGGGCCTGAAGAAGCAGAAGCAGCAGAGCTGGCTGATAATCCTGGTCCGTATCCACCTGGTCCGGCTGATCCTTGTGGTCCTTGTGGTCCCTGTGGTCCTTGTTGTCCTTGTAGTCCTTGTTGACCGTATGGTCCGTATGGGCCTCCAGGTCCTGATGCAGCAGAAGCAGCAGCGCTTGCTGATGAACCTGATCCGTATCCACCTGGTCCGGCTGGTCCTTGTGGTCCTTGTGGTCCTTGTGGTCCTTGTTGGCCGTATGGTCCGTATGGGCCTCCTGGTCCTGACGCAGCAGAAGCAGCAGAGCTAGCTGATGATCCTGGTCCGTATCCACCTGGTCCGGCTGGTCCGGCTGGTCCTTGTGGTCCTTGTGGTCCTTGTTGTCCTCCTGGGCCTGAAGAAGCAGAAGCAGCAGAGCTAGCTGATGATCCTGGTCCGTATCCACCTGGTCCGGCTGGTCCTTGTGGTCCTCGTGGTCCTTGTTGGCCGTATGGTCCGTATGGGCCTCCTGGTCCTGACGCAGCAGAAGCAGCAGAGCTAGCTGATGATCCTGGTCCGTATCCACCTGGTCCGGCTGGTCCGGCTGGTCCTTGTGGTCCTTGTGGTCCTTGTTGTCCTCCTGGGACTGAAGAAGCAGAGGCAGCAGAGCTAGCTGATGATCCTGGTCCGTATCCACCTGGTCCGGCTGGTCCGGCTGGTCCTTGTGGTCCTTGTGGTCCTTGTTGTCCTCCTGGGCCTGAAGAAGCGGAAGCAGCAGAGCTGGCTGATGATCCTGGTCCGGCTGGTCCTTGTGGTCCTTGAGGTCCCTGTGGTCCTTGTAGTCCTCCTGGGCCTGAAGAAGCAGAAGCAGCAGAGCTGGCTGATGATCCTGGTCCGTATCCACCTGGTCCGGCTGGTCCTTGTGGTCCTTGTGGTCCCTGTGGTCCTTGTTGTCCTTGTAGTCCTTGTTGACCGTATGGTCCGTATGGGCCTCCAGGTCCTGATGCAGCAGAAGCAGCAGCGCTTGCAGATGAACCTGATCCGTATCCACCTGGTCCGGCTGGTCCGGCTGGTCCTTGTGGTCCTTGTGGTCCTTGTTGGCCGTATGGTCCGTATGGGCCTCCTGGTCCTGACGCAGCAGAAGCAGCAGAGCTAGCTGATGATCCTGGTCCGTATCCACCTGGTCCGGCTGGTCCGGCTGGTCCTTGTGGTCCTTGTGGTCCTTGTTGTCCTCCTGGGCCTGAAGAAGCGGAAGCAGCAGAGCTGGCTGATGATCCTGGTCCGGCTGGTCCTTGTGGTCCTTGTGGTCCCTGTGGTCCTTGTAGTCCTCCTGGGCCTGATGAAGCAGAAGCAGCAGAGCTGGCTGATGATCCTGGTCCGTATCCACCTGGTCCGGCTGGTCCTTGTGGTCCTTGTGGTCCCTGTGGTCCTTGAAGTCCTCCTGGGCCTGAAGAAGCAGAAGCAGCAGAGCTGGCTGATGATCCTGGTCCGTATCCACCTGGTCCGGCTGGTCCTTGTGGTCCTTGTGGTCCTTGTGGTCCTTGTTGGCCGTATGGTCCGTATGGGCCTCCTGGTCCTGACGCAGCGGAAGCAGCAGAGCTAGCTGATGATCCTGGTCCGTATCCACCTGGTCCGGCTGGACCTTGTGGTCCTTGTGGTCCCTGTGGTCCTTGTTGTCCTTGTAGTCCTTGTTGACCGTATGGTCCGTATGGGCCTCCAGGTCCTGATGCAGCAGAAGCAGCAGCGCTTGCTGATGTACCTGATCCGTATCCACCTGGTCCGGCTGGTCCGGCTGGTCCTTGTGGTCCTTGTGGTCCTTGTTGGCCGTATGGTCCGTATGGGCCTCCTGGTCCTGACGCAGCAGAAGCAGCAGAGCTAGCTGATGATCCTGGTCCGTATCCACCTGGTCCGGCTGGTCCTTGTGGTCCTTGTGGTCCTTGTTGGCCGTATGGTCCGTATGGGCCTCCTGGTCCTGACGCAGCAGAAGCAGCAGAGCTAGCTGATGATCCTGGTCCGTATCCACCTGGTCCGGCTGGTCCTTGTGGTCCTTGTGGTCCTTGTGGTCCCTGTTGTCCATATTGTCCATATGGTCCATATGGCCATCCTGATCCGGCGTTAGCGTTAGCATTAGCAGTCACAGTAATTTCTGGTTGTTGCTCGATAATAATGATCTCCTCTGGGCTTGAAGACACAGTAGCAGAAGCAGCAGAGCTGGCTGATGATCCTTGTCCGTATCCACCTGCTCCGGCTGGTCCTTGTGGTCCTTGTGGTCCCTGTGGTCCTTGAAGTCCTCCTGGGCCTGAAGAAGCAGAAGCAGCAGAGCTGGCTGATGATCCTGGTCCGTATCCACCTGGTCCGGCTGATCCTTGTGGTCCTTGTGGTCCCTGTGGTCCTTGTTGTCCTTGTAGTCCTTGTTGACCGTATGGTCCGTATGGGCCTCCAGGTCCTGATGCAGCAGAAGCAGCAGCGCTTGCTGATGAACCTGATCCGTATCCACCTGGTCCGGCTGGTCCTTGTGGTCCTTGTGGTCCCTGTGGTCCCTGTTGTCCTTGTAGTCCTTGTTGACCGTATGGTCCGTATGGGCCTCCAGGTCCTGATGCAGCAGAAGCAGCAGCGCTTGCTGATGAACCTGATCCATATCCACCTGGTCCACCTGGTCCGGCTGGTCCGGCTGGTCCTTGTGGTCCTTGTGGTCCTTGTTGTCCTCCTGGGCCTGAAGAAGCAGAAGCAGCAGAGCTAGCTGATGATCCTGGTCCGTATCCACCTGGTCCGGCTGGTCCTTGTGGTCCTCGTGGTCCTTGTTGGCCGTATGGTCCGTATGGGCCTCCTGGTCCTGACGCAGCAGAAGCAGCAGAGCTAGCTGATGATCCTGGTCCGTATCCACCTGGTCCGGCTGGTCCGGCTGGTCCTTGTGGTCCCTGTGGTCCTTGTAGTCCTCCTGGGCCTGAAGAAACAGAAGCAGCAGAGCTAGCTGATGATCCTGGTCCGTATCCACCTGGTCCGGCTGGTCCGGCTGGTCCTTGTGGTCCTTGTGGTCCTTGTTGTCCTCCTGGGCCTGAAGAAGCAGAAGCAGCAGAGCTGGCTGATGATGCTGGTCCGGCTGGTCCTTGTGGTCCTTGTGGTCCCTGTGGTCCTTGTAGTCCTCCTGGGCCTGATGAAGCAGAAGCAGCAGAGCTGGCTGATGATCCTGGTCCGTATCCACCTGGTCCGGCTGGTCCTTGTGGTCCTTGTGGTCCTTGTGGTCCTTGTTGGCCGTATGGTCCGTATGGGCCTCCTGGTCCTGACGCAGCGGAAGCAGCAGAGCTAGCTGATGATCCTGGTCCGTATCCACCTGGTCCGGCTGGTCCTTGTGGTCCTTGTGGTCCCTGTGGTCCTTGTTGTCCTTGTAGTCCTTGTTGACCGTATGGTCCGTATGAGCCTCCAGGTCCTGATGCAGCAGAAGCAGCAGCGCTTGCTGATGAACCTGATCCGTATCCACCTGGTCCGGCTGGTCCGGCTGGTCCTTCTGGTCCTTGTGGTCCTTGTAGTCCTCCTGGGCCTGAAGAAGCAGAATCAGCAGAGCTAGCTGATGATCCTGGTCCGTATCCACCTGGTCCGGCTGGTCCGGCTGGTCCTTGTGGTCCTTGTGGTCCTTGTTGTCCTCCTGGGCCTGAAGAAGCGGAAGCAGCAGAGCTGGCTGATGATCCTGGTCCGGCTGGTCCTTGTGGTCCTTGTGGTCCCTGTGGTCCTTGTAGTCCTCCTGGGCCTGATGAAGCAGAAGCAGCAGAGCTGGCTGATGATCCTGGTCCGTATCCACCTGGTCCGGCTGGTCCTTGTGGTCCTTGTGGTCCCTGTGGTCCCTGTTGTCCTTGTAGTCCTTGTTGACCGTATGGTCCGTATGGGCCTCCAGGTCCTGATGCAGCAGAAGCAACAGCGCTTGCTGATGAACCTGATCCATATCCACCTGGTCCGGCTGGTCCGGCTGGTCCTTGTGGTCCTTGTGGTCCTTGTTGGCCGTATGGTCCGTATGGGCCTCCTGGTATTGACGCAGCAGAAGCAGCAGAGCTAGCTGATGATCCTGGTCCGTATCCACCTGGTCCGGCTGGTCCGGCTGGTCCTTGTGAGCCTTGTGGTCCTTGTGGTCCTTGTTGGCCGTATGGTCCGTATGGGCCTCCTGGTCCTGACGCAGCGGAAGCAGCAGAGCTAGCTGATGATCCTGGTCCGTATCCACCTGGTCCGGCTGGTCCTTGTGGTCCTTGTGGTCCCTGTGGTCCTTGTTGTCCTTGTAGTCCTTGTTGACCGTATGGTCCGTATGGGCCTCCAGGTCCTGATGCAGCAGAAGCAGCAGCGCTTGCTGATGAACCTGATCCGTATCCACCTGGTCCGGCTGGTCCGGCTGGTCCTTGTGGTCCCTGTGGTCCTTGTAGTCCTCCTGGGCCTGAAGAAACAGAAGCAGCAGAGCTAGCTGATGATCCTGGTCCGTATCCACCTGGTCCGGCTGGTCCGGCTGGTCCTTGTGGTCCTTGTGGTCCTTGTTGTCCTCCTGGGCCTGAAGAAGCAGAAGCAGCAGAGCTGGCTGATGATCCTGGTCCGGCTGGTCCTTGTGGTCCTTGTGGTCCCTGTGGTCCTTGTAGTCCTCCTGGGCCTGATGAAGCAGAAGCAGCAGAGCTAGCTGATGATCCTGGTCCGTATCCACCTGGTCCGGCTGGTCCTTGTGGTCCTTGTGGTCCTTGTGGTCCTTGTTGGCCGTATGGTCCGTATGGGCCTCCTGGTCCTGACGCAGCGGAAGCAGCAGAGCTAGCTGATGATCCTGGTCCGTATCCACCTGGTCCGGCTGGTCCTTGTGGTCCTTGTGGTCCCTGTGGTCCTTGAAGTCCTCCTGGGCCTAAAGAAGCAGAAGCAGCAGAGCTGGCTGATGATCCTGGTCCGTATCCACCTGGTCCGGCTGGTCCTTGTGGTCCTTGTGGTCCCTGTGGTCCTTGTTGTCCTTGTGGTCCTTGTTGGCCGTATGGTCCGTATGGGCCTCCTGGTCCTGACGCAGCAGAAGCAGCAGAGCTGGCTGATGATCCTGCTCCGTATCCACCTGGTCCGGCTGGTCCTTGTGGTCCTTGTGGTCCTTGTGGTCCTTGTTGGCCGTATGGTCCGTATGGGCCTCCTGGCCCTGACGCAGCAGAAGCAGCAGAGCTAGCTGATGATCCTGGTCCGTATTGACCTGGTCCGGCTGGTCCTTGTGGTCCTTGTGGTCCCTGTGGTCCTTGTAGTCCTCCTGGGCCTGAAGAGGGAGAAGCAGCAGAGCTGGCTGATGATCCTGGTCCGTATCCACCTGGTCCGGCTGGTCCTTGTGGTCCTTGTGGTCCTTGTGGTCCTTGTAGTCCTCCTGGGCCTGAAGAAGCAGAAGCAGCAGAGCTGGCTGATGATCCTGGTCCGTATCCACCTGGTCCGGCTGGTCCTTGTGGTCCTTGTGGTCCTTGTGGTCCTTGTTGGCCATATGGTCCGTATTGGCCTCCTGGTCCTGACGCCGCAGAAGCAGCAGAGCTAGCTGATGATCCTGGTCCGTATCCACCTGGTCCGGCTGGTCCGGCTGGTCCTTGTAGTCCTTGTGGTCCTTGTAGTCCTCCTGGGCCTGATGAAGCAGAAGCAGCAGAGCTGGCTGATGATCCTGGTCCGTATCCACCTGGTCCGGCTGGTCCTTGTGGTCCTTGTGGTCCTTGTGGTCCTTGTGGTCCTTGTTGGCCGTATGGTCCGTATGGGCCTCCTGGTCCTGACGCAGCAGAAGCAGCAGAGCTAGCTGATGATCCTGGTCCGTATCCACCTGGTCCGGCTGGTCCGGCTGGTCCTTGTGGTCCTTGTGGTCCTTGTTGTCCTCCTGGGCCTGAAGAAGCAGAAGCAGCAGAGCTGGCTGATGATCCTGGTCCGGCTGGTCCTTGTGGTCCTTGTGGTCCCTGTGGTCCTTGTAGTCCTCCTGGGCCTGATGAAGCAGAAGCAGCAGAGCTGGCTGATGATCCTGGTCCGTATCCACCTGGTCCGGCTGGTCCTTGTGGTCCTTGTGGTCCCTGTGGTCCTTGTAGTCTTCCTGGGCCTGATGAAGCAGAAGCAGCAGAGCTGGCTGATGATCCTGGTCCGTATCCACCTGGTCCGGCTGGTCCTTGTTTTCCTTGTGGTCCCTGTGGTCCTTGTTGTCCTTGTAGTCCTTGTTGACCGTATGGTCCGTATGGGCCTCCAGGTCCTGATGCAGCAGAAGCAGCAGCGCTTGCTGATGAACCTGATCCGTATCCACCTGGTCTGGCTGGTCCGGCTGGTCCTTGTGGTCCTTGTGGTCCTTGTAGTCCTCCTGGGCCTGAAGAAGCAGAAGCAGCAGAGCTGGCTGATGATCCTGGTCCGTATCCACCTGGTCCAGCTGGTCCTTGTGGTCCTTGTGGTCCTTGTGGTCCTTGTTGGCCGTATGGTCCGTATGGGCCTCCTGGTCCTGACGCAGCGGAAGCAGCAGAGCTAGCTGATGATCCTGGTCCGTATCCACCTGGTCCGGCTGGTCCTTGTGGTCCTTGTGGTCCCTTGGGTCCTTGTTGTCCTTGTAGTCCTTGTTGACCGTATGGTCCGTATGGGCCTCCAGGGCCTGATGCAGCAGAAGCAGCAGCGCTTGCTGATGAACCTGATCCGTATCCACCTGGTCCGGCTGGTCCGGCTGGTCCTTGTGGTCCTTGTGGTCCTTGTTGTCCTCCTGGGCCTGAAGAAGCAGAAGCAGCAGAGCTGGCTGATGATCCTGGTCCGGCTGGTCCTTGTGGTCCTTGTGGTCCCTGAGGTCCTTGTAGTCCTCCTGGGCCTGATGAAGCAGAAGCAGCAGAGCTGGCTGATGATCCTGGTCCGTATCCACCTGGTCCGGCTGGTCCTTGTGGTCCTTGTGGTCCTTGTGGTCCTTGATGGCCATATGGTCCGTATGGGCCTCCTGGTCCTGACGCAGCAGAAGCAGCAGAGCTAGCTGATGATCCTGGTCCGTATCCACCTGGTCCGGCTGGTCCTTGTGGTCCTTGTGGTCCTTGTGGTCCTTGTAGTCCTCCTGGGCCTGATGAAGCAGAAGCAGCTGAGCTGGCTGATGATCCTGGTCCGTATCCACCTGGTCCGGATGGTCCTTGTGGTCCTTGTGGTCCCTGTGGTCCTTGAAGTCCTCCTGGGCCTGAAGAAGCAGAAGCAGCAGAGCTGGCTGATGATCCTGGTCCGTATCCACCTGGTCCGGCTGGTCCTTGTGGTCCTTGTGGTCCTTGTGGTCCTTGTTGGCCGTATGGTCCGTATGGGCCTCCTGGTCCTGACGCAGCAGAAGCAGCAGAGCTGGCTGATGATCCTGCTCCGTATCCACCTGGTCCGGCTGGTCCTTGTGGTCCTTGTGGTCCTTGTGGTCCTTGTAGTCCTCCTGGGCCTGATGAAGCAGAAGCAGCTGAGCTGGCTGATGATCCTGGTCCGTATCCACCTGGCCCGGATGGTCCTTGTGGTCCTTGTGGTCCTTGTTGTCCTTGTGGTACTTGGAGTCCCTGTGGTCCTTGTAGTCCTCCTGGGCCTGATGAAGCAGAAGCAGCAGAGCTAGCTGATGATCCTGGTCCATATCCTCCTGGTCCGGCTGGTCCGGCTGGTCCTTGTGGTCCTTGTGGTCCTTGTGGTCCTTGTTGGCCGTATGGTCCATATGGGCCTGCTGGTCCTGACGCAGCAGATGCAGCTGAGCTGGCTGATGATCCTGGTCCGTATCCACCTGGTCCGGCTGGTCCTTGTGGTCCTTGTGGTCCTTGTGGTCCTTGTAGTCCTCCTGGGCCTGATGAAGCAGAAGCAGCTGAGCTGGCTGATGATCCTGGTCCGTATCCACCTGGTCCGGATGGTCCTTGTGGTCCTTGTAGTCCTTGTGGTCCTTGTGGTCCTTGGAGTCCTCCTGGACCTGAAGAAGCAGAAGCAGCAGAGCTGGCTGATGATCCTGGTCCGTATCCACCTGGTCCGGCTGGTCCTTGTGGTCCTTGTGGTCCCTGTGGTCCTTGGAATCCTCCTGGGCCTGAAGAAGCAGAAGCAGCAGAGCTGGCTGATGATCCTGGTCCGTATCCACCTGGTCCGGCTGGTCCTTGTGGTCCTTGTGGTCCCTGTGGTCCTTGTAGTCCTCCTGGGCCTGAAGAAGCAGAAGCAGCAGAGCTGGCTGATGATCCTGGTCCGTATCCACCTGGTCCGGCTGGTCCTTGTGGTCCTTGTGGTCCTTGTGGTCCTTGTTGGCCGTATGGTCCGTATGGGCCTCCTGGTCCTGACGCAGCAGAAGCAGCAGAGCTAGCTGATGATCCTGATCCGTATCCACCTGGTCCGGCTGGTCCGGCTGGTCCTTGTGGTCCTTGTGGTCCTTGTTGTCCTCCTGGGCCTGAAGAAGCAGAAGCAGCAGAGCTGGCTGATGATCCTGGTCCGTATCCACCTGGTCCGGCTGGTCCTTGTGGTCCTTGTGGTCCCTGTGGTCCTTGTAGTCCTCCTGGGCCTGATGAAGCAGAAGCAGCAGAGCTGGCTGATGATCCTGGTCCGTATCCTCCTGGTCCGGCTGGTCCGGCTGGTCCTTGTGGTCCTTGTGGTCCTTGTGGTCCTTGTTGGCCGTATGGTCCATATGGGCCTGCTGGTCCTGACGCAGCAGATGCAGCTGAGCTGGCTGATGATCCTGGTCCGTATCCACCTGGTCCGGCTGGTCCTTGTGGTCCTTGTGGTCCTTGTGGTCCTTGTAGTCCTCCTGGGCCTGATGAAGCAGAAGCAGCTGAGCTGGCTGATGATCCTGGTCCGTATCCACCTGGTCCGGATGGTCCTTGTGGTCCTTGTAGTCCTTGTGGTCCTTGTGGTCCTTGGAGTCCTCCTGGACCTGAAGAAGCAGAAGCAGCAGAGCTGGCTGATGATCCTGGTCCGTATCCACCTGGTCCGGCTGGTCCTTGTGGTCCTTGTGGTCCCTGTGGTCCTTGGAATCCTCCTGGGCCTGAAGAAGCAGAAGCAGCAGAGCTGGCTGATGATCCTGGTCCGTATCCACCTGGTCCGGCTGGTCCTTGTGGTCCTTGTGGTCCCTGTGGTCCTTGTAGTCCTCCTGGGCCTGAAGAAGCAGAAGCAGCAGAGCTGGCTGATGATCCTGGTCCGTATCCACCTGGTCCGGCTGGTCCTTGTGGTCCTTGTGGTCCTTGTGGTCCTTGTTGGCCGTATGGTCCGTATGGGCCTCCTGGTCCTGACGCAGCAGAAGCAGCAGAGCTAGCTGATGATCCTGATCCGTATCCACCTGGTCCGGCTGGTCCGGCTGGTCCTTGTGGTCCTTGTGGTCCTTGTTGTCCTCCTGGGCCTGAAGAAGCAGAAGCAGCAGAGCTGGCTGATGATCCTGGTCCGTATCCACCTGGTCCGGCTGGTCCTTGTGGTCCTTGTGGTCCCTGTGGTCCTTGTAGTCCTCCTGGGCCTGATGAAGCAGAAGCAGCAGAGCTGGCTGATGATCCTGGTCCGTATCCACCTGGTCCGGCTGGTCCTTGTGGTCCTTGTGGTCCCTGTGGTCCTTGAAGTCCTCCTGGGCCTGAAGAAGCAGAAGCAGCAGAGCTGGCTGATGATCCTGGTCCGTATCCACCTAGTCCGGCTGGTCCTTGTGGTCCTTGTGGTCCTTGTGGTCCTTGTTGGCCGTATGGCCCGTATGGGCCTCCTGGTCCTGACGCAGCAGAAGCAGCAGAGCTAGCTGATGATCCTTGTCCGTATCCACCTGGTCCGGCTGGTCCGGCTGGTCCTTGTGGTCCTTGTGGTCCTTGTGGTCCCTGTTGTCCATATTGTCCGTATGGTCCATATGGCCATCCTGATCCGGCGTTAGCTTTAGCATTAGCAGTGACAGTAATTTCTGGTTGTTCCTCGATAATAATGATCTCCTCTGGGCTTGAAGACACAGTAGCAGAAGCAGCAGCGCTTGCTGACGATCCTTGTCCGTATCCACCTGGTCCGGCTGGTCCTTGTGGTCCTTGTGGTCCTTGTAGTCCTCCTGGGCCTGATGAAGCAGAGGCAGCAGAGCTAGCTGATGATCCTGGTCCGTATCCACCTGGTCCGGCTGGTCCTTGTGGTCCTTGTGGTCCTTGTGGTCCTTGTTGGCCGTATGGTCCGTATGGGCCTCCTGGTCCTGACGCAGCAGAAGCAGCAGAGCTAGCTGATGATCCTGGTCCGTATCCACCTGGTCCGGCAGGTCCTTGTGGTCCTTGTGGTCCTTGTGGTCCTTGTAGTCCTCCTGGGCCTGATGAAGCAGAAGGAGCAGAGCTAGCTGATGATCCTGGTCCGTATCCACCTGGTCCGGCTGGTCCGGCTGGTCCTTGTGGTCCTTGTGGTCCTTGTAATCCTTGTTGACCGTATGGTCCGTATGGGCCTCCTGGCCCTGATGCACCAGAAGCAGTAGCGCTTGCTGATGATGCTGATCCATATCCACCTGGTCCGGCTGGTCCTTGTGGTCCTTGTGGTCCCTGTGGTCCTTGAAGTCCTCCTGGGCCTGATGAAGCAGAAGCAGCAGAGCTAGCTGATGATCCTGGTCCGTATCCACCTGGTCCGGCTGGTCCTTGTGGTCCTTGTGGTCCTTGTGGTCCTTGTTGACCGTATGGTCCGTATGGGCCTCCTGGTCCTGACGCAGCAGAAGCAGCAGAGCTGGCTGATGATCCTGCTCCGTATCCACCTGGTCCGGCTGGTCCTTGTGGTCCTTGTGGTCCTTGTGGTCCTTGTAGTCCTCCTGGGCCTGATGAAGCAGAAGCAGCAGAGCTAGCTGATGATCCTGGTCCGTATCCACCTGGTCCGGCTGGTCCTTGTGGTCCTTGTGGTCCTTGTGGTCCTTGTTGACCGTATGGTCCGTATGGGCCTCCTGGCCCTGATGCAACAGAAGCAGCAGCGCTTGCTGATGATCCTGATCCATACCCACCTGGACCGGCTGGTCCGGCTGGTCCTTGTGGTCCTTGTGATCCTTGTAGTCCTCCTGGGCCTGAAGAAGCAGAAGCAGCAGAGCCAGCTGATGATCCTTGTCCGTAGCCACCTTGACCGGCTGGTCCGGCTGGTCCTTGTGGTCCTTGTGGCCCTTGTAGTCCTTGTTGGCCGTATTGCCCGTATTGTCCGTATTGCCTATTTGTTCCTGATGAAGCAGAAGCAGCAGAGCTAGCTGATGAGCCTGGTCCGTATCCTCCTGGTCCTTGTGGTCCAGCTGGTCCTTGTGGCCCCTGTGGTCCTTGTGGTCCGTATGGTCCATATGACCATCCTGATCCAGCGTTAGCGTTTGCGTTAGCAGTAGCTGTTACGCTAATTTCTGGTTGTTCCTCAATAATAATGATTTCTTCTGGGCTTGAAGACACAGTAGCAGATGCTGAGGAACTAGCTGAAGATCCTTGTCCGTATCCACTTGGTCCAGATGGTCCGGCTGGTCCTTGAGGTCCTTGTGGTCCTTGTAGCCCCTGTTGGCCGTATTGTCCGTTTTGCCCATTTGGTCCTGATGAAGCAGAAGCAGCAGAGCTAGCTGATGATCCTGGTCCGTATCCACCTGGTCCAGCTTGTCCTTGTGGTCCCTGTGGTCCTTGTGGTCCTTGTTGACCGTATGGTCCGTATGGGCCTCCTGGTCCTGATGCAGCAGAAGCAGCAGAGCTAGCTGATGATCCTGGTCCGTATCCACCTGGTCCGGCTGGTCCTTGTGGTCCT
The DNA here is from genome assembly GCA_963691665.1 of Clepsis dumicolana. Lineage (NCBI taxonomy): Eukaryota > Metazoa > Arthropoda > Insecta > Lepidoptera > Tortricidae > Clepsis > Clepsis dumicolana. The sequence continues at coordinate 9,909,711 of OY829514.1, read as the reverse complement.
TGTGGTCCTTGTGGTCCTTGTAGTCCTCCCGGGCCTGATGAAGCAGAAGCAGCAGAGCTGGCTGATGATCCTGGTCCGTATCCACCTGGTCCGGCTGGTCCGGCTGGTCCTTGTGGTCCTTGTGGACCCTGTTGTCCAGAGCCACCTCCAGAGCTTGAACTAGCGCTGGAGCCAGAAGAAGCACCAAAGCCACCAATGGCGCGTCGTCCAGAGCTAGTAGACGTCGTTCCCTGTCCTGGCACCTTGTGTATGACAACATCTTCTTCGTAGATGGTCTCGTGTCCGGATGCGTCAGTCTCGATGACAAAAGTCCTCACGATCTTGTCTTCGCCTGACACGTTACCGGTAGTAGCACCATCTCGTTCGAACTTCTTGCGTGTGGTTTGTTTTTCGTATACAGTTCCGTTGTTATCCTGTTCGTAAGTGTCCGATTCATTTTCGCTGGTTTCCCTAAACTCCTTCTCCAGATTGAGGATTCCTTGGAGGTAGGAATCATCTACTAGTTGAGCGGCTGCGTACTGCAAGAAGTGTACATTTTGGTTAATTTTTGATTTAGCATCAATTCTCGAACCCCCTGTTTAGTTAGGGGTCCATGTTGGTTTGCATAAATTTTTAAGTCCTGTTTTTGATAGGCATAATCATCAGTACACATAAGCGACAAAAATCGTAAAATTTGTCCATATGCATGTTTGTTTACTATAACGTTTGAGAGCATTTAAAATTGTTATTTAATTTATTGCGCATAAAAGCTTCAACGTTTTTAAGTCATACAAGACAAACTTTTTCTCAACTCACTAAACCGCAACCTTTACAACTTAAACTCGCGCTACTTTCATGATTCTTAAACGCTGATAAAGCTGGATGAGTGTATAACAGAGAAGAAAAGTCGAGATGGATTTTAGGAGAAGAAAGAGTTTATCTTGTCAGGGTTTTCTTTAAAAAGATGAGATTATTGCATAAATTATGGTGTAAGTGCGTCAGTACCGGACTTTGTTTCTTTTATATTGGAACTTCGGACATCGTCGATATCCAAAATTCATCACGAAATAAAAAAAATAATGGTCCGCGGATCAGGAGACGGGAGACTACCTGGTAAATATCGCGGTGGATGCGGAAAGCACAGGACAGGTCTGAGTGGAGAGCCTCGGGGGAGGCCTACGTCCAACAGTGGACGACTTTCGGCTGACGATTATGAACAAAGTGAAAGAAATTTTTTTTGTAGATTACAATGTTTTGCAATTGTATCTTCAGAAGGATACAAGAAGCATATTTCGTTTTCATTTAGGCGTGGTTAAAACAACATAGTGAAAGAGTAATAAATAGTTAGATATTACCAATGTAGAAGTAGATAACTCACCTGCAGAACGCAGCACAAGATCACGAGGGTTGTTGCTCTCATGGTTGAGAGTTGGAACCGAACTGATGCTGCTACCAAAACCCTGGGCCTTTTTATACTCAATTTTCCATACCCCATTGACGTGGTACCGACCATGATCAAATATTGACACGATTATATGAAAAATAAAGTTTTGTTCGAAAACAATGTCATAGTTACCTTGCGATTTAGAACAATGCGTATTAATTGAGGTGTGATTGAGACATTGTGTTCCCCAGACAATAATATTGTCTGAATACAAACTTATTACGCGTTTATAGTTATTTTGTTACGCTTGCGCGTGCGATGCTCATGTCCCTGTTCCCTTGCTAGATCTAAGTGACTGAACATTACTATAACAATCAAACTTTGTTTCGAGTATGAACGGAAAGCAAAATGTCATATTTTGTGCAGCCAATAAGCGGCTTTTCTTTTATTTCACAACTATGTCAGCAGTATTTTAATTTCCTTGTTAATACTTTGTTACTAAAATTACTTAACGTGGCCTGTTTCACAGAAGTAGGCTAACTGGCAGAGATCCATTTGAGGCATTAGTGTTTCATGTGCAATGATCATTTATATAATATGTATGTACCTTTTTTATGCGACGAGAAGGCAAACGAGCAAGTGGGTTACCTGATGGTGTAAGTGATCAACACTGCCCATAGACACCCGCAACGCTGGAGGGTTTGCAGATGCGCTGCCAACCTAGAGAGCTAAGGTGGAATGCCTCTTGTGCCCGTAATTACACCGTAACGTTGTATTACCTATAAATTACACTTACATTACATTTTATTAACATAATACACTGAGATTTTGAAAAGCAATTGATTTTGATAAATAATTTTATGAACTAAGTAAAACTGAATGTGTTCATTAAAATTTTTCCGGTTACAAAAATCGGAGATTTCACTTGTCTAGTTTCAGATCCAGTAGAAAGGTATAGCGAAAAACAACTTAGAAACGTTGAAAAATCCCCGACATTGTCATTTCAAAGTTCAATATTTAAAAAATGGGTGAACCGATTTGAATGAAAGTTAGTTAACCATCTTGATTAATAAACTAGCTTTCGATTTAAAGAAAACGCATTGAAATTGGTCCATCCGTTTGGGAGTTATGATGGCACAGACAGTTCTCAATTCGTCGGTTTTTTTTTGTAGGTAAGGCAAGGGCGCGGGCATTGAGCTATACTTGGCTTTGTCATGGATTCCACGCATAGCATGGGGATTACCTATATAGAGGAGGGGGAGGTAAAGCCCCCCCCCCGCTATAGATAAGGGGGGGGGGGTCAGGAAAGGTACACAGCTCGTCCGTCTTGTCTTAATATGTTCGGTGTCGTCGACATCAATCTCTATTAAGACTATGACATTGTATTGAACCTGACAATCGAGATTATCTCGATGCCACAGTCGGGGTTCGAACCCACTGCGTTCTGCTTGACAGGCCATAGGTTAAACCACTAGGCTACCCTACCACGGCACATATAGGGGAACATACCCATACCATTTTGTGCGTGGTAGGACCTTGTGCGAGGTTCGTCCGGATCGCTACCACCGTCTTACTCGCTAATCCTGCCGCTAAGCTGTTATGTTCCGGTGTGGAGAGTAAGACAGCCGGTGTAATTACGAGCACAAGAGGCATTTCATCTTAGCTCTCTAGGTTGGCAACACATCTGCAAGCCCCCCGGGGTTGCGGGTGTCTATGGGTAGTAGTGATCACTTGCCATCAGGTAACTAATTCTTGCTAGTTTCCTTGTCATACAAAAAAAATACTACGTGACCCATTTTTAACAGTTTTTTAGCGGTTCGGTGACCATCCGTAGCATAAAACTATTTTGTGTCAGTGCTGCATCCTGTGAGTTTAAATAGCGCTAATCGCTGCGCCATATTTGAATATAGCTCGAAAAAGCGAAAGATTTCGCTACAAAATATTGACGATTACGTGACAAAAACCTAAGCAATCTTGGCTGCGAATCTGTGGGTTCCATGTTCGATTATTATAAGCATCAGGGGTTCTGTTTTTCCTTTCAACTTTTGGAACGGCTAATTACAAATTAATTATTCCTCAAGTATCACGAACGTAATAAATTACAAAACAAAAGTTAAATTGACTAAACAAACAAAGCTAGAAATGTACGGTCAGCCGCTAGTTGACATGATCAGTTGACAAATAAACTTTAAACTGAGTATAATAAAAATAGATGGCGCTAGCAGTGCGGTGAGTACTTGTGCATAAAGCTTAGAGGTAGTAAGTATATGACTTTTTATAGTCCATAACTTGTCTATAATACTTCAGAAGTAAAATTAAACTGACAGTGGCTCTACTATCCATAAAGTGAAGTCAGCGAAAACGCTATAATAGAGTATAAAAAATAGGTTTTGTGATAGCCTATTGGTTTGACCTATGACCTCTCAAGCAGAGGGTGGTAGGTTCGAGCACCAGATCGTACCTCTGAGTTTTTCGGAATTTATGTGCGAAATCACATTAATTTGTAATCTTTTTCACGAGCTTTTCGCCACGGACATTGCGAAGAAACCTAAACATTTTTTTAATACCACGTCGGTGGTAAACAAGCATGCGGATACCCTGATGTAAAGCCATAACCGTCGCCTAGGAACGCTTGCAACACCTGCGTAGCAATTCAATGGTGTGTGTGCACTGTGCAATTCCCAATCCGCACTGGGCCCGCGTGGAAACTATAACCCAAGCCCTCTCATTCTGAGAGGAGGCCTGTGCCCAGCAGTGACTGATGATGATGGTGGCATTGATGACACAATCATCATGTCCAAAAAACATCACAAGACTTTAATATTATTATTATTTAGCTAATTCGTACACCTCAGCTTGTAGTTTACTGTACTAAACATAAGCAGAAAATTCTAAAATAGACGATTTATAACGGAAAATCAAATTGAGCCTTATTTTACTTATTCGTAGAGTTCAAAAAGCTTTACTGATCAAAGCTTCTGGAAAAATCAACTGCAGTGTTGAACCCTTTAAAAGAGTTACGCCCTGAAGGAAAAAGTATTAAGGAATATTTTTGAATGACTGGAAAATGATTATGGCAATTAAATATGTTTTTTCCAGATGCATCTGTGTCAATCGTTTTAAATTGAACCTATTGAAGTACTGTTTGTCATCTTTTGTGCTGTGTTTGTTCTGTTCTTCGTCAAAACGTATAATGTCTCTATTATCGAAAGTGTACACAGACGCAAGCTATTCAATGCTTAAAGAGCATTAAAAAGATAGACTCGTGACTTCCTATTTTTTTTTCCTTACAGGACCGGAAGATGGAGCTGATTTAATTCAGGGTTGCAAAAGTTGGTCAATGCAACTTGTGACCAAAGGGCCGGCAGTTTTCTCTCTCTCAGAGAATTAGCATCGCTATTCAGCGAGATAACGCTGCCAGCCACCATGCCACGGGGGCATGTCCGACTATCCGTTTTTTTGGCTGTCCGTCTATCTGGTTGTTCTCCTCGACACTCATTTTTCAACCCATTCTCGTGAGCAGGTTCGCTAATATTTTTTTTTTCATGATTCGTTTTTTGAAATTAAAAAAACAGAATAACGAAAAATTTTCAAAAATGAGCTCGCGAGGTCTACAGCTCGCAGAGCCACTAGGACTAGATGAGATGGACCTACCTTGGGGACACCTATAAATTGAGCTAAGATTCAAGAATGACGACGACAAGTCATCAAGGGAGACGAGAAAAAAGAAAGAAGATCATGGATGTTTTTTTATACGACAAGGAAGGAAAACGAGCAAGTGGGTCACCTGATGGTAAGTGATCACCATTACCCATAGATACCAGCAACCCCGGGGGGTTTTCGGATACGTTGCCAACCTAGAGATCTAAGATGAAATGTGTCTTGTGCCCGTAATTACACCGGCTGTCTTACTCTCCACACCGGAACACAACAGTGCAAGCACTTCTGCATGATTAGCGAGTAAGATGGTGGTAGCGATCCGGACGGACCTCGTACAAGGTCCTACCACCCGCGAAATCTCCAGTTTCATGTATTTTATACCTACTTACATTGAATTATTGGTGATTTTAGTGATTTTCGTTTTTTACGCGCAACGGAACAGGTAGGTTTATAATAATTTAATCGCGATTGTTCCTACGTGAGTTTCATTAAAATGAGTTCAGCCATTTACGAAATTTTCGGGGGCTTCTAACTTCCCCGAGTTGTCGTCATTTTACAAGCTTTTTTACCTCGTACAAGGTCCTACCACCCGCAAACTTAGTTTTATTGAAACTGAACTTGTGTTGCATAATTAACGCGTCGTATTGTAACAGTCCAAGGACCCAATCTACCCTACCTACTAATGTAAGACATTCTATACCTCTATTCACCTTACTACAACTTATAACACATAACATGGCCTCGTGACTCGTCTAATGTGAGAAGATCCTACGTTGTGATCGCTACGAAAGTAGCAGCAGTAACTCTAAGTAATTTAAGTGGCAAATAAGAACGGAAACTCTAATTAATTACTAAACAGATTTTAAGGAAAACTACCTAGCGATTAACCTACACTTCATGTTTAGAGAGCTACGTTTAGACTTCCTCAAGGTTTCTTGGACACTACCTGGGCTCAACTTTAGATTGTAAATGTACTTTAGATAAACCGCTTCTCATAGAGAAGCGGGAACTTCCTCCAAAAGCCTTCCCCAACGAAGTTCAACCAGTCCACGCCAGGAACAATACGTATCGTAAGATGCGAACTGTTAAGATGTGAGAGATAGTTTATGCACTAACAATGGTGCTTTCAAAGTCAGTACAAATACAATCATTAACAAAAGGTGTTTTCCCTTAAGCATCTATAGTTCCCGTAAGCAACGTCGGACTCTATTCTTTACCGTCCTAATAAATTCATCATCCAATATTAAAAGAGATCATTCTAAGCCTACCAAGTAAACTCTGCTTGGCATAGTTTTTAGGGAATTTAACTAGCATAATGTTAGCAAAATAACAAACTTCATATTTCAGTGTATGTAGCGTCTATTTATCGACTTTATGAATAACTGCAATTTATCTTAAAGCTTTACCTTTTGTAAATATTTGGCAAGTAGATATTTAGATAACCAACAATATCAATTCTATTTGATGAACTGATTTTTAAATGATTCAATAGAACTCAATCTAGTTAGAGATTCCCCCGTGTGGTGCAGAATCAACTAACAGAGCGTATACACAGACTGCTTTCCATGTCGTCACCCTTGTTAGGTTAATAACTTCTTTAGTTATTGGTAAAGTATTTTTTACTTTGTGTATGATTCAAGATTTGGCTAGAAGATAAATTATCTATATAATTTCTTATGAATTAGACTTCTGATCACAAATTACGCTTAAATATGAAGAGTTGTTTCCTACAACTCCTTGGAGTTCCAGCAATACTTGAAGCCTAGATTCTACCTATCCTATTCCCAGATGTGTATGAATTTAGTCTAAGTCCCTAGCTCTGTGTGTAGCTATAGAGGTTTCGCCTCATTATTTTAAACATGGTGTGTGTAATGTAGATACTTTCCGGTGTAAGAAGGTATCTTCTAGCTTGGATCCCTATGAAAACTTACCTATCAACCCTACATGTGTACTTTAACTTGGCACAGGCCCCCTATTCTCTGTGTAGCTGGCAAAACTAGGAATTCAATTCCACATTTACATTTAGATGTGTAGTGTTGAGTCTTCCGGTGTAAGAAGGGTCTCAGCTAGCTTTCCTAGTTCAAAGAAGGTGTGTTCCTATTGCCTACCACGCAGACCTAAATGTTGTTAGCTTCCTGACAATATAGTCTCTAAGAAGAGGAAGCCAATGGACCGACGATACCTACAGGTGTTCATATATAAACAATATAGATAAGGGACCGTAATACTGAGTTCCAGAAGCACTGAGTTATGCGCCCCTTTCAAGGCATACACAGACGCCTGTTACACAATCGTTACAACGGCAAACAGTATCACGAGTGAGTGGTAAAACATCTCAATTCAACTCAAATATCATTGAAATGCTTCAGGAATGCCCACCCATTCCTGGAAGACAAGCGTACTTGAATTACTCTTACGTTGACATCGTTAGATTTCCGAGTAACCAAGCTGCTCCAGACCGCTTGTTAAATTGGGAAAAATACATGAAATAATGAGCATTGCTTATAAATGTAAAGTAAAGCTAAAGAATTAATCCACCACTTCCGGAAGCAGTAAACCAATACCCAGCTTAGCTACGCTATCTAAATATTTCATTCGTACTCACTCTGGAAAACAATTAGTAACCTATTAAAAGAAAATCCTCATAAACATGTAAACGAAGTAGCCTCCTTCACGTTCCAAAACTGACAACCCCTCATAACCAGGTAAACGAAGTAGACTCCTTCTCGTCCCAAAACTGACAACCCCCGCCCAAACGAAAACACTTCCTTATATAGACTTTTACCGTCACTCCAGCGTCAATAGCGTCAATAGCTCCTCTGGCGTCAATAGCCTCAGGCGATTACTATAACATAACAACTATTTACTTAAATAAATACCTAAAGAACCTTTAAAATATTCTCTCCACTACCAACGTGAATATTAAAACCAGAAAGCCTAAATAACTTTTGCCCTACAATTTTATAATTCCCCATTTAACTTTTCTTCAAATAAATATGTCTCCATTCTATAGCTCTACTTCGGCCTTTCCCTACATACTAAAACATCCACTACTCAATAACAACTAACCAGATTTAAATGAAACTAAAACGCCCTATTCCTCTATTGTTTGCCTTTATTATCCTGTAAATATTTTCCTTGCATTTTGCGCATTTCCTACGTATCAACGCTACAAGTTAAATAATCCCGCTTACTACTTTCTCAAGCTTATACGACCGAAAGACTAAACCATATTGCATGAAATTTGACAACAAGACAACTAAGAAACCAAAGCTTCTTATTCAATAAAAGATTTCCTTGCATTTTGAATACTTTCCTTACAATTAAAACTTTCGTCATCGCCAAATCAAATATATCCGTCTCTAACATTATTACGCCCTCTGAAGTCTGAAAATAGTACTAACTAGATAGCTAGCTAACAACTGTATCAAGAACATAAATTTAGTAGAGTTGAAGCCTCAAAACTATCAAAATCTTACGTTAGATGGCGATAGAATTAAACTCTCAACTAAAATAATTCTTAATGTAACCGACTTCAAAAAGGAAGAGATTCTACAGTCCTCTGTATGTAATTTAAACTGAAATATATTCGTGTTCTGTATTTCTAGCTCACATGAAGCTTGAAACCGTTACAGTATCTACAGTTTAAATCATCGATACATATTGAATATAAAAGCCGTGAGTTACGTATATGGAGGTTTTCGTCCAGACACCTAGGCGGGTAGAGTCGTCTTTTAGTTGTATTAAAAATAAACTTTACGAAAGTGGATAAGGATACCTATTTAAAATTATAATTATTATATTTTTGTTCAGGTATTATTGTTCAGCCGTATTCTTAGTAAAGTTGGGCCACAGGGAAATCGATTTTAATGCTTACGTTGAGTTAAGGTAGAAATTTAACAAGGCAATGGAATTAACTTTTTTACAGCCTTCCAGGCTCCGCGCAAAGTTAAAAAGTTAAAAAACCTTACCGTCGCAGTAATCAGGTCTGTAAGTACACATATTTTTGGGACTCTGTGGTGTATTACATATTGGTGACCTTGACTGTACCTACGGTAAGGGCCGACAATTTGGCTTTCATTTTTATATATTTTTTCTTTTAATATAGTTACCAAAATCATTGTCCGTGCGAGCGCGAAGCGAAGCGTCTCCGTTTTAGCTCGAAAAAAATGCTTTCGTATGTCCAGCTGTCTCATCTGCATGTCGCATTTCTCAACCGAATCTTGTGAAAACTTGTGAGCAGGTTCGATAGGCACCTATGTAAATTTTTATGGATTAGTTTTATGGCAATTAAAAAAACGTTCAAAAATCGGCTCGCGAGTGCCTACACCTCACAAGACAATAGTTTGTGTAAGTACGTCAAAAATCCTTCAGTCAAAAAGATACTATTAAATTTTAATAAACTGTAGAAATATTCTTTTGTGTAAAAATGCGTATCGAAAATATCGAAATTAAATTTTTCGCGAAGACAGTGCCAGTGGCGCCGTAACTTTTGAAGGTACTAAATGCGCAAGCCATGGCTCTGCTTATTTCCATAATGTTATCACAGATGGCGCTACCAACGACGCGTTTTACAGTGTCATCGATATCGGTATTGAACTGACTTTGTAGCGCCATCTATGATAAAATAATGAAACTAAGTAATGACTTTGGCGTGCTAAGTTAAACTTTCCTTTGTCTGTTTGACATTTCGCTCTTTCTCTTCGATAATTATAATGAAGAAAAAAAACCGATGAACTGAGAAACTCCTAATTTTCTGAAGTCGGTTAAAGGTGAATCTCTGATAGCTATCAGTGACTCCAGAATCAATTGTCAATTCATAAAAAAACAGTCAACCTTACTTCGTGACTTTCATAATTCTAGGTCAATAGGAAATACCTAGGTTTTCGTTTAGGTCGAATTTACAGACAGACAGACGGACAGTAGAGTGATCCTATAATAGTTCCGTTTTGTCTTTTTTTAGATACAGAATCCTAAAAAACTTTAAATCATTTCAGTATTTCCCTAAAACCTAGGCAGTTACGTACAGCAATATAAACTCAGATTGTCTAACAAGAATTGTGTCGGTAAAATATTTTCTTATTAGAATAATAGTCCAAGATTTTTCCATTCTAATTGATTAAAATACAAATAATTCGCCTGTTATGGGGCATTTTAAGGATACCTCATCACCATCATCATGTCAGCCAAAAGACGTCCACTGCTGGACGGCGGCCTCCCCCAAGGCTCTCCACTCAGACCGGTCTTGTGCTTTCCGCATCCACCGCGGTCCCACGATCCTTACTAGGTCGTCGCTCCATCTTGTTGGAGGCCTACCGACAGCTCGTCAATTCGAGAACCTTCTGACCCCATCGGCCATCAGTTCTGCGAGCAATGTGCCCCTCCCACTGCCACTTAAGTTTCGCAATTCTTCGGGCTATGTCGAATGTATGTATGTTTAAGGATACCTGGAAAGGTTTTATTTTAATAACATTTTTTTCGTAAAAACACAAAACAATATTTAAGTTCATAAAAAAATATACCTACAAAAAATGCAATATACTTTAGTGCCCCACTGCTTAATTAGAGTTAATAAGAATTAATTTGAGAAAGACATAATACCAGCTCCATTTTTTCTTGCTCTTCGTCCCTTCTATATCCGAAGGGTTAAGAAATTCACATGCAAATCTTAAACGAGAACTAGGTAATAGGGTAAGAGTGAAGTTTAAGAGACTTAAGGGCGACACACACGGTCCGCATTAAGGCGCTACCTTAACTATACATGCTCGTTTTAGAATCTAAATTCAATATTTCAATTACTTAAAGGTTTAATGTTTCAACCCGTACGTCCTAAGGTATTCCAAAGATGAAAACATGAAAAGATTAAAAATTATTCCTGTCTTGGCATTTTTATCGTTTCTTAAGTTTCTGCAGCGGTGGAGTGGAGTGAAAGAATAGTAATTATGGGTTCTTCTCTTTGATTAGACAAAAATCAACCTTTAACCCTAAATTGCATACAGTTCTACATAATGGTACCTACAAGTACAACTAGCATATCAGTGAATTGCCAAAAATCAGGTAGGCAGCGACATCTCTGTTGTACGTTACAAAATCATTACGTAGTTCGGTGCGTTGCCGCTGGGTGGCGCTATTCTTTCACGGATTGAGTGATCGATTTAAATTTCTGTGGTCGCTGCCAAAATCTGTTTTTGACAACTTACGTTAATAAATGCCCTAAACATATTAAAATGGGGCGTAGGTTAGTTAGTTACTGAAAGGTAGAAGACGCGGTCAAGCTATAAAAATATGTATTGCCCTGTTAAACTCGTAGATAACACTTGTATATTTTTAGACTGGGCATAGATTTTTTATGAAAAACCAAGGACTTAGATTATTACAACATTGCTTGCACCATGAATATTCGAAACCTGCGTGACGTAATCGAGTAGTAAACGTTATCGAGAAAATTGTACGACATTTAGAACAGCGCCCGCCCGTGATCGTATTTGGAACTAAAATTTAGTATTAGGCTTCTCGATTTCGATACGATAACGTAACGTTACGCAGAATTCGAAAATTTCGTGCTCGGCCTACTGAGCTAAGCCGCGGGCGAACAGACAGATGAACGGACATGACGAAACCATAAGGATTCCGTTTTTACCATCTTGGCTACGGAACCCTGAAAAACAGACAACTAGAAAGATGGCTAGTAACTACAGTGTGACAGAGACTTAAGAAATCAGAAACTCTCGTTTATCTCCGATCCGATCTCGTGTTTAATCAAGAGACGCTTTGTTCCTTCCTTCTTAGAATGTATTAAGGAAAGACCATACGTGCTATGTTGATAATGATAATAAATTGCCAGATCACAAAGGCCGGTCTCCGTTCAGTAATTAAGTGACATAAAGTTAATAAAAGGTTGACTGGCAGAGATCCCTTGTAGGGATATGTCCGACTTTGTACTTGTATCTCATTGTTTGTAATTTGTCTTTATTTGTATTTTCTGTACAATATTATACCTAAAGCGTTTATTTAACTACGTACTTAATAGTTTACGTAGACATAATGTATAACTTATACCCGAGGCCCTATTGCGTAACTAGTTTGCCACTCGTCATCGGATTGAAATGTCAGTTTTTGCACGACAGTGACAGCTAGCTATTTCCGATACCAATGTCAGCCCATACAAAATGAACGCGATGCTGATTGCGAGCGAGTAAGGCAATAAGCACGCATATCAAAGTTCATTCATCATCATCATCATGCCAGCCGAAAGACGTCCACTGCTGGCCGGCGGCCTCCCCCGCGGCTCTCCACTCAGACCGGTCTTGTGCTTTCCGCATCCACCGCGGTCCCGCGATCTTCACCAAGTCGTCGCTCCATCTTGTTGGAGGCCTGCCGACAGCTCGTCTCCCGGGCCGCGAATGAAATGATTATGCGAAAGTTTTAACACATAAGTTAGAAACATTAACTTAGAAAAGTTGAAAAACCCCCGACATTGTCATTTCAAAGTTCGATGTTTCAAAAACGGGTGAACCGATTTTAATGAACCTTAGCTAAGAACCGTTTCGATTAAACTAGCTTTCGATAAAAAAAACTGCATTGAAATCGGTAAATCCGTTTGGGAGCTATGATCACATAGTATTTTACGGTTGATTGTCGTAGGAACATATTGTAGGTCAAGTAATTGACTAGGTAGTAGGTACCCAGTCATGTCATCCTTTTAATCTTTCAGAGCACACAGTGCCGTAAATTAGTAATTAGTTTAATTATAATTCTCAGTGAGAACTGTTGAGGTAATAGGTACATGTATATTAGATATAGTTAGAACTTAAGAACTATTGTACGTATCTATAACTGTTTGTTTTCCAATAAAACAAATTAAAAAAGATACACAGACACACAGATACACAGACGCACAGATACACAGGTCAAACTTATAACACCCCTCTTTTTCGTGGGGAGTTAAAAAAAACGACACTGTTTACTAGTAAAGACCCTTTGTATTCAAATTTTATTCTATCGCTCCCCTTTCAAACGTCTTAAGACTGCCATCTGTTTCCTACGGAATAGTGCACACAGCTGGCCGTCTTATCTACATCAACCAATACGTTCAGACCTCTTGGTGCCACTAGCATCGCCCATAAATGCTCTAACCTCACAGCTCTTTCAGTACTGGGCGACCATTTTACATTGAGCTTTCCGTGGTAAGTGAGCCTACGGGGTGTATGGGTCTTGTTAGAGTGGTTAGTCGCGTGCCGTATGCAACGGTCGTTGGTAAGTCACCTGTGGAGAGTGAGCCCTTTTGAATGGTCAAAAGCGTGACTAAGAGAGGAACGTCTTAGGATAATAAGTTGCAATATTGTACGAACTAAAGATTTTTAGTGTTCGCACCTCAAAAGGAAAAACGGAACCATTATAAGATAACTTTCTTGTCCGTCTGTCTGTCTGCCAATGCACTTTTTCTCTGGAACGCGTGGAGGTATCAAATTAATATCAAATAGGTACTTATGCCTGTAATGCCTTAAAGCTGTGAAAAAATCTAACTTTGTTAAAAAAGTTGTTTCCATACAAGTTGCCGTACTGTGAAAACCTATAAAAGGTACTTCCAGTTGTTATAGAAACTTGAAATTTGGTATGAAGGTAGCTTTTATAGCACAACCACTCGGAACAATCTGAAAGTCTTACATTTTTTATGTCTTTCTGTCTGTATATGCGACCTACCAGTATAAAATGACCCCACGCTGCGTACATTTTGCTCTGCTAACGCTGGATAGTTTAAAACACTGGGGCAAAGCGGGAAAATCTTTGTACAGAACCCTTGAGTCTGACTCAAATCCACAATGGTCCAACTAACTATTTGTTTTTTTTTGTCATCACCATTCTTCTCCATTCCTCTTCCTAGAGACACCGCAGAGGTGCGGTAAATGAGGCTACACTAGATGTTATACATACATATAGATTAGGTTAGATTAGTGACTCTGCGCCGCACGCGGATGACGTCATCACAGTTCTACATCGCGCTAACGAAGTTTCTCAAATCGGTCGCATAAATACAACTTCCAACTCTTTTCCTTGACGGGCCCTTCGGTAAGTACTCCGCCTTTGTTGCCAATTTTGTGGCACTAAAATGCCAGCGAAATGAGCCACACGCAGAGCACGTACGCACGGGCTGGCTCGCAACACCGTTCCTGTTTCGAAATGTACCATAACAATAATCATTTAGCAGGTTGTGGTTTTAGACATAATGAAAACGGGATATTTACCGCGATTACCTTATAGGTTGGCTGAGCTCCCGATATTTCGATGCAGTTACATGCATCATGATCCCGTGATAGTTATAGTTAACCTGAACACCCTTAAACAAACTGCCAAATTAAAATTCTGATGTATTTGTGAATATACCCTGCAGGAGCTCAACGATATTTCTTTAATTAATAATTTAAAAAAACCGGTCAATCAATGACAAAAAAAGGTGTTACAAAAAAAAACTGGAACAAAAAAGGCAATAGAGACATTGAAATTGATAGTTTTTGCTGCCATAAAACATTTTTTGTCAAGAAACGATTTCACCAACTGTCGGGTCTGTCAATTTGTCAATACTTAAAACTCTTCACTTTAAAGACATCATTAGGCGTTGACGATGTAAAGTTAGGGAGGGTTCTTTTTAACGGTAAATATTTTCGTCTTGCTGCCTCTGAGTTGTACGATCCCAGAGAAAGGACAACGGATACAAAACAATACAAATATTCTTTATTGAACACCACATTACAGTACAGAGAGCTTAACAAGTTAGTAAGTACTTATAGTAGACCATAGGCGATCTTATCGCTGAAAAGTGATCTCTTCCAGACAACCAAGATGACGCGAGGCTAATTAACGTATTATAATATACGTGTTACATACGTGAGTTATCCGTTTATTTCAATAAAATTAACTGTTAACCTAGTTGTTTCTTAACGCAAAAGTAAAGTGAAATTTCATTTTAAAGGTGTCACTTCGATTGGCCGCATTTGCCAAAGATTTGTCCTTCCATCCCCTTGCTCGTCATTTGAAAAGCATAACAAAAAGTAAAACCGCCTTCAAAAAAAACCTCAGAAAAAAAACATAAAATAATCCCCAAAAAGCCATGAGTTTTATGGCCTAGCAGAAATATGAAGTCGGTGCTTCGTTCCAAGAATATTCCGCTAGCACCGCACCGACTTCATATTTCTGCTAGGCCATAAAACTAATGGCTTTTTGGGAATTATTTTATGTTTCTTTTTCTGAGGTTTTTTATGAAGGCGGTTTTACTTTTTGCTTAGGTTTTTTATTTCACAATTTTTAGTTACGTTAATATTTAAAAATATTATCCTCCAACTCCTAACCGTTAAGGAGTTGTACCTTCCATCATCACCTCATCAACACGAGATGATGACTACCAGACGCAAGTACTTGAATAGCTTTCTAAAATACATGAAACACATGATACGTCCCTATAAAATTTGAGGGTTGCCCTCGATTTCCCTGGGATCCCATTATCAGATCCTGACTTGGTGACAATGGGACCAACTAGAAAGTATACCCTTTCAAACAAAAAAAGAATTTTTGAAATCGGTCCAGCCGTCTTCGAGTAATCGAGGAACATACATAAAAAAAAATATTCCGACGAATTGAGAACCTCCTTCTTTTTTCGAAGTCGGTTAATAAAATATCACGAATTACAACATCATACGGGACCCTAATAAGTACCTAGCTAGCCAGTTGTCAATATTAGAAAAAAAAAACACGATGCCTATTCGCCAATTCCTATTGTCATTTTGAATAATGAATCGCGTTTTCGTTTAGCAGTTAAATTTAAACACGCTCAACCGTTTTCGACATGGCGTCGTATATTGGAAACCTACATAAATTTGATCATTAAGTGTTTGAATTTTGAACATGGACGGCTGAGTTAACTTTTGAATTTCATGTGCTGGAGGATTTGCAAAGAAACGTTAAACTAACCGACAGAATATGTAATAATATTGTGTACAGAATAGTCACATTTCGAGCCCGCCGTTCTTAGCTATTGGCCTCAGAATATACAATAAAACCGCCTTCAAAAAAAAAACCTCAGAAAAAATAATAAAACAACGCCCAAAAAGCCATGAGTTTTATGGCCTAGCAGAAATATGAAGAGTGCGGTGCTAGCGGAATGTTCTTGGAATGAAGCACCGACTTCATATTTCTGCTAGCCCATAAAACTCATGGCTTTTTGGGCATTGTTTTACGTTTTTTTTTCTGAGGTTTTTTTTTTAAGGCGGTTTTACTTTTTGTTAAAAGATTTTTTATTTCACAATTTTTAGTTACGTTAATATTTAAAATTATTATCCTCCAACTCCTAACCGTTAAGGAGTTGTACCTTCCATCATCACCTCATCAACACGAGATGATGACTACCAGACGCAAATACTTGAATAGCTTTCGAAAATATATGAAACGAATGATACGTCCCTATATAATTTGAGGGTTGCCTTCGATTTCCCTGAGATCCCATCATCGGATCCTGACTTGGTGACAATGAGACCACCCCAGAAGTATACCCATTTGAATAATGATTTAACATTTTCAAAATTATCCTCCAACTCCTAACCGTTAAGGAGTTGTACCTTCCATCATCACCTCATCAACACGAGATGATGACTACCAGACGCAAATACTTGAATAACTTTCGAAAATATATGAAACATATGATCCGTCCCTATAAAATTTGAGGGTTGCCCTCGATTTCCCTGGGAACCCATCATCAGATCCTGACTTGGTGACAATGACCTGACTACGAAGCTCGAGGTCCCGAGTTCGATCCCCGGTCGGGGCAGATGTTTGTATGATGAATACGAATATTTGTTCTTGGGTCTTGGATGTTTAATATGTATATAAGTAGGTATGTATATCCGTTGTCTAGTACCCATAACAGGCTTTGTCTAGTTTGGGACTAGGTCAATTGGTGTAAATTGTCGCATGATATTATTATATTGTTGTCCGGGGTTGCGGGTGTCTATGGGCAGTGGTGATCACTTATCATCTGGTGACCCACTTGCTCGTTAGCCTTCCTCGTCGTTTAAAAAAAAATCGTAAAACAAACAGTGTCTTTCGTATTCGAGTCTTTGCAACACCACTAAAGAGGGGTGTTATTACGTCGAAGTGAAAAGACATGTCAAGATTATTTTTAACACAGTTGCTCAAAAAGTGGTACTTTTGAGGCTACGTATCATGCGTGAAAGTTGTATTTTTCATACTTGTGCTTTTTACTTTTCCAAGGCGCCGGTGGAGGAAGGCGGAGGAGTGCCGCCTTCACCTTCCACCTCCTCCACGACAGGGAAGCTCCCCCCGGCTCACCGCCTTTGGTTTTATTGTAATTTTCTCGCAAATGTACTAAAAAACGTCGCTTGGTACACGTGCGGAAGTGTCATTTTCAGCCGTCCCGAGACTCGACCCTCGCATCACGGCTCGGGCCTAGACACCTCAGGACTAGTGCATAATGACATACTTTCCGCACTTACATCAAAAAGTACTATTATTCGTCTTCTTTCTACCTAATGCTAAAAAAAGCGAAGTTTATGTAATGGTATGATCATCTTGGCTAGACGCATAAAAACTTCTTAACCTTTTTTTTTTATTAACAGCCAGCAATTAACAAGAAACGTCTCGCAAACAGGTGTTATTAGATCGATTGTTTAGAGAGGTCGGCACACATCGTTACGGGTTCTTCGCTCGTAAACGGACCCTCTGTCTACGGAACCCTAATTAAATGTGCCGAGATTTACGGCGCCTTGGGCAAACCCTTGGGCGTGAGGGGCAAATATTGGGTAAAAAAGTGGATTTCGTAGTGACATAGCAAGGTATTAGATAAATCCAGATCATCTTAAATTCTATACATGTAGACAGACATACAATAAACTTCTGTACAATAAAGCTTTTACTTACTTATATTATATATACTTACTACTCAAAAGAAAATAGGGGCCGCTAAGTAAGTAATGAAAATTATGTTAAAGGGTATATTGAAATAAGTGAAACAATTGATTACTTAAGTATACCTACTTAAAGGATTTATGAAAATTTCTTCTTAACTCCATTAAAATACAATTAAACTACATTATACAAACGTAATAAGTAAAAACTAAAATTGAACTAAACTAAAACAATAAAATAACCGCTTGTCCTAAAATTAAACTATTTTACAAAAATAACACTATTTTACAAAAATAACACTATTTTACAAAAATAACACTATTTTACAAAAATAACACTATTTTACAAAAATAACACTATTTTACAAAAATAACACTATTTTACAAAAATAACACTATTTTACAAAAACTAAAAAAGAAGTCCCCTTGGGCGTGTGTGGTACAGTCGAGGAAATTAATTCCTGACCCACTATGGAACCTTTTCACAGTAAACGTCATAGTGACATCGCATTGCTCGACAAGGAAAATCGTTATGACGTTTACTACGAAAATGTTCTATGGTGGGTCAGGAATTAATTTCCTCGGCTGTACCAAAGATGATGGCAGCGTTCCCTCTTTGGATGGCCTTTGTCCGAGAAAGCTGCCGTTATTTGAGAAAAAACTTATCATAATCATAACTATCATAATCATAATCATAACTAATATTATAAATGCGAAAGTAACTCTGTCTCTCTATCTCTCTGTCTGTCTGTTTGTTACATCTTCACGGAAAAACCGCTGCACCAATCTAGATGAAATTTGGTAAGAAGATAGTTTAAATCCCTATTGAGGAATAACATAGGCTACTTTTAATTGGGGAAAATTGTACAGTTCCCGCGGATAACTGAAATCTACGCGGACGAAGTTGCAAGCAACAGCTAGTCGCTTTATATAATATTCAGATAATACAGATATGGTATAATTAATTGAACGGCTTATAATATTCTTCTTTAATAATATATACAATGATTTGACTTTGACTTTGAAGAAATGGGCACAAAACTGAATCAACAAAAAAACAAATAACCGTGACATTACAAGGTAACAGGTGTAGGATGAAAATGTCTTCATTAAGTATGTTAATGTTAACACAAGTGCTTAGAAAAACTAACCACTGTAATACCTCGGACGATTCACTCCCAAATCGACTTTATAGCAACGTGAAAAGAATTTCGACGTGTGCACGAATATCGTGGTTTTTGTAGACGACTTGAAGTTTACTCATAGCGACAAAAACCATAAATAATTAATTTCGAAAACGTCTGTGTAACATTTGGTGATGACGGAAGGGTTATTTAGTTTTACCTATTAAACATTATTGTTAATCATTACTGTTTAATTATATAATTAAAACTAGCTTATGCCCCGCGGCTTTGCCCCCCCGAGAAATATTTCAAAATGAGCTAGTTCCCTATCCCGTGGGAATTTCGAAAAATCCCTACTTAGTGCACCTCTAGGATACTCAAGGTATCATCATCATCATCATCATCATCATCATCATCATCATCATCAGCCTATTTACGTCCCACCGCTGGGCACAGGCCTCCTCTCAGAATGAGAGGGCTCAAGGTATACGTTTGCCAAATTTCAAGTCTCTAGGTCCAGTGGTTTAGGCTCTGCGTTGTCTGTCAGTCAGTCAGTCACGGTACTGTTTTATAGGTATATACTATTTGAAGCCGAGATGGTCTAGTGGTTTGTCCATGGCCTCGCAAGGAGAGGGTCGTGGGTTCGAGCCCCAGCCCGCACTTACATTTTACGTTTTCCGAAATTACATTTATTTATAATTTAGCTTGTCGGTGAAGGAAAACATTGCGAGGAAACCTGCACACTCCTGCGAAGCGATTCAACTGTGTGGAAGTTTTGAATCCGCACTGGTCCCACGTGGAAATGATAGTCCAAGCCCTCTCAATCTGAGAGGAGGCCTGTGCAGAGGAGGACGTAAAAAAAGGCTGGTGATGATATAATTTAAATAACCTGAGAAACTTAGAACATTTGATAAACCCCATTTCAAAGTTCACCGTTCGATAAGAAACTTAGCTAAGAACCATAACGATTAAACTATAGCTTTTTAATTAAAAAAAGCCGCGTCCAAATTCATCGTGAAGCAACAGCACCCCTGTTGCGTTTCGTTCGGTCAGTGAGAGTGCCGGAGGCCCCCCCCCCCCCTTTCCTCTATCCCTTTTCCTCCTTGAAGGCCGGCAATGGGCTAGTGACTCTCGGGGTTGCTGGTTCTCATGGGTGGCGGTGATCGCTTACCATCAGGTGACCCGGTTGCTCGTTTGCCTCCCTCTTTCAATAAAAAACAGGAGCTACGATGCTAGATACACAGGTCCAACTCATAACCCCTCTTTTTCCGTCGGAGGTTAAAAAGAAGTACTTACATAAGTACTTTAGTTAAGATCACTAAGCTTTCGAAATCGGACTGAATCTTGACAGCGCTGAAGCCGGACATCGCGACTAATTCTAAGTTAATTTGCAACTCTAACTTAGACGTTAACACAAGCACTTAGACCAACTTAGATTGGAACTGGACAAATGCAATAGTTTAAGTTGAGGCACCTCGCTAAGCGGACAATTGTACCTAGAAGATCGTATTTGTCAATGTTGCTAATTCTACCAAGAGAACTCGGAAGAAACTTGGTCTTCTAGTTTAGAATCAGAATATCTTATACCTAGGTACTGCGTAATAGAGAATAGTTTTCGCCGCCCGATTGAGAATAGCCGTGATAGCCTAGTGGTTTGACCTATGGCCTCTCAAGCTGAGGGCCGTGGGTTCAAGGCACCTCTGAGTTTTTCGGAATTTATGTGCAGAATTACATTTGCAATTTAATTTAATATGAGCTTTTCGGTGAAGGAAAACATCGTGAGGAAACCTGCACCACTCATGCGAAGCAATTCAATGATGTGTGTGAAGTTCCCAATTCGCACTGGACCCAAATGGTAACTATAGCCCAACCCAAGCCCTCTGATACTGAGAGGAGGCCTGTGTCCAGCAGTGGGACGTAAAAAGGGCTGGTGAAGATGATGATGATTGAGAATAATTCAAGGGGCACTAGTCGGGCTCGAATTGGGACACACACGCACACACAGACACACACATCCTCAAAATTTATCACGCTCATTTATTCGTTATGTAGTATTAGCGAGTATTTAAAATGATTTTTCCTGAAATTTAAATAATTTTGTGTCATTTTGTTAACCTTTTTAACGTTAGCAGGCCAAGCATGACGCGCATAGCAGCCAAGCGCGTGCTAGGCACGCGAACGGAAACTATAAATTTGTGTAACCATACAAACTACCGCTGTTAAAATTTCAACTCTAACACAAACACATTAAATATCATTTTGGCTTTTAAGGGTGTAACACAAGCGATGCTCGCTTGTTTGTAATTCTTGCAGAACGTCATAAGAGACGAGTTGAAGTATATTTGGATTTGAACCTTAAGGTTGAGGACGTAGGTTTTCTTTAGTTCGCACAGGTTAGGCACGAGCCGTTACAGTCCAAAGATTGACAGGATGTCTTGAAAGTGTGCAAAGACAATTGAGGACACAACCACAACCCTTGAGAATAAAAAAAATTTTACGTAATTACTAATTATTACAATGGTGGCGTAGGTACCTAGTAATAAGCAGGATTTGAAAAATCAGGATAAGAAAATAACTAAAAAAAATTATTTACGTAGATATTTTTTATTACGTAGATATTTACGTAGAATTAGGTCTAAGGTAGTTTGCGTAAGAACAAGTAATGACAAGTAATGTGGTAATAGTTTGTGTTTGAAGTGCCTACATATTTCAGATAATTATTAAGTACCTAATCTACAACCATTGTCAAAATAAATACCTAGTTATTGGCATTGAAATGATTTTCTTAAGTCTGTTTTTAGGGTTCCGTTCCTCAAAATAAAAAAACGGAACCTATGATCACTTTGTTGTTCGTCTGTCTGTCTGTCAAGACCCTTTTTCTCTGGAACGCGTGGAGGTAGCATGCTGAAATTAATATCGAATACTCAAGCCTGTGGTCCCTTAAAGCCGTTAAAAAATCAACCTTCTAAGTTAACGCAATCAAAAGATACAGTCATAAAAAAATCCATTTCCATACAAATCGCCGATTTTAAAAACCTAAAGGGTACTTCCAGATGTCCTCGAAACTCGAAATTTGGTATGAAGGTAACTCTTATAGCACAACCACTCGGAAAAGTCTCAAAATCTTAAAATTTTATGTCTGTCTGTAGATTTCACAGACCAATATAAGTTGACCCCACACTGCGTACATTTTGCTTAGGAGCAGGGCTCTGCTAACACTAGACTTCTTAAAACACTGGGGAAAAGCTTTAAAATCTTTCTACGGAACCCTTGTGCGCGAGTCCGACTCGCACTTGGCCGGTTTTTTTTGTGTAAACTAAAGCACAAGCCTTTTAATCACTTTAAAAAAATACGTTGGCTCCGTCTTGCTCGAGTGAGTGTTTTTGAATTTCCAAGACGCATAACGTTCAACGAACAAAATGCAGGGGCTTGCAACGCGCGGGTCGCACTTTTGGCTGTTATTTTCATTTTTGTTTTCGTGGTCAGAAATACACAGATATCTGAATAAAAGTGCAGAGTAAGTAAGCCAAATATCTATTGAAAGAAAGTATTAACAACTCGATCCAAGTTTATTTATATTTTAATTAATAATGTAGGAATTGTGTAACTTTTAGCATGAAACTAAGGTTCAATATCGTCAATCAGAATGAAATGAATGGATCACTCACGTATATATAAGTCGAGTTTAGCCCAATATGTTTCGGATATATATACTTATGTACCCAATATGTACTTCTACCAAATTATGTTATTT
Source organism: Clepsis dumicolana (assembly GCA_963691665.1). Classification (NCBI taxonomy): domain Eukaryota; kingdom Metazoa; phylum Arthropoda; class Insecta; order Lepidoptera; family Tortricidae; genus Clepsis; species Clepsis dumicolana. The sequence goes on along the minus strand of OY829514.1, from coordinate 9,886,896 downwards.
AATTAAAAACCGTTTATTTAACTACTTATAATGCTGTTAAGTACAGTTTGTGTTTGACCGACTGCCTCATTTTTCTCTTCTTTATACTTTTTTCAGAGAAAGGTACAAAGTTTTTTAATAAACTGCACTAAATACCAACTATTATGCTTATGCTGAAAAGTGTAAAAAAGCAGGATTAACGCTTTGCATTGGGTATTATTCTACCAGTCACCCCGGCAATATATTATGCGTGAGTACAGTTTCAGCTTGAGCAAAAGTGCTTTCATATTTCGCATTCGTCCAGCTGTTCTGCTCTGCAGATCTCATTTCTCAATCAGTAATTATGGAACTTTTGACCATTCGGCTTTAAAAATTAAAAAAAAAACGAAACGCGTTCAAAAATGCGCTCGTGCGGTCTACAGATCACGGAGTATCTAGTTTTAATCGTTTAATGTTAAAATAAATTTTAAAAATAATATTTTAGCGGGCCGCTGTTGAAAGCCGCTCGGGGCGCGTGGCAGAATGACCGTTAAAATAAGTCACCGTGCAATACTTCCGAGCGCAGGGCCGGACTGCGTGCTATTGAAAATAATATTTATTTAGGTACTTAACTACGCATTTACAAAGTGCCTAGTGTAATCGACGACCAACAAAATACGTCTTGATAGCGTTAACGTTTACGTGTTAAATACTATTAGTATATTGTCAGTAGGTGCTGCTAGAGGCGCTGCCGATTTGCTAAAAGTAATTGTGACGTTTTTTTGTGTCAAAAATCACACTAAAGGCTCTAGAGATAGTACTGACACCTGTACGTTTTTTAGCCTTTCAAACTTGAGTCTAAGAAATTATTATTGTACGCCTATGCATCAGAGGAAATCATTATGTACATCGTAAACGGTAAAATCTGCTTTTTCAAACCTGATACTGATTGGTATACATCTTTGTTGATCTACTATTTATCGTTGCAGAGTTCCCTCATGCAGAGACCAAAACCAAGCTTCAAACCCAGATCATTGTAGTGTCACCAGAATTACATAAGTATTCCAAAATCAGCTTAATTGGATACCAACAAGTGGGCAAGAAATGGTTTACAAATTTTTAAATTGCTTACCTAAATACTTTACATACGAGCAGTACAAGTCAAATTTTTATTGCTTTTGTTCGTGAAAAAAAAAACTACAAGTCTAATTCATCCCTGTGCCCCATTGTCGTCTTTTATGTGTACACAATGATTAGGAACAACAGTAGTGATCGCTAAGGAAGCGTACCCCTCAATACAAGTTTTTTGTGGCATACACTTTAATGTTAACGACTTAAAAGCCCTTTTTGAACGACAAATTTTTGATTCAAGCTAACTGGTTGAATTTATTGCATGTGAAATTGTGACCGTCGCCTTTCGTGGAATATTTGTTTTGTATGCTTACCTTTTATACGGTTACCTACTTATTACTTAAATTTTACTGTCTTCTCAATATTTTCTTTATGCATAAAACGTCTAGCGAAAATTTAAGTTAGAGTGTGTGCGGAATTCAGTATAAAGTTGTGGAATAGTTTTAGCAATACTACTAGTACTAGAGTTCTTCAACCAATCAAAACATCAGAAAATCTAAGTATCGCTCTAAATGACAAAATATAAATCCATACCTAAACATCTAATTTAAGCACTAAATCCACTAAAACATAACAATGTCACCATTCTTAAAACATAGGTAAGTAGATGATCACAGTTCACATGACGACACAACGCTTGAATTTACAGAAAAAATATTTCTAATAAATAATATGATCCTGGCCACTTAAAAGCACCAAACCGCAATCACCATTGAAACGCACCGAAGGGGATCGCAGGGAACGTAACGTCTTTTCACCCTCAAGACGGCGAGTTCCTACTCGGCCGCCCGCGCGAGCGGAGTTCGCAGCCGGCCAAATTCAAATTTCGAATTCTTTTATTATTTTTTTGTAACCAACCAGTTCTTTCACTAGAAAGCGACTTTTTTTAAAGTTTTTTGAATTTTACGGCCAGTGTTTTTGTTAAGTGTGTTTTCGATTGGTGCAAAATGGTGCAATATTTTAAGTGAGAAGTGAAACGTCAAGTCTGATCTTAGGTGCTTTTAAGTGTATGTATAATTTTATTAGGGACAAGGAATTAATTGGATGACAGTGAGGTAAGTGTTATAAATAAGTAGTAAGTAACATAAGTAAGTAAGTAAACATATTTAAAAACCAACAAGTCGTTTTGATGACGTATCACGTAACATCGGACACGAATGTAAACAAAACACAGCTGTTGCTTGAAACGTGGTGGCGCCACTGTTCTCTATCAACTTGCAGAAATTGACTAGCGCAGATTATTTTATTTTCCATTTTTCACCATTTACTATTACCCATTATGAAATACTCTGTTAGTATTAAAAATTTTAAAGACGAAACTTTTGTTTTGTCAGAAAGTACGCATCCTGTATTTTCCTAGGTTGACTGACAGCTGTCAAATTATTGACATTAGAAAAATCAAGCGTCTTTTGAATTAGATGCCTAGTGAACGTGGTTCAGAAATACTTAATTAAGAATTAAGACTAACAGAAAAATAGCAAAATACTTATAAGTATGTAGAAAACCATCACTACAATTTTTTTTTTATTTAAGATTGAACTCGCTGTCAATAGGCATCAACAAACAATTTCGCAAAGACTATTAAGACTGGCTGGAAACAACCAGGTGACGAATCTCAACTTTTTTTAAATTCCCCAGCTTTCATTGGAATCGTTCGGAATTTAAAATATGAAATCAACCGCTCGCACTGCGACGTCACGCGCAATTGCCGCTCAACCTTCACCCAATTACCGGGCGGGAAAAAGCGCGTTATTTTTAAACGTTAAACGAAATAAAAAAGTAATCAGTTATTGATTCGGCCGGGTTAATGCACTGGCCAATGATGACGACATAACGTGTCAAGGTCACCGTTTGTTTACGTGCTGATCGGCTCTTTCTGGGTTTAATATTGTTATGAGCTTTTTTCCGAGAATGGCATCCGATTCTTATACTTTCTGTGAGACATTATAGACACTTAGCTGACACTCTAAAATGAAAGGTGAGCATTAGTGGGGCTGCCATAAATGTTGAGATGCTTATAGTATACGAGCACATTACAGTTGGTCAAATCAGTAAGTAACTTATTTTGAAATGTGAAGAAACTTTACAAAATGTCAGTTTGCAATGACAATTGGGTGTCATTTGGCACTTCACAATTCTATAGGCTATAGGTCAAATAGGCTATCATGGCTGCTAGGCGTCCTAGCCCGACCCTTAACTGTAAAGCACTGGCCAGTGTAAATAAATCAGGTGTGGCCACACCGCGTCGATAGTCTTAATTTATAGACGATTTTCAATTAAGTAAACAGGCGCCGTAAATCCGGACGACAATTTAACTTCTTGCGGCCACGACCGGCTGCGTATTCGAAAACGTGTGTCTTTGAACTAGAAACAATTTTTATTAATTCTATCTACACACATTCCTCTATTAAGCGTTCAAAAGCCTTAGGTGATGACCATCATTACGACAGTGAGTTTTTATCTTCAAAAACCAATACAATTTTTAAAAATAGGAGTTAATTAAAAAAAAATTATCGATGCGAAACGTCAGCTCGGTATGTTTGTTTATGATTTAAAAAACCGGACAAGTGCGAGACGGACTCGTGCACTGAGGGTTCCGTACAAGGATTTTCTCGCTTATTCCTAGTGTTTGATGTGGTCCATTGTTAGCAGAGCCCTGCTCCTAAGCAAAATGTACTCAGTGTGGGGTCATTTTATATTGGTCTGTGACATATACAACCAAACATAAAAATTTCCACCACAACCACCCGTAACGCGCAAATTGAAACTAAACTGAAATTCGGATACTGAAATTGAAAAAAAAAACACGTCCCATGTCAAAGACCCAACCGTTTAAAACACAATACTTAACTTACCGCCTAAACAAAACAATTAACTAAACACGCAGCAGTAAATCTGGTCGACAATTAAACGGCTCCTTGCGGCTGCGGTTGGCCACCCCTGGACTAGTACGTATTAATTTGAATTCGGAAACACATCGCCTTGTACTGGCCGGTGCTACTCAATGGAACGGGTTGAAACAAAAATAAATACATTTGAAAAACGGGTCTGTATTTTCTCCTATCAATCAATCATACAAATGAATGTTTGTCAGAATCTATCACTACTCTTTTTTCTTTGGAACTATACCTATTACAAAATAAACCTGACCTAACCTAATAGAGTTCTACAGGATAACCATTACAAAATTCCTGATTTTTTTACGGTTTCAGAGAAAAAAACCGGCCAAGTGCGAGTCGGACTCTCGCATGAGGGTTCCGTAGAAGGATTTTAACGCTTTTCCCCAGTGCTTTAAGAAATTCAGTGTTAGCAGAACCCTGCTCCTAAGCAAAATGTACGCAGTGTGGGGTCAACTTATATTGGTCTGTGAAATCTACAGACAGACATAAAATTTAAAGATTTTGAGACTTTTCGGAGTGGTTGTGCTATAAGAGCTACCTACATACCAAATTTCAAGCTTCTAGGACAACTGGAAGTACACTTTGGGTTTTTGGATTTCGGCAATTTGTATGGAAATAGATTTTTTAATGACTATATCTTTTGATTGCGTTGACGTAGAAGGTTGATTTTTTAACGGCTTTAAGGGACCGCAGGCTTGAGTATTTCATATTTATTTCAGCATGCTACCTCCACGCGTTTCAGAGAAAAAGGGTCTTGACAGACAGACAGACAGACTGACAACAAAGTGATTCTATAAGGGTTCCGTTTTTTCCTTTTGAGGTACGGAACCCTAAAAAAGAGTTATGGCTGTTATTGGATTATCACAAACGCGGCCTAAAAAAGGCTTGACAGACAGACAGATGAACAACGTAGTGATCTTGTAGATGGTCAGTTTTTTCCTTCGGAGGTACTTAAGTACGTACCTACTGAACCTAAAAAAAAAGCTTTTAGGTGACTACACGTTTTGGTGACGGTACTTGCTTGGTCATGCAAACTAACAAAATAAGAAAACGAATTTTGAAAAGTCCATTACAAGAAAGGTTTACAGACTGACTGACACCGTTATAGCTGAGACAAAATAAAAGCTCGTAACAGACAACAAAAATAACGCTTTAATCATAAAAAATCCTTTCTTTCCAAAAGAAGCTCCTAATTAAAAAAAAGATATCGAATTTTAATAACGGAAAGTATAGATAAGTATTTCGTTAAAACTGTACTTATTACTTTTATACGGATGAGATTTTACCAAACCTAAACATACACCTTTCGACGGCACTTAGAATTTAGACTTTAAGTTCGAGTAAAAAAAGCTCAAAATATCACTGTCTGAAATGGAAATAAGACTTTATTAACTCCCCTTATTAAGATCCTGGTACTTATTGAGTAGAACAAAAGAACCGCGACTTTCCCAAAGTTCTTTGCAACTCTTTGGCATTATTTTGCGGCTTTATAAGTTGTACGCTTCTACCCCTTGGCCTTTTGAATAATTAAAAAAGTTTTTTTTTTAATAAACTTACTGTTACCCGCCAAGAAAGATTGTTTGGTCGTTGCTTTGAGTTAGAAAGAGAGGGCGAAGACGAGGGCATTCGGTGCAGCGAAAGAGAACTTGTGGTCTAAATTAAAACCATTAATATTAAAATAAAGAGGTAATACAAAACTAACAGTACTTTTTGATATAAGTGCGGAAAGTATGTCATTTCGCACGAGTCCCGAAGTGTCTGGGCCCAAGCTGTGAGGCGTGGGTCGAGATTCGGGACGAGTGAAAATGATACTTCCGCACATGTACCAAACGACGTTTATTTATACATTTGCGAAAAGATTACAATGAAAATGAAACCAAAGGCGTCGAGCCCGGCACGAGCTTTCCTATCCCCATCTGCCGGCGCCTGCGGCGATGCCTGGCTGCAACATGCGACAAACTTCTTCAACCGGCACCTTGGAAAAGGAAAAAATCACTAGTGCGAAAAATTCTACTTTCTGCACGATACATGTAGCTACATAAAACCGCCTTCAAAAAAAATGCTTCATTCCAAGAATATTCCGCTAGTACCGCACCGACTTCATATTTCTGCTAGGCCATAAAACTCATGGCTTTTTGGGGATTATTTTATGTTTTTTTTCTGAGGTTTTTTTTTTGAAGGCGGTTTTACTTTTTGTTAAAAGATTTTTATTTCACAATTTTCAGTTACGTTAATATTTTAAATATTATCCTCCAACTCCTAACCGTTAAGGAGTTGTACCTTCCATCATCACCTCATCAACACGAGATGATGACTACCAGACGCAAGTACTTGAATAGCTTTCGAAAATATATGAAACACATGATCCGTCCCTATAAAATTTGAGGGTTGCCCTCGATTTCCCTGGGACCCCACCATCAGATCCTGACTTGGTGACAATGGGACCAACTACAAAGTATACCCTTTCAAACAAAAAAAGATTTTTTGAAATCGGTAGAGTCTTCGAGTAATCGGGGAACATACATAAAAAAAAGAAAACATATTCCGACGAATTGAGAACCTCCTTCTTTTTTGAAGTCGGTTAAAAAAGTACCACTTTTTGAGCAACTGTGTTAAAAACTTTGTTTGTTTGTTTGTCAGAAACAATGTTTACCAAATTTTTTTCCGAATAGACAGCTTCACTACTTCTGACTGACTTTCTTCTGTATCTTGATTGTGATGAACAAGCTCATCTGTTTTTGATAAATAACAACAATGAAAAGATTTATGGCTAAATCCAGAGAATTCGCTTTTAGTTACAAAAATCTACCTTTAGTTAGATACAGCATTGTTTAACCAAGACATCAGAATCACCCATTAACAATGTCCGTATTACCGCGCCGTTTACTCCCCGTAAGAAACCTTTTACGGCAACGTTTTTAAATAAAACTCGTTATAAAAACTTCGATTCGCTTCCATCCGCCAGGTCTCATAGAAAACTCGTAAAAAGACTTTAGGTTCATCCCTGACATTACAAGAGTACAATGTTCCAACCCGAGACATCAAAAACGACAATTATTCCGAAAACAAAATGTACGAGACTTTGAATTTGAAAGGAAAAACAATGTACTAAGAGACTTAACAGTCACGAACCATTTAAACCCTTATTAAAAACGCGATAGGCGTCATAGTTGCGAGAGAAAACCGACGAGTTACGTTGCCAATGAAAAACAAATGAAAAAGTTTATATTTATTGACAACATTCAAATCTTACGCTCGTGCAAATAAAAACCACCCTTACTCTGGCCAAGTAAGGCTCAGAACGGTTTCTGCTGAACACTGGCCACAATAAAACGTTCCAAATTCAAAGTTGTTCGAAATTCGAATGCTGAAGGTGTGCCAATAAAAAAGGAGTTAGCTTCTTATGTTACGTGCCATTACATCAGAAGGTGTGAAAAGTTATTACAGGTCCAAAGGTTGTAAATTTCTGGATTTTGGTATTCGGAGAGCGCGTTGCAAATTGTGTGGAATGTTATTTTGGTTATTAACCTTCGACGCAAAAAAGGGGTGCTCTAAGTTTGACGTTGTTCTGTATGTATGTGTTTCTGTCACTGGCACTGTAGCCCCTAAACGTGTACACCGACTTAAACGAAAGCTGGTTTGTTCTTAATAAAAATAATAATGGGTAATTTAATTACTTACTAAAATAAATAAAAAAAAACCGTGTCACTGTATTAAAAATACAAAGTACGTACTAAATATTTTTTCTAGGGTTCCGTACAGTCAGCAGCAGAAGTAGCTAGGAAACCAAAGCGGTCACAATGCTCTGCACAAGCTATTATAGAGCGGTACTTAGAATCATTGTGATTGCCATAAGAATAAATAATAACATAGTAGAACGGAATCTCTTTTGACCGGGTCCAAAACGCCGCCATTTATATACCTACTTCCCCCTTCACGTCGTTACACCCCTCTGTCGTCAAGGCGTGTTGCTAGGGTTGATTGCTGTTAAATGTTGATTACGTCTAAAGATAATATCGCTAAAATATAAGTTTTTCTTTACTTTGAAATCATTATTTTTATTCTAGTTTTACAAAATATGAGGTTTATAAATCATTACGAAGGTCTACATATTATAGACACTTCTAAATAAGACGTTATTATAAGTGCCATACCAAATGAAGCCATTTAAGGTGATTTAAGTAAGTATTACTTATCTACAAATATAAAATAAAATACATACAGGCTCACGTAAAACTATTACAACCAAATTATAAACAACCAACCGCGCGTGCGGCGACAGTCTGACTGAGTAGTCTGTTTAACAAATACTCTAATATCGTGATCATGAGCCCATCCGGAGCGGGAGTTTCCGTTCTACTATGTTATTATTTATTCTTATGGTGATTGCATCGATTGCTTAGCAACTTTTGCTGCTTCATACAGCATTTTGTACATCATAAATAAAAAAGTAACCCTTATAGGATCACTTCTGTCTGTACGTCAACCCCAAGCAAATCACCTTTTTTTATTTACTTAGAATCATCATCATCATCATCATCAATCAAAGGCACGAAGCAAGGTCTTACAACACAAGTCAAGGAAAAAATTAGGTAGGGAACCCTCGGTGCGCAAGTCCGACTCGCGCTTGACCGGTTTTTTATCACGCCTGCTTCTATTCAGAGTGTCAAAGCACTTCAAGTTACACCGAACTGCCGGTAAGCAATTTGCAGGGATCGACACCATTTTACGACGCGTTTTTCGGTTAAACAGGGGCGCCTTTACGAGCGCGTCTTTACGCGAAGAATGAGATACCGGCTCATACCCGTTCATACCGGTTCATACCGGTTTATACCGGTTTATGGTAATTGGATTGGATTAAGTTTGTTTTTTATACGCTCTCGAAGAAGGGAATAAAGACTTGTAATAAACCATGAGGATTCGGATAGTCGCAGTTTTGTTTGCCCAGTATACTTACAGTACACACGTTTTATTTTCATTGAAAGAGGGAGGAAAACGGGCAAGCGGGTTACCTGATGGTAAGCGATCACCGCCACCCATGAGAACCAGTACCTAACCCCAAGATAATCACTATAGTCCGTTGCCGGCCTTTAAGGAGGAAAAGGAAACAGCAAGGGGGGGGGGGGTCGGGCCTCCGGCACTCTCACTGTCCGAACGGAACGCAACAAGGGTGCTGTTGCTTCACGCCGATTTTCTGCGAGAGAGTGGTACTTCCTCGGACGAGCCGGACCATTCGTACGGCAGCAAATAGCTATAGTAAGCTCTCCCACTACAACGTTTCTCGCAATTCGAAGTCAAGTGGGATATATAAAAGTACCTACCTACATGTAATAACATTTACTGGCGTTCCTCATAGTCCGAGGTCCGTTCGGATCGGTACCACCATCTTACTCGCTAATCCTGCCGCTAAGTCGCAGTGCTGTGTTCCGGTGTGGGGAGTAAGACAGCCGAGGAAATCAGAGGCACAAAAGGCATTTTATCTTAGCCCTCTAGGTTGGCGACGCATCTGCAAACCTCCGGGGTTGCGGGTGTCTATGGGCAGTGTTGATCACTTTGCAGTGACAGCAACGTGTGTGCGTGCGCAAGTAAGTACCTTTAATTTGATGTTGACAGCATATTTAGCAGCGACGAGGTGATTACTCACTGTCACACGAGTCGCTAGCCTGTTTGCCATCTAGCACGAGTACGAAAAAAAAACAGTAAGTATTTTTTACTTTACTACCAATAAATGCAGTGATGTGTCAAAAGTAATGTTTTTTTTTTAAACAAATCCGTTATTAAGTAGTTCTACAATATTTACTATTGATTGCATAGTCAGCTAGCAGTACTTACTGTAATTTTTGTCGCTTTGTCACTTTTTGTATGGTTAAATTATTCAATTTCGTTTTGGGATCATAATTATGAAATAGTCACATAAACTGTCAAAGCGAGTCACAGTCACCTGAGCTAACTCTAAAAAACAATAATGTTTCCATTTTTTTGTAATTTTTGTACTATCTTAGTGTATCTTAGGTTAATACCTATACGTGCTTATGCACGTGACATAGAATGTCAAGAATCTGCGAGTCGATTTTTAGAATCTCACCCGGTGACTAAATTCACTGATGTCTAAAAAGTTCGTATTTTTTAATCTCACCGGTGACTAAAATCCCCGCGCCTATGATATCAAATACGAATGCCCCCACCCACTCGTAAACGAGATGACTGAGTGACTACTTGACCACTGAGGGTCGAGCACGAATCCTGCGTAACGTTACGGTTATCGTATCGAGATCGAGAAACCTCATACTAAATTTTAGTTCCAAATACGCTCACGGGCGGGCGCTGTTCCAAACGTCATACAAACTCGATAACGTTTACTATTCGATTTTACGTGACGGAGGTTTCGAATATACGTACTCGGGCCTCTGGCAGTGACATCAGCTAACCTCAATCTACTATGTTGACATGCTTATCTATGACAAAAACGCAAATTAGCTGCATGTTAATAGACGGGCATGGCGTTCAAAAATAAGGCTTTCGGAAAATAGACGTATCAATGTCATGGATGAGAATTTTGTTACCAAGTGAGATTAAAAAAATCGACCCTTCCGCCTGAGTTTTTTTTGCATGTTCTCGTTTTCAGTAAGTATTTAAAGTTTAACAAAGCATTATCTTTTCTAACCTAAATACGGATACAAAATTACTACATTAAAAGTGAACACGAGACTTTTATGCCCTTAAAAAAAGCAATCCCGAGGTTTACGACCTCTGTCTTATGATTTTATGATACAAGCGAAGATGACACAATTTTGGCGATACAAATTTTTAACCGACTTGACAAAATTAAATGCATTTTTTTTATGCCATGATTGTGTTGATCTGTGTTTTTTTAACTTTATAATTTCGCATCGGTCATGCCTGGAAATTCAATCCCACAACCCCTCTTCTTGCATGATGAGGCCTGTGTCCAGTAATGGTCTATGATGACGAAAGGGCTTGCTTTAAATAATGCACTATTTGTATAGGTAAAAAAACCGGTTTTTTTTGTGGTAGCAGCCCATCTAATTTTGGAACCTTAAAATGCAGCAAAAGAACTTTAGGTACATACTAAACTTTAACCATTTAAAAAGCATTACAATTTACCAGAAACTAAAGACTTTATTAATTTTCAATGCAAACAAAATAAAATTCAATACGAGAGGTAAAAGTAAAAACCCGCAATAGAACAAAACGAGCAAACCTTCAACTTTCGATACTACTAGCGCCATCTCTCGACTAAGCTTGCAACTAAATAATAATAAGATCATAATCAGCTATTTATTGCAACAAATCCTTACAATATTAGGCCATTAAAACACGAAATAAAGTAACACTGTTATTGTTGACAGTATTTAGGCATCACTTCGGCCGAACGCCGTAATACAAACGTGAAAATTTCAACACCTCTATCAAAACGTCTGCAAAAAAACAATGCAACGAAAAAGAAACCGAAAATAGCCGATGAATGCCGAGCGAAGTGAACGTTGCACTTTCACGATTAATAGAAAGGAAAAAAAAGAAGATCGCTTGAAATGAACCATCGCTAGTTCGGGAGATTGCCGCGCGACTGCAGCGCCGGCTAATGCTGATTAGTTCTGCTACCCGACGCCGCAATTAGTGGCAGCACCGTCTTTTTCTAATAAGACTTTCGTATCGTTGTTTTTTTAAGTAAGTAGGTTTAGTTAAAATTTACGTGACGTTTAGTGTAAAATGTACAATTTCGCGGTTTAGTTTGTTTGTGTAGGAAGACCTCAAAACTTTAGTATCGCGGACAGTCCCGTAAGAACGCGCGAATTCCAATCCGGAACGATTTGTCTTATTGTTACTACGTCCCATTCACTGCGGACGTATCGAAAACCGTCGATCATGTGAGCACAACAGGTGAGCGCATCAACTAAAAAATAAAATATCAGAAAAATAATAAAAATCGGGAATATAGTAAATTAAAAAAAGTATAGGCCCGTCCCGCTCCCGCTCGGGGGGAAAGTGTGAGTGTGTCGCTCTCTGGGGTGCGCGCACGTGGTTTTCGCGGGGGGGTGCGGAGGGGGGCGCTCGCCGCCAGCCACATCCCGTCGCGGCCCGAGCCGACCGGCTGCGTTGCCCGTAACCTCCGAATGACCTCATTTTTTTTTCTCCAATGTAAATAATTCGGCTCTGCCGCATAGTCCGTAAGTGGTACTAAGTTCCTCTTCACATTTTTTTCTAACGTTTTTTAATTAGTGCGTCTAAGTGACTTTAAGTGGTTTGACTGACTGAGCGGTTCTTAAGTTGGTTTACATTGGAACTGCCTTTGGTGCTGTAGTTACGAATTGGCGAAACTTTCGCCAAACAGAAGTAATGAAGATTTGGATTTTGTGAAAACAGGTAATTTCGATTATTTGTGAAGACCGGCTTAATTTTATTTGTGTTTATGTAATGCTTGATTTGCTCTTTCTTTTGTATACTTAAAAAAAATTAGCACGAGGTACCTTAATTTGTTAAAATCATTAATTTGTTACGTATTAAGAAATATGAGACCTGACAAATGTTAAAGTTTTAAGTGGTGTTTTTATTTTATGTATTTTTTTGTTATTAGGTATTTCATTACAAATCTGTATTTGAAAAGGTTACAACTATAAATGTTATTTGGAATTTAACTTTTAATTTAGCGCAAATTAGGCTTTATAGAAAAATATAAATAACGTCAAAAACTAAGTCCTTTTCAGAGGTAATGTAAGAATTGCATGTTTATTCGATCCGTATGTATACTTAAAAAAAGCAAATACTTACACACTTACGTCAAAAATTTACTTAAGTCCTACAATTTTTGTACTATGTTAAAATACCTAAGATCAAACCACCATAATGTCCCAATGACATATAAAAAATTCGGAACTAAAAGTCCATGGGGGAAATATAATTAAAACCGTAGATTGACAATAAATCGCCGCGTCCACTTTTAAAAATCGAAGAATCGTTAAAATCGGTGCGGGCGACGACCCCGCAGCGGCCAAAGGAATATTACTATGAATACGGCCTTTTAGGCAAGGACTGATATTTTGTTTTTTTATTTTCAATCTATTTCAAAAAAATATATGATTTTTATTTAGTATTTTATCGTTGAATTATTATCGCAACCAGTGACTAAAAGGAAAGTTTAGAATATCAGCTTTTTCTTAAATTTGGTGTTTGAAATCGTGCTTGTAAATACCTTTAATGTTTTAGAGCCACATTATTATTTCGAATTTTCAATTCTTGTCACAATCAAAGTTCAATACAAAAGACGGAGTAGACTGTTAATCGGTGCATTATTTTATTGTGAAACAGTTAATTTTTTTCCGCTGTATAAGCCAATAATTGCATACAAAAAAAATACATACAGTGGAACGTAGAACCTCCTCCTTTTTTGAAGTCGGTTAATAACATATATTCCTACTTCAGTGATAACTTTCTTCATTTTACATTAAATGGGTTTAGGACTGAGTCCACCAATGTAAGTTTGACTTATGAAATTATAAATCGTTGTATTCTGGTAGTTTTCTGTTGTATTTAGGCATACCTAATTAACTTTTTCTCGCTACTTTATCTGCAAAGAGTTTGGTTTTCACTATCGCGCGGGAAATATACAATTTTTCGATATAAATATGGCCTATGTGTTACTCTCAAGTATAAACTACATTACTGTAAAATTTCATCAAAATCCTTTTAGTTGTGTTTGCGTGAAAGAATAACAAACATCGAAATATCAAACAATCCGTCCTCGCATAGTTTCTTGTTTCGATTTATGATATTAGTAGGACATAGTTACATGTGAAACGAAAACATCGGTTCCCTTAAAAAAATAAAGGTAAGCAGAGGATCGTGAAATTAGGCAAAGATAAAGACTATGTAGAGAAGAAACGCGGGAAGCTAAAATTTATACTTAAAACGAAACTAAATATTTGTAATAATAATGAAATAAATACACAGATAATAATTAATCAATTACAGTCGAATTTCAACCACTAGGCGATCACTAATTAAGTGTAGGATACCGACATGTATCTTAATAGTATTAGACCGATAAAATAGAAAAACGTATTATACCTACCTCTAGCTACTTCCATTTCCCGCGTAAAATACGGACTTTAATGTTTTTTCTTTCATAGTGTAACATTTTTTATCAATACAAGGAAGTCTATTCTGTAATAAATAAACCAATATTTTTGTCTTTATGTAAGTATAGAAGGGCGTGATTTTTTTTTTCATTTCAAAATGCGTTTTACTGCGTATTTTCTTTTAATTTATCTGATTTGCTAAGATCTAGTTGGTGCTAATATAAAAATCTCTAATCGGTCTTTGAATTTCACCGTCACCATTGAAGTCAAAAATAGACTGAAGTTAATTTGTCCTCATCATACATAAAACGTTTTGAAACGAGATTAATAATCGGCCAAATAAAAAATATCAGACACCATTACAACTAATTTACCAACGAAAATATCGTGTGACGGCACACAACACAAGTTTGCATGTGTGCGTGCACTCATCGCCACTGTCGGTCGGTGATTACGACTTTTTTTGCGAATGATTGAATTTTATTTACAATTAAGCCGACCTCGGCGCCGAAAGCGAGAGTGACGATTAAATGCCATTTAAAAATAAAACAGGCCGAGTATGACATCGGAATGTCAATGATTTAACCGTTTCGTTTCCATGCCGTCACATTTTATTTTCAGAGTTACTTAGCCCGCTACTTTACAAGGGAGCTGGCTTAAAATATCGTAGAGAAAAAGTCGGTAAACCAATGGTATTGGAGTGTGGGTGAGGCGTCGACGTCTTACACGTAAGAAGCCGCCCAAACGCTCGCCCGAGCCGCCCCATCTCGGGCCTAATTTGTCTTAGGCGGAAAAATCGCTCGCTATTACAAGTGGCTCGTAACGAAGTCGGCTCGGGGCGAGGGGGTGGGGGGCGGCGGCGCGGGCGGCGCGCGGCCGGCCGCGGCCCCGTCTCAGTCGTCCGTCTGGAGTCGCGGCGGCCGCCCGGCCCGCGCGACGCAATATACGTTCCTCGTGCTCTTGTGATCTAAAAATTAAAACAAAATAAAATTCTAACCGCGTCTACGAAAATATTTTTAGGCTAAACCGGGGGTTTAAAATTTTTGGTGGTGAATAAAAAAAAAGTTTTTTGCAAAATTTTTAATATTTACGTCGGTTATATTTGTAAGAGAATTAACGTTTGGCAGTTATTGAGAATATTTTTCATTTGATATTTTATTTTCTTAACGCACGGTCGCGATCTCGAGTGAACAATAGACTAGCGTAACTTAAGCGTTAAATTAGTGTTAAGTCTAGTTTTTAATTAAGTATTGACTGCCGCAAATATACTAAGTTGGTAGGCTAAGTTTAATATTGGGACTCATGTGATAAAGATTTGTACGGACATTTAGTGATAATCTGCATCATCTGTGGGCCAAGGTTGTCAATTTAAAAATATTTCTAAAAGTAGATTTTTTGTAAAGTTTTTTATTTTGTAGATTTTTGTACTTTGTAGTTTTTGTTTTGCACGATTTTGTATTTTTCTATTAACTGACCCGCCTGATTTTGATCGGTGTAAAATGCTCTGATTGAGCTTACGCTCGCGTCTTGCAGAATCCGTCGGGTTAGTTCTTTATAATTTTTATTTGTGTGAGACTTTTAATTATTTTTATTACTTAAGTGCGAGTAGTTAAGTTGATGCTAAATGATTGTTTTATTCGTAAGCTTCCAAAATGTAGCTTTAAGTTTTATTTTGCATTTTTTGTGTTTTTGTTGAATAAAAAAATATTTCGTTTTGTTTCTTTTGTTTCATTTCTTTTTTGCAGTGCTATCGTGAGATCGACCTTTGTTTTTTTCGACTTCTTAATTTATTTTTTCTTTTTTGTGGTCACCCTAGTTTTCAATTAAGTCGCTAATAAAAACACTGTTTTATTTTTTTAACCTTGTCAGTATTTGAATGAGTGACGTTTTTTTTATTTCGACGCCTTTTTTTCTAAAGTAGTTTTTTTTTATTAAGTGGTGAAATTAATTCCTATTTCTTACTTGAATATAACTTATTAGTGAAGGGAGTTTGAAAACCTGTGTGCACCCTAAATTTAAATAAATCATAAATAGCACCCGTTTTTACAACCCCGACGGGACGCAATCTTTTTATGTCAATAATTTTTAACTTTCAAAAAGTTAACGGTTCTCACAATTTATGCTAAGCTTGAAAAACAACGTGGAGAAAAAAATGTGGTGACATTTTGGTGCTAATTTATATCGTGACGTAAAACGTAACTCGGGAATGGAATCTTGTTATCAAGATGGTTCTTAATGACATGGATTATAAAACTGTGGGGACTACTTACATATCGGAAGTGGAATGGAATAACAATAATTAATTATATAACCACGAACTTTAGAAAAAATTGTAAGTTGCATTACATTGAGAGTTGGTGAAGCGAACTAGTAAAAAGTAGTCTATATAATGCCGCAATGTAATACAACATAACACAGGTTTTCATAGTAATCTAAATTTTTGAGGTTGTAATAAGTAAATAGAAGTGGCAAAAATACTAATAGGTATGTATGTATGTATGTATGTATGTATGTAAATCCTTTATTGCACATAATATTACAAAACAATTACAATAAAATAATATACCAAAACAAAAATGTAGTACAAAGGCGGGCTTTTATTATAGTACTTATAGTATATGTTGCACTTATTTCGATTTATCTGTGCAATCTCTTTTGGAATGCTCAAAATGTTACTAGAATAAATTTTCTTGTACCGATCGGATTAAAAAAATCCGGGGTTGCCTAGTATTTTGACCTATGGCCTATCTTACAGAGGGTCGAGTTTTTCGGAATTAATGTGCGAAATTACGTTTGTAATTTATCACGAGCTTTTATGTGAAGGAAAATGTAGTGAGAAAACCTGAACACTCCTGCGAAGAAATTCAATGGTATGTGTGAAGCTCCCAATAGCCCCCGACATTTTCTTATATGGCTGAACTCATTTTAATGAAACTTACCTAAGAACTATCGCGATTAAACCATTTTGGAGATAAATGAAACTATTCATATGCAACCAAACAAATAACCTTAGGTATGGGGTCAGTTTCGCGTAAAAAAAATCCGGGATGAAAGATAGCCTATGTTTTAATCTAGGGTAAGCTATCTCCATTCCAAATTTCATCCAAATCCGTCTAGCCGTTTCAGCGTGAATAAGTAACAAACATACTCACTCACTCACAAACTTCCGCATTTATAATATTAGTAGGATAGGATAAAACGGATCACTCACGTATATGAGTCGAGTTGAGTGATCCGTTTTATTTCACTATGATTGATTCTCACGGTATTTTCATGTTAAAATTGTAAATGGACTCATTATAATGGACCGGCTCTACGGGTATTTTGTAACACCCTGTAACAAAATCATAACAGTACGGTGTGTTTTTGCTATTCGAAGGTAGGTGGCGCTACTGACACTTGAGATTGCATATTTATAAATGAGAAAACTAGCTTATGCCCCGCGGCTTTGCCCCCGTGAAATATTTCAAAATGGGCTAGTTCCCTAACCCGTGGGAATTTCGAAAAATTAGTGCACCTCTAGGATACTCAAGGTACCTAGGTATATGTTTGCCAAATTTCAAGTCTCTAGGTCCAGTGGTTTAGGCTGTGCGTTGTCTGTCAGTCAGTCACGGTACTGTTTTACACGCATAGATTCGCAATGGCCGCTCTATAATACTAATGTTGAATCTCTGAACAACGTATGAATATATTTGTGCCATACTGTTTAGTTTAATTGTGTAACAGACCAAAAAACCAAAAATAATAAAACACCAACCAACCAAAAAAAAAAATTGGTGTGTACCGGTATCTACTCGTAAACGAGTCATTTTCGTTTCTGCGAAGCAATGCTGCTTATCGCGATCAAAAATCCGCTACGATCGCCACTGTCGAGTGAGGTCTATCTGTTATTCTCCAAAAATGAGAGATAGGCTACTGGCCTATGATTGGTAGAAAGTGACACTAGCGATCCTAGCGGATTTTTGAGACTTCATTTAGTAATATATATAATAAATAAATAATAAATATCATGGGACAATTTGACACCAATTGACCTAGTCCCAAACTAGGCAAAGCCTGTACTATGGGTACTAGACAACGGATAAACATACTTATATGGATAAATACATACTTATATACATATTAAACACCCAAGACCCGAGAACAAACATTCATATTCATCATACACACATCTGCCCCGACCGGGATTTGAACCCGGGACCTCAAGCTTCATAGTCAGGGTCTCTAACCACTAGGCTATTCGGCCGTCGAATAATGAATGAAGTGGGAACTAAAACCCAAGCAGTCTCGTACTGAGAGGAGGCCTGTGCCTAGCAGTGACATAAATAGGATGATGAATAAATAGCTCCCTAATTTGCTTAGGTACAATCGGTTTTACATAAAGGTGGAGTTTCGGTTTTAAACGCCATCTATCGACTAAAAGATGAACCTTTGTCACTAGCAAGTCAGCTACGCCATCTAGGGTCGAATAGCGAAACTATAACCGTCGTTTCGCTATAGCGTAGTCTGTTAGTAACCATGGAGCCACGTAATTTATACGCGTGTGTATAGATGGCGCTGTACACAACGTCGCACGCGCATGTAAACGTTACATGCAGTTTACTGTAGATGTCGCTACCATGAGCACATGAAATATAATTATATGAAACGTTTTAACTGTAACTTTGGCCGACTTTGATCGTAAGATACCTATTGATAATTTACACTATAATATCCCTATTTAAATTATTACACGCTTTCCAGTGTACGCCATCTTTGGATAAAATTATGAACTAGCGCAATTTGTATGGAACGACCTTTTTAATGACTGTATCTTTTGATTGCGTTGACTTAGAAGGTTGATTTTTTCACGGCTTCAAGGGACCGCAGGCTTGAGTATTTGATATTAATTTCAGCATGCTACCTCCACGCGTTCCAGAAAAAAAGGGTCTTGACAGACAGACGGACGGACAACAAAGTGATCCTATAAGGGTCCCTTTTTTCTCCTTTTGAGGTACGGAACCCTAAAAAAGAAAAATAATAGATGGTACAAAAGAGTCTGATTTTAAACGCAAAACAAAGTCTGTTTTACTGAGAAGATAAAACTTTAACTAATATCTTACGATAGTGGGCGTCTTGAGAGTCAGGAGGTGGGCGGGGCTAAACTTCTAAGAAAGGGGGCGTGGCAAGACTCGCCGCGGCGTCTTATTGGTCGATTAACTATTAACGTTACAAGTACTATCGATGAATCATTTTCATTTGTTTCGTGGGCGTGTTGGGACAGCCTATGATTTGTTGGTTACGATGTTTTTGACTAAATACAATACAATTACACGTCGCTAACTTTATCTATAGGTAGGTCCCTAGTATTGCTCTGGCGTTTGCGCTATGAAAATTAAACTTGTTTACTTCTAACACGTTAATAATATAATCTGGGGGCACGGCAGTGCTCCCGCCAAGTCGAGCAAAACCAAAAAGCAAACGTACCATCCTTTTCTCGAAACCATTCAGGCCATTTTCAACATAACAATACTTATACGTACTTATTTGAACATCCCTTAAAGGGATAAGTCCGCCTTTGTACTTGGATAAATAAATAAATATCATGGGACAAATTGACACCAATTGACTTAGTGCCAAACTAGGCAAAGCCTGTACTATGAGTACTAGACAACGGATAAACATACTTATATAGATAAATAGATACATACTTACGTACATATTAAACATCCAAGACCTGAGAACAATATTCGTATTCATCATACAAATATCTGCCCCGACCGGGATTCGAACCCGGGACCACAAGCTTCATAGTCAGGGTCTCTAACCACTAGGCTATTCGGTCGTCGATGAATTTGATTGTTGTTGATTTGATTTGTACAATATTTATCCTAAGTTAAATTGCTACGTTTATAATAAAGGAAATCATATTGGATACTAGCTTTTTCCCGCGACTTCGTGCGCATAAACATTATTCTCTATCCCGTGGGAATTTCAACAAATCCGTCCTTAGTGCTTGTCTACATCATAAAGGCAACCTCTATGCAAAATTTCAGCCTTCTAGGGCCAAGGGTTTCGGCTGTGCGTTGTCTGTCAGACACTCAGTCAGTAACGGAAGAGTTTTGTATATGTATTCATATTGATAATCTAAATTAAACATCAGCACTGACTTAGGGAGGTATTTATATTACTTAATGAGGACCAATTAAAGGTTTTCGATTACAAATCAAAAAACAGACAAAGAAAGCTTAGTCACGTAGGTAGGTACAGTCGAGGAAATTATTTCCTGAGGCCCGAGTACGAATATTCGAAACCTACGTCATGTAAAATCGAATAGTAAACGTTATCGAGTTTGTATGACGTTTGGAACAGCGCCCGCCCGTGAGCGTATTTGGAACTAAAAATTAGTATGAGGTTTCTCGATCTCGATACGATAACCGTAACGTTACGCAGGATTCGAAAACTCGTGCCCGACCCTCTGATCCATCATAGAACATTTTCATAGTAAACGCCATAACGATTTTCCTTGTCAAGCAATGCGATGTCTCTATGATGTTTACTGTGAAAAGGTTCCATGGTGGGCCAGGAATTAATTTCCTCGTCCGTACATCAGAAGCTTTATTATTATAAAAATATGACTAACCCCGGGAGTCGATACCGGACCCTTGACATTCCGTGTCATATTTTTCTGGTTTTCTGTGTATTTCATTCAGTGAATAGGTATTTAAAGTATATTGGTATAATACTTAATATGTCATAACGAGGAAACCGTAAAAATAAAAAAAAATAAAAAAAATAAAAAAACACAAAGCGTGTAATAAATATGACTCGCTAGCGAAACCAGATCCTCATTTAATTAAAATAATACTAACAGTTCAGCCTACAAGACACAACAAAGACAAACTAAATCCAATCTGGGAACATTTTATTTAAAACGCCTTGATTCTTACTTACAAGCTACACCGAACGCCCCGCCCCCGTCTTGCGCCACCCACTGTCTTGCCCCGCCCACTGTCTTGCCACGCCCACCGTCTTGCCACGCCCACTGTCTTGTAAGACGTCACCGCCTTTCGCCCACTAATGCTCTACGCCTACTAGCTTCCTGTTAGGTATTGGGTGTTTTATTATTTTAGTTAAAAGCAACACTTTATTTATGTATGATTCAGTTCTGATTCAAATAAAATCACTCGTATGGTAAAACAGTATTTTGTTCGCCACGTTCTATTTACCTAGTCCGAAACATGACGGAAAATACAACTGTACCATGTTGTCGTAAACATTTAGGTATTATTTCCGTAATATTTCGATGTCACACACAACATAACATACCTAACAACATTATTGAAATTTTATTGTAAGATAGTTTTTGTTCCGCATGCAGGTACCTTACCAATTCAACTAAAAACGTGATAAAGCGAGCTGAAATTTGAATATACGGAAATAATTCGGGCAATACCAATATGCCAATCTTGGTGGTTCGATTCCCGGGGTTGGCATTTTTCTCGTTTTTAGGGTTCCGTACTTCAAAAGGAAAAAACGGAACCCCTGTAGGATCACTTTGTTGTCCGTCTGTCTGTCTGTCTGTCAAGACCCTTTTTCTCTGGAACGCGTGGAGGTAGCATGCTGAAATTAATATCAAATACTCAAGCCTGCGGTTCTAAGTCAACGCAATCAAAAGATACAGTCATTAAAAAATCCATTTCCATACAAATTGCCGATTTTAAAAAACCTAAAGGGTACTTCCAGATGTCCTAGAAACTTGAAATTTATTATGAAAGAAGCTCTTATAGCACAACCACTCGGAAAAGTCTCAAAATCCTAAAATTTTATGTCTGTCTGTAGATTTCACATACCAATATAAGTTGACCCCACACTGCGTACATTTTGCTTAAGAGCAGGGCTCTGCTAGCACTGGACTTCTTAAAACACTGGGGAAAGCGTTAAAATCTTTCTACGGAACCCTCGTGCGCGAGTCCGACTCGCACTTGGCCGGTTTTTTTTGTGTATTCATTTTTAGTTACAGTTTAAGTTATTTTAATTTTCGAACACACCACTTTAACTGACAGTTCTCTGTGTTGCCAGACCACCATCCTTCGGCACCAGCGAGGCACCGGCGCAGATCACCGGAGAATAAAAAAGGTAAGATTTATTTTAAGACAAAATATAACTTGTACATAATTAATACGGGATATTGACCGCGATTACCTAATTAGGTTTGGTTACATATGTATGTCTAATGCATTGACTTACTAACACCATGTGCTCTGCCCTAAGCACGACTTGTCGAATCCTGCGTTACGTTACGGTTATCGTATCGAGATAGAGAAATCTCATACTAAATTTTAGTTCCAAATACGCTCACGGGCGGGAGCTGTTCCAAACGTCATACAAACTCGTTATAGTTTACTATTCGATTTTACGTGACGCAGGATTCGACAAGTCGTCTTTAGGCCACAGTGGGTCTAGTACAAAATTCACTAAAAATGTGTAATAGTCCCAGTCATAGAGCAGACAGACGGGAGGCGCCTTTGCCTTATCTATGCACTACAATTTTCCTGCCACTTTTTGAGGGGGACGAGGAACACATGTACAGCACACGTCTGCGCTCATGTCAAAATTTGTTAAGTTCCTACAAACTCACACTAAAACAAAACTGTCACAGAAATGCCACAATAAACACGCACACAATCAACAGACCCTGCTCATTTTGGTCAGACTTAATGTTAGAGTTTTGGCAGAGCGGAAATCGCGTGTTAACATCTCCATTCCTTTTCTGCTCTATAGTCCCAGTACAACACGGCATTTTTTGATAAAAGCCATACGTCATAACTATCGTTCGACGAAACTAAGACTGACTGACGCTCAGATTAGTGGTTTTTTACAAATTAGTGGCCTTTTTTTCGGACGTTTTCAAGCTCTAACCCGAAGTCCATGGAATTGGTAAGTCAATGGTCTAATGTAATTAACCGCGAACCATTTAAAACTGTTAAATCTAGAACTTAAAAAAAACCATATTGAAAATTTCATAAAACTCCAGACATTTTCATTTCAAGGTCCAATATCTTACCTAGTAATTAAGCAATCGTAGCCACCTGTAGATACCTTTAAATAACAGTAATTAAAGACATCTCTAACGATAAGTTATTGTCAGTACCTGGTGTACCTAACTGTATAAAAGGTTTTAAAAAAACAGGTACCTACTCCTAGTACATATCCGGAACTTTTGCCCAAAGACGCGAAAGCCTCGCTAATGGAGAGGCCTCTTTGCTTCCAGCGGCCTTTTAAAGCGACGATTATGAAGCACTCTGAAGATGCCACGCTTGTTGTGTTGGCTAGCCTGATTTTGTATGCTCTTTTCCTTAGAACTAAGTGGAGTGGATTTGTGAGTGCATTTTGTTGTTGCTAACCTGACTCTCTGTTCTTATTTCTTAAGAACAAAATGTGTTTTTATAGTTACTAATTTACGTAGTTGGTTCATTGACATTAATTACCTCCCATTGCCCTGGAAAATGCTTTTTTGTTTGTGATAAAATAATCAACGTTACTGACAGATAATATTTTTTTACTAAATAAGGCCAACGTTGACTTTAAGAGCGACAGCTAAACCACTTAACAAAATTAAAAGCAAGCGTCGCGAATCATTACTTAAACGCCATCTTTGAAAACGCTGGCTGAATAGAAGCCAGAGTCTAGCGAATAAAAAAGAAACCTCACGCATCATAATCCATTGTACGCAGACACGTTGAAGGTAGATCTCATTAAGAGCGTACGAATTAAGAACTGAGAGCGATGGAGCGGGGATCTTAGCGATCATTACGCGGAACGGAACGCGGCCGCCTTTATGTATTTGAATTGTGAACTAGATATTTCTACGCTTTAGAACGTCGGAATAAAAAACGTGCAAATAAGCGGTGATATTTTTTAAATAAGAATTCGGCGTACTTTTTCACGTTGTCTTGTGAAAGTTGTGAATGGTGCACATTCCGTCTTTTTGATGTAACTTAAGCAATTATTTCAATACAAATAATCAATTAAGCAACAATGACTTGACTTGTTACGATATTTGTGTTCTATGGCTCAACCACACTACTACCTTACTATTCACGCTTCACACATCTATCATGACATAACCCCGACGCGTGGCTTAAAAGTTTAAGATTCTTCGTAACCAAGACGCTTTGTTAATTACGTTTTTGCCTCAGGCATTTGAGGCTAATGTGAAAACTTTGCAACTATGGGCCGCTTATTCGAGTGACGCCGCGAAAGTGTCGGGCCCAAGTTGGCGTGTAAGTGCTCACACTTGTGAGAGGACACGGGACGAAAATTTGAACCGGGCCGCGCGGCTATGCATAACAATACAATACTATACAAGAACTCTTTATTGATCCTCACATAGCAAACAAAACAGAAAAAAGTATCTACAAGGATATACGACGACCGGATAGCCTAGTGGTTAGAGACCCTGACTATGAAGCTTGAGGTCCCGGGTTCAAATCCCGGTCGGGGCAGATGTTTGTATGATGAATACGAATGTTTGTTCTCGGGTCTTGGATGTTTAATATGTATATAAGTATGTATTTATCTATATATGTATGTTTATCCGTTGCCTAGTACCCATAGTACAGGCTTTGCCTAGTTTGGGACTAGGTCAATTGGTGTCAAATTGTCCCGTGATATTTATTATTTATTTATTTATATACAAGGTAGCAATGGGCGGTCTTATTAGAGAACAACCATAACGCAAAGCTAAATTTTCCTAAACTTTTTTACCCGGGAACTTCCCCTGCTTCAGCATTCGGTCATCCAGAACGAATAGCTTTTACAATAAATTGGGTAACACACGAAAACTCACTAAATCATTCAATCACGGCTCCGTTGTTATAGACATAACAGCTTGTGCAAATTATTATGACCGCTTTGATTGCTTAGACTTCTGCTGTTGACTGAAGAAGAGTACAAAATAATGAATAGCACAGCAAAACTAAAATACTTTACTTGAAAGAGATGTATAGTGTTTCTAGGGCAAATACCTAAATATTTCAGAAATTACAAAGGCATGTAGGGTCCCAAAATTAATCATTATAATACATAATCTTAATGGCAGAGATGTATGTAAGTAATATCACTAAGGGTCAATTTAAACTGAATTTACGATCGCAGAGGTGTAACTCGTATTCTTGAATTGAGAAATGTTTTTACATGTCAAAGTTCTTATGACATACTTTTTTCACTTACACAAGTAAATTAAAATAAAAAAAACCGCTCCATTCCCAGCGTTTTTAAACCCGCCCCGACCGCTCTACCGTAACCATTCTCACACCTCAGTATTCAATTTGGACGCCTCACGAGCGAGCAATTTGCGACAACTTGGCTATTGTTCGCGATTCTTTGTGACGCGTCTTGGCGGTATTTTTAACGGGGCTGCGGGTTAGTGTAATGTTAGGAGTTTTTTTTAATCTGTACGCTGTGGTTGTGTTTGTGGACGCGGTTTTAATCGTAATAGTGTGAACTTGGTTTTAGTTTGAATATAAAAGATGCTTTATTAGTTGTATTAAGTATCGAACGAATGCGAAAGTTATCTTTGTTCGCAAAATAATGGTATTTTATTTCTAACCGACTTCAAAAAAAGGTGGAGGTTCTCAATTCATTGGAATATATACATGCATTTTTTTTTATGTATGTTCCCCGATTACTCGAAGACGGCTGGACCGATTTCAAAAATTCTTTTTTTGTTTGAAAGGGTATACTTTTTAGTTGGTCCCATTGTCACCAAGTCAGGATCTGATTATGGGATCTCTGGGAAATCGAGGGCAACCGTCAAATTTTATAGGGACGTATCATGTGTTTCATATATTTTCGAAAGCTATTCAAGTACTTGCGTCTGATAGTCATCATCTCATGTTGATGAGGTGATGATGGAAGGTACAACTCCTTAACGGTTAGGAGTTGGAGGATAATATTTTAAACACTAACGTAACTAAAAATTGTGAAATAAAAAATCTTTTAACAAAAAGTAAAACCGCCTTCAAAAAAACCTCAAAAAAAAAACATAAAATAATCCCCAAAAAGCCATGAGTTTTATGGCCTAGCAGAAATACGAAGTCGGTGCTTCGTTTCAAGAATATTCCGCTAGCACC
The DNA here is from genome assembly GCA_963691665.1 of Clepsis dumicolana. Classification (NCBI taxonomy): domain Eukaryota; kingdom Metazoa; phylum Arthropoda; class Insecta; order Lepidoptera; family Tortricidae; genus Clepsis; species Clepsis dumicolana. Next base: position 9,860,694 of record OY829514.1, on the reverse strand, counting down.
GCACCGACTTCATATTTCTGCTAGGCCATAAAACTCATAGCTTTTTGGGGATTATTTTATGTTTTTTTTTCTATTAATGCAATATTCTTGAGGTAGTTTCACCGTTTAGATACCTACCTACATAACCTTACTTTTTTAACTATACTAATGTAACAAATGAAGTAATTGATTTTATACAAACTATTTGAATTTATCAAGTATAGCATTTTTTTCATACGTCATTTTATGTCAAGTTTTGAGTACAAACTACAACCCAAACCCTCACAGTATGAGAGGAGGCCTGTACCCAAGAAAAAAAGAAAATGCCACCATTATAAACACGATGACTGCTAAAAAATACCGATGACCATTAAAAAACAAACCTAAACCTAACTAAAAATCTCCACCAGAAAGCTTGGAAGCTCGAAAAAAGCTTTTAAATCACATATCGCATCCGGCTACTGTGTGTACGTATGTATGCCCGTCCAAACATGACGGCCGCCATTGGCCGGGGACTTCCGTTTCCGTACCAATTATCGCGTTAAGGTTGGTACACCTGATGTTAGGAGGGGCTTATTGTTGACTTGTAGATGAAAATGCGTACTATAGCTAGGTATACACACAGTGTAAACGAAGTATATGTAAATAGCTTTAACATAAACAATAGCATACCTAATATGATGGTTATTATGTGAAAAAAAACCGGACAAGTGCGAGTCGAAATCGCGCACGAGGGTTCCGTACAAAGATTTTAACGCTTTTCCCCAGTGTTTTAAGTTGTCCAGTGGTAGCAGAGCCCTGCTCCTAAGCAAAATGTACGGGGTCATCTTATATTGGTCCGTGAAATCTACATACAGACATGAAAATTTTGGATTTATTTATTTTATACCAAATTTTAAGTTCAATATACAATGACAATGCAAAGAAAAATCCGTTAAGCAGCTGGACTTGAACCAGCAACCTCGGTAATCCGTACCACGCTCCACCAATTAAGCTATACTTAACGTTGGTGTACCTAACGAATTTTTCAATGCCTTGTGTCATATTCAGTAAATAATCAATAAAACGATTATTTTCATTGATTTTAAATTTTAAGTTTCTAGGACAACTGGAAGTACCCTTTAGGTTTCAACAGTTCGGCAATTTGTATGGAAACAACCATTTTAATGACTTTATCTTTTGATTGCGTTGACTTAGAAGTTTGATTTTTTCACAGTTTCAAGGGACTGTAGACTTGAATATTTGATATTAATTTCAGCATGCTCCCTCCACGCGTTCCACAGCAAAAGGGTCTTGACAGACAGACAGACAACAAAGTGATCCTATAAGGGTTCAGTTTTTCCTTTTGAGGTACGGAACCCTAAAAATGTTGAGGAGAGACCGTACTATATCTGAGTTTTACAAATTCGATGTAACAATCTAGTGATTAGATACGAAATGAATAACATGAAATTTCGTAAATTTTTGCTTGGACGCCCTTAAGGGTAAGTAAGTAAATGCTTTATTGTACAGGAATAAAAACCTTAGAAAAAAAACGTAAAATAATCCTCTAATATAATGATAAATAAATAAAATAAAATAAAATGCGTTTATTTCGGACAACAGAAACTAAAGCCTAAAGTTTTATGGCCTAGCATTAAGCAGCAGAAATATGAAGTCCGGTGCGAGCGGAATATTCTTTGAATGAAGCACCGACTTCATATATCTGCTGCTTAGTGCTAGGCCATAAAACTTTAGGCTTTCGTTTCTGTTGTCCAAAATAAAGGCATTTTATTTTATTTATTTATCATTATATTAGAGGATTATTTTACGTTTTTTTTCTAAGGTTTTTTTTGAAGGAGGTTTTACTTTTTTGTTAAAAGATTTTTATTTCACAATTTTACGTTGATTTAACATTTTCAGAATTATCCTCCAACTCCTAACCGTTAAGGAGTTGTACCTTCCATCATCAGCTCATCAACATAAGATGATGACTACCAGACGCAAATACTTGAATAGCCTTAGAAAATATATGAAACGCATAGTATGTGCCTGTAAAATTTGAGGGTTGCCCTCGATTTCCCTGGGAATCCCATCATCAGATCATGATTTGGTGACAATGGGACCACCTCAGGAGTATACCCTTTGAAATAAAAAAAAATTGAAAATCGGTTAACAATTTTGACGGAGTAATCGATGAACAAACATAAAAAAAAAAAAATACATACAGTGAAACGTAGAACCTCCTCCTTTTTTTGAAGTCGGTTAAAAATACAGAAATGTAGACAAGACAAGGGTTAATATGATTTCCAGTTTCCATTCTACTAAGTAAAGTATACAAATTTAAGTATTATTACTGCAATTTCCCCTTGCTAAACTTTACTATAGACAAAGCGTAAGTCAGCATCTGCCGAGGCGCCACCTGGTGCGCTCGCGCAAGACGCATTGTTGCCGCGCTCATTATTATTGTAATTGGCGACTCTGGGTCGAAGATTAGTTAGGGACTGGGTCGCGCCCGCAGCTTCGTATCAAAGCCACTAGTGTAATCAAAGACCAAAAAACGTCTCGATCGCGTTCGCGTTTACGTCTGATTTACTACGGGCAAATTGGCAGCGCCACTAGTGGCACGTATCGACAACAAATAATTCTCACACTATTCGACTCTGACACAAACACGTTATAGAGACGTACAATACAATACAAGAACTCTTTATTGAACACCACATAATAAACAAAACAGAAAAAAGGTACAAAGAAAATGCAAGGTAGCAATGGGCGGTCTTATCGCTACATAGCGATCTCTACCAGGCAACCATAACGAACGTATTTTTTGGCCGTCGATTACACTAGTGTAACAATACCCCGGACAGCACGAGTATTGTAATCCTACGTGACGTAATCGAGTAGTAACGTTATCGTATCGCCATCGAGAAAGTTTGTATTAAATTTTAGTACCAAATACGCTCACGGGGAGCCGCTGTTCCAAACGTCATGCAAATGGAACGAACGTCAAATGACGTACAAATAGAATCAGTCACCTCCAGTCTTACAATTCAGTTGTACTTCAGTGAATAAATAAATAATGTATGTAAATTCCAATGAATACCCCTTAATCAACCACTTGTGATAATAAATGAGGTTTTTAACGCGTATGACAAGTGAGCATCGAGGGTAGGTCGCGTGGCGGATTCGATCATTATTAAAACATTATTAAGTTGTGGGCTAAGTTAATGAAACAGTACTAAGTCCACTTGAATATTTATATTATCACACAAACACAAATTGGATACACAATAACAATTTCAATTACAATAAACACACTGTGGCCCTAACCAGACATAACTCAAGCCCGACAGCGGAACACCTTGACATACGTCAAAACCTCACATGCCAGTATTTTCAGCCGCTCTAAAGAGTCCTGCTATAAACCTTCTCGGCAAGGCGCCACAAAGTAAATGTTAAGCGTTATAGATATCGTAGTTAGATCGATTTGACTTGTAGTAAGTAAAGCGTATGATGCATTTAAGCGAGTAATAAAACTTAAGCAGTGCCCTAAGCACGACTTGTCGAATCCTGCGTCACGTAAAATCGAATAGTAAACTATAACGAGTTTGTATGACGTTTGGATCAGCGCCCGCCCGTGAGCGTATTTGGAACTAAAATTTAGTATGAGATTTCTCGATCTCGATACGATAACCGTAACGTAACGCAGGATTCGACAAGTCGTGCTTAGGGCACAGGCTATTATAGTAACATGGTTTTTCAGGTGACTTATACTCAAATACTCAGCTACTTCACCAGTCATGAATTTATAGTGTGAAATTTAATGCTAATAATAGATAGGTACCTAGTTCAAAGCTTAACTTAAAGCAGCCAATACCACTCGCTACTTTCTCTCACCGCCACCGCAATATTTTTTTTCTTTTAATTATTTACCATAATATTGCTTAAATCGCTTCAACACAAGTAATTATCTGATGAAATATAACCGGCCGGAAATGAACCAATAGTTCCAATGGTGCTGTGAGTGTCTATGGGCGGCGGTGATCACTTATCATCAGGTGAATCGTTTGCTGGCTTTAGTATAAAAGAAAAAAAAATAGACCGTCTCCCTCCCACAATTAACATTTTACAACACTCTCAGCTTACTGCAGCACGCAACTAGAAATTTTGATATTCCAACTGTTTTATTTACAGACTGCAATATGCATACCATCATCCAATTCATGCTTATTAACCGACTTCAAAAAAAGGAGGTTTTTTTTTATGTATGTTCATCGATTACTCCGTCAATTGTAGACCGTTTTTCAATTATTTTTTTTATTTGAAAGGGTATACTCCTGAGGTGGTCCCATTGTCACCAAGTCATGATCTGACCATGGGATCCAAGGGAAATCGAGGGCAACCTTCAAATTTTACAGGCACGTACTATGTGTTTCATATGTTTTCTAAGGTTATTCAAGTATTTGCGTCTGGTAGTCATCATCTCATGATGATGAGCTGATGATGGAAGGTACAACTCCTTAGCGGTTAAGAGTTGGAGGATAATTCTGAAAATGTTAAATCATTATTCGAAAGGGTATACTCCTGAGGTGGTCCCACTGTCACCAAATCATGATCTGATGATGGGATCTCAGGGAAATCGAGGGCAACCCTCAAATTTTATAGGTACGTATCACGTGTTTCATATATTTTCTAGGGCTATTCAAGTATTTGCGTCCGCTAGTCATCATCTTATGTTGATGAGCTGATGATGGAAGGTACAACTCCTTAACGGTTAGAAGTTGGAGGATAATTCTGAAAATGTTAAATCAACGTAAAATTGTGAAATAAAAATCTTTTAACAAAAAAGTAAAATCGCCTTCAAAAAAAAACCTTAGAAAAAAAACGTAAAATATTCCTCTAAAATAATGATAAATAAAAAAATTAAAAAATGCCTTTATTTCGGACAACAGAAGCTAAAGCCTAAAGTTTTATGGCCTAGCACCAAGCAGCAGAAATATGAAGTCGGTGCGGTGCGAGCGGAATATTCTTTAAATGAAGCACCGACTTCATATTTCTGCTGCGTAGTGCTAGGCCATAAAACTTTAGGCTTTCGTTTCTGTTGTCCGAAATAAACGCATTTTATTTTATTTTATTTTATGTATTTATCATTATTTTAGAGGATTATTTTACGTTATTTTTTTCTACCACTTCTCAATTCAATGGCACAAAACAACTCTTGCTCGTCGGCAATGATGAACGATGAGAAATGTGTCATACATTTATGCGTGACAATCATACATTATAATAAGTATTATTATCCATATCGCACCTCGGGGCAGAAGCGCAGGCGCAGGGGCGCGTGCCGCCAGGTGTGCCGCGGTGCCGGCCCCCTCCACTGCATAGTGCTGTGTGCCACAGTAGGCCAATACTATTGTGCCCTAAGCACGACTTGTCGAATCCTGCGTCACGTAAAATCGAATAGTAAACTATAACGTTAACAAATACGCTCACGGGCAGGCGCTGTTCCAAACGTCATACAAACTCGACAACGTTTACTATTCGATTTTACGTGACGCAGGATTCGAAAAGTGCTCGACCCTCTGGGCCGTGTTTAAAAAGCTACAAGTCACAATTTACAAGTGGAAGGCTCTTTCTAACAAAAGGAGATAGAATGAGACTTCTGCTTGTGAATTGTAACTTGTAGCTTTATAAGAACGGCCTTGATCTGGTCTGAACGGTCTGGAGCACTACTTTAATAGTAAAATAAAAAGCGAATAATTTGTAGAAAAATATTTATTACACTAACTGTTGCCCGCAATTTCGTCTGCGTAGAATTCGACTATCGTTATCCTGCGGAAACAATGCAATGAGGGCTATAGCGAGTCAAAAATCCACTAAGATCGCTAGTGTCGAGTGAGGTCTATCTGTCATTCTCCACTCCACCAATGAGAGACAAGCTACTGGCCTATGATTGGTGGAAATTGACAGATAGACCTCTCTGACTCGTGATAGCTTATTACTATAATCTAGGGTATAAAATCTATCTCCATTCCAAATTTGTCTGAATGAGTATACACTCATTGTCATTGTATCGTGCCTTTCAACACACTTTACGCACACATTCAAATGACAGGCTTAAATCTATTTCATAAAGTGACATTAGTTTCCTTCCATCCATCTTTGTCAGCTCCAGTGAAACGATTATGTAAGTAGTTCGAAATGAAATAAAGCGGACCTACTGTTGTCCAACCCTCTAGCGATAATACTTATTATAGCAAACTCCTTATTATTTCTTGTTTTAATTGTGCCCCCTTACCTTTTGCTTTTGTTCGAGTTTAATGGCGGTTATTGTTTTGTGCTGCGCGCGTGCTGTCTGCAAGATTGCTTTTAAAAGAGGTTAATTTTTTATTTTTCTGCAATTTTAATGTCACTGGCCGTTTTTCGTTTTTTTTTTTTAATTCGAACGCTCGCCGCTTCCTTGAGTTTTATTTTTATCGCTGGCCTTTTTATTATTTTCGTTTTTCGAATATGCTCCGTGTTGTAATAATTATGAAAGAAATAATTAGTGGCTTGAAGGCTCTGAGCTATAGATTTCGGGAGCTTATTTTTTTTTTATTTGTACCTAATTAACTAATCGGCAAAAAAATACATCATCATCATTTTACGTCCCACTGCTGGGCACAGGCCTCCTCTCAGAATGAGAGGGCTTGGGCTATAGTTCCCACGCGGGCCCAGTGCGGATTGGGAACTTCACACACACCATTGAATTACTTCGCAGGAGTGTGCAGGTTTCCTCACGATGTTTTCCTTCACCGAAAAGCTCATGATAAATTACAAATGTAATTTCGCACAATAATTAGTAGCGCGTAATTTCATCCTGCGTTACGGGATTCGACAAGTCGTGCTTAGGGCACTGAAACAGACGCTTCGCTCGCTCGACCAATAATTCTGGGTAAATGCTACACTAGTATTTATCAGTTTTATTATCAACTAGCTGTTGCCCGCGACTTCGTCCTCGTAGATTTCGGTTATCGCTATCCCGCGGGAACTATATAATTTTCCCGAATAAAAAGTAGCCCTAAATGTTATTCCTCAATATTCATCTTTTTACCAAATTTCATCTAGATTGGTGCAGCGGTTTTCCCGTGAAGAGGTATCAAACAGACAGACAGAGAGACAGGGTTACTTTCGCATTTATAATATTAGTTAGGATTACTGTGCTAACATATATATAGGTATTTTTCGTGCATTGTTGAATTTGCGTAATTTTAATCACTCTTTAAAACTAAACATTATCTTGCCACTTTCATTACTCTCATCTTGACTTTCATTAACTGACTTAAAAAAAGAAAAACCGCCTTCAAAAAAAACCTTAGAAAAAAAACGTAAAATAATCCTCTAAAATAATGATAAATAAATTAAATTAAATAAAGTGCGTTTATTTCGGACAACAGAAACTAAAGCGTAAAGTTTTATGGCCTAGCACTAAGCAGCAGAAATATGAAGTCGGTGCTTCATTCAAAGAATATTCCGCTCGCACCGCACCGACTTCATATTTCTGCTGCTTAGTGCTAGGCCATAAAACTTTAGGCTTTAGTTTCTGTTGTCCGAAATAAACGCATTTTATTTTATTTTATTTATTTATCATTATTTTACTTTTTTTTTCTAAGGTTTTTTTTTTAAAAGTGTTTTACTTTTTGTTAAAAGATTTTTATTTCACAATTTTACGTTGATTTAACATTTTCAGAATTATCCTCCAACTCCTAAACGTTAAGGAGTTGTACCTTCCATCATCAGCTCATTAACATGAGATGATGACTGCCGGACGCAAATACTTGAATAACCTTAGAAAACATATGAAACACATAGTACGTGCCTGTAAAATTTGAGGGTTGCCCTCAATTTCCCTAGGATCCCATCATCAGATCATGACTTGGTGACAATGGGACCACCTCAGGAGTATACCCTTTCGAATAAAAAAAGAATTTTGAAAATCGGTCTACAATTGACGGAGTAATCGATGAACATACATATAAAAAAAAAACATACAGTGGAACGTAGAACCTCCTCCTTTTTTGAAGTCGGTTAAAAAGGACAAGGTTCTACGTTCCACTGTATGTATATTTTTTTCATTATCTTTTCCGTCTTGTCTGTTTCCAATTTTATGCCAAAGTAACAAAAGATAATCAATAACCGACAGCCGTGAAGATGGAATAGTTTAGGCGTTGCGGTGGCAGTGGAATTTGGTAATTTAACTTGTGGTCTTAAACTTAAAACGCCTAGATAATATCTCCGTGCAGATTCGGTGTCAAATGCGTTTAAACGTAGCTAACAAAGTGACAAATAAAAGAAAACTTTTTTGAACGTTTCAGAAAAAATAACCTAAGAATAAGCAAAAAGATTCGGGAGTATTTTCAACATAACCTCAAATTGACAAAAAGCAACCGCATGTATAATGTAGTTTTGAATGTTTTAAACTACACTTAGTGAAACTTGACTTATTCGTGAGTAAATGATGAGTAATACAACAGATGGCCCGGTGTGGGGTTTCTTCTGTTTGTCTGTCTGTTCGTCTCTGATTACATTGAGTGGTCACGGAACAAAGACGGCGAGGTCAATTAAAAAACGGATTTTGTTTATTTTATTTTTGTTTTTTTTTATAGTCATCATTTAATGAAATGGAGATTTGACGTATAGACTTAACGTCGATGAGACTTGCTATTTGGGGGTTTTAGAGTCTCATATCTAGGAAAAAAAAGTCATTTAAATTTTTTAAACACATTCTTAAATTTATTCCAATTTTGTCAAATTGACATGTCTGTCAGTAAGAAGAAAACAAAACCTATTTTATCTAATAGAAGCTAAGAGTGACATTTTTTAATAATGGCAATAGTCTTTATCGAACGAAACACAGTAGCCCAGGTACTGCAGGTACCTACTGTAGCTTTACTGTGTTATGCCAAATAAATGGCAATTAAAACATTGAAAGTTTTTCTGTCAAAATGATTGAACACCACAAATTAAACACAAGAGCTACCACTACAAAGAAGGCACCTTTTCACCAAAACCCGAACACGAATCCAATTGCCTGTTTCAGGTAAAAAACAAGGTTCATTGCCCTTAGGGCCGCGTGCGCATATGGCTGTGTTTGCTATCAAACAAAGATATGACAGTTAGGGTTTTAAAGCGCTTCCTTATATTTCTAGTTTTCGTTTTGGGGCGAATTTCGTAAAGAGGTCGGGGCCATTTTCTATGTGGAAGAAGAGGTGAAATTTAAAAACCGACTAAGTGATAATTGTACTCGCGCACAGAGGGGTTCCGTATCTGACGTTTTCGGATTTTTTCCTTGACCTTTCTTCTGCGATTCTAGGTTAATAGGAAGTATCTCGTTATGATTGTCTTCGAAATGACAGACGAACAACAAAGTAATCCTACAAAGGAACCCTAAAGACAAAAAAGAGGGCGCCACTTTCTTCATATACCTATAAGAAAAACATTTTTGTAGTAAAATGAACTTGGCAACAACTTTGGTTGTAAATATTATTTCCTCATATCATCCGATTTCTAACGGTTTCTGGGAATGACAGAATAATCACTTTATTAAGTCCCAAGCTCCCCGGTATCCTCTTTGTAGATCATCTGATCATCTCCCCGCCCTCCCCTATAGATCATTGAGTGCGATTTTACGGTGCGCGCGCGCCCGACATATGTTACCTCAAACTGTTCTAATTCATTCATAAATAGATTTTTAATTGCTGTAACGTTTTTTTGTACGAATTGAACTTTTTTATACTTCGATATTGAAGGGCTATTTGTAGCAATATTTTCCAATGTAGCAAAGCCTTTTTTTTACAAAATATAGCTAAAATAAATGAGAGTTCTAGTCGGACGTTAAATACAGCAGGGATAAATCGAAAAGTCAAATTAACGAATGAGTCACGATCCATGTAACTGCATCGAAATATTGGTAGCTCATCAAATCTATAAGGTAATCGCGGTCAATATCCCGTTTTCATAATTTCTAATGCAATTAACCGCGAATCATTTAAAACTGTCAAATGAACGAATACGAACACTCATTTCTTTTCACTGCTGGACGGCGGCCTCCCCCGCGGCTCTCCACTCAGACCGGTCTTGTGCTTTCCGCATCCACCGCGATCCCACTCGAAGTATAGGTACCTACTTACTACTACTACTAACAAAACCGAAACAGAGTTTCTAAGAAAAAAAGTTAACCCTTGAACATTAAAATGCGAGTAAAGGTGGAAGTATTTTTCCCCTAACCCCTAGCCGTGTAAAGTTTAAAGAAATAAATGTAAACCACAGTGTACACAGGTCCCCCGATTGCCTTAAGACGGTGTCACGCTCCCTAGGGCGGAAAAGACCCACTTAAGTGAGAGGGTGGGGCCTCAGTGGAAGCGGTTAGATTTCTTATTGGCTCTACCGGTTTTCTTGCTCTGTCTGAGCTCCGGAGACGAAAAATACAACGGAACAGTGCCCTAAGCACGACTTGTCGAATCCTGCGTTACGTTACGGTTATCGTATCGAGATCGAGAAATCTCATACTAAATTTTAGTTCCAAATACGCTCACGGGCGGGCGCTGTTCCAAACGTCATACAAACTCGTTATAGTTTACTATTCGATTTTACGTGACGCAGGATTCGACAAGTCATGCTTAGGGCACAGTTCCATAGTGAAATAAACGGACCACTCACGTATGTCAATCGAGTATAGCCCGACATGTTTCGCAATATTAGAGACATTTAAAAAGATGCCAATCCTGGAAGGATTCCAGGATTCAAAATTATTTTGTCGTATAATTACTGCTTGTTACTATTGATTAGGTACTTAGGTACTAAATATTATAAACGTGACAGTTTGTGAGGATTAATGGATGTCGGGACGTTTGTTCCTTTTACACGCAAAAACTATTGAACGGATGTTTTATAAAACTGCAAAGTACAGCCTATACATCAGAATAACATGTAGGCTAATGCTTATTTTCTTAAAATTTAAAAGGAAAAAAGGGAAAAAAAAAAGAATGGAGATAAATTATACCCTACGTTAAAACATGGGCTATCTTTTATCCTGGGAAATTGCATAGTTCCCGCGGGATAGCGATAACCGAATTCTACGCAAACGAAGTCGCGGGGTGTTCCCGCTAGTAAAAACATAAATTCTGCTCCGCTGCCAGTTGGGCCCCATACCTGTGGGTAATCGCTGACAAACAGTTTACAGTCTCTAGAGGTTAAGACGTTAGGGCTCGCTAGGGCTGCCCCGACCGGAAGCGGACGGTTCCGCTGTCGGTATGACACGCCACGGCCGGTGTGAACATTACTGATTTAGTGCAATAATGACATGCTAATTTGTGTTTGTTGTTTAACAGGTGGGTGTAGGAATGTATGCTTGTGGGGAGCTTGCTGACCGACAATTTAGATACTGTTCGATCTGTTAAGAGGGATGTATTTATTTCCTGTTGATTTTCTATTCATCGCATTTTTTAACGCACTTCAAGATTGTCATTTGGATCGGTCACACAACGGTTTTATAAAAAAAAACAGAAACAAAAGAAGAAGTTAATGTCACATAAGTATTGTAAAGTATGCCTTTTTGATAATCGAGAATTCGTGGTTTTTTTTTTCATAGTAGTTTTTGATGAAATTCGGAATTAAGAAAATTATGTTTATATACTAAAAATATAAAATTTTATGTATCACATGTATTTTTTTGTTTATTTTATTATCACTATCCCGCGGGAACTATACAATCTACAGGGATAAAATTTAGCCTATGTATCTATAATCTAGGGTATAAACTGCCGCATCTATAATATTATCAGGAGGTAAAGTTGCTGTAAGTGGCAACCCTAATCGGAGGGTGAGTGTCCTTCTTGCCCTCAAATCTCAAGATGTCTTGCCTCTTACAAAAATGGGGTGTCTGAGATTATTGTAAGTGCCCTTTTATCACCCCGTATGAATTGCTTAGCAAATTAAAAAACGTTTTTTTTTTTGCTCTTTCGAAATTTAATAACGATTGTTTCTATCAAGATAAAGAAAGGGGGAAATTTCCGGTGAAAGTGTTTTGTTTCAGTGGAGATAAATTGATTGGACCTTTCACCTTTCTTGTGGACCCTCTGGTATTTTTTAGCTATGTGAAAGTTACTTGTTATCGCAAGGAAGATAAGTTCAATCAGTTTGTAACATTTTAATAAACACATTACCCTCTTTTGCGTTTCGCACTTAGGTAAAAACTAGTCAAGAGCGAGTCGGACTCCCGCACGGAGGCTTATTCCGAGTCACTATCAATAATATTTGTGCTTCTTTCCATTATTTGTTGGATTTCAAGTCGATAGCATTAGTAGTACCAGAGGGTCGAGCACGAGTTTTCGAATCCTGCGTAACGTTACGGTTATTATATCGAGATCGAGAGACCTCATACTAAATTTTAGTTCCAAACACGCTCACGGGCGGGCGCTGTTACAAACGTCATACAAACTCGATAACGTTTACTATGCGTTTACTATTCGATTTTACGATACGCAGGTTTCGAATATTCGTAGGTACCTACTTGGGCCTCTGAGATAACTAGCCGTGACGGACAGACAGACAAACAGACCGAGCCACGCCGTAAGGGTTATTTTTTACCATTTTCTTTTAGGAACCCTAACAATTTAAAAAGGATTAAGTATTCTAACTCAGTTTAGATTAACTATTATACCATACAGAAAATAAAATAATCCCGGTAAAATTAAATCATTTATTAAACATTCGCACCTCCGGCTAAAACTGTACCTGATTTTAGATATTCCCAAACTATTCATTATTACGTATTTTTTCACTATAAACTCCTAACCATAAAACTCTAAGCGACATAGCAGCATCCAAGCCAGTCATCTACACAGAACCGCAAACGCGAAACCGAAACACCTCCACCAATCCCGAAGACAAAAACGCAACGTGTCAAAAAAAATCCAAAGCTAAGCACAAAAAGCAAATACGAACACAATACAGCACATTACAAGATCATAAAAACGGGAACAAAAGGCTGTATAATAGAAACAAAAACCCGCTGGGAAAAGTTTCGTATGCATTATGCCGTGTGTGCTAGAGATGGGCACGCGTGCACGGGAATATATTGCAGCTTATATTACTTATTAAAGACTTTTCCCGGGACTACCTACTGGGGTGTTATTCTCTAGAGGTTCACTTGCACGGGCAATTTTTAGCAATTATTGACAGTCAACAATCAGTATTGGATTAATCTTGAGCAATCGGGAGCAATCTAAAGAAAAAAGTGGCAATATGTGCTTTTAATTGCCCCACGTTACTCCATTCATTTCCTTATTAAAGAATTTTCACTTACACGGGCAATTTTTGAGCAATAATTGCCAGTTACCAGTACTGAATTAATCTTGAGCAATCGGGAGTAATCTGGAGATAAATGTTCATTCATTTCCTTATTTAAAGACTTTTTCCTGTAGTATCTACTTGTGTGTTATTATCTAAAGGTTCACTTATACTCGCAATTTTTCGAGCAATTATTGCCAGTCAACAGCATTGAATTAATCTTGAGCAATTAGTGGATCAATCGTGAGCGATCTGAAGAAAAATGGTGTCAGTATTGCTTCTAATTGCTCCACTGTTTCATATTAATAATCTGCTCCGACCGGGGATCGAAACAGGGACCTCAAACTTCGTAATCAGGTCTTAACCACTAGGCTATCCGGTCATCATATTATTATCAGTAAACAATGCCACTCTTGGACTCTCACAAAATCGCACTACCGTCTTATTTAGAAACGAAAATAAAATGTAAATCATCACTGACGCGAACAACACGGGTCATCGCGACCTTAACGTAAATAAATATCCTAGTGTCCGACACTAAAGCACCAACCCAATAGATATCACCTTATATTTTAATATTAGAGCAATAAAGGTTTACCTCACTTCTATATACAGAAGCTAATTGACTAAGTAGCTAGTTCCAGCAAAATGGAGTGGTTGCTCTTTGGGCCGAATCACGCGGTCGCGATGCGATGAGATGCGATTTATCAAACGTGAATTATTATGACAACAATTGAATGTGGCCTTCGATTTAGTAAAAACGTAAACTTGCCTTGATGTTGACGTAATTGGTGACGTCACTACGTACCGCCAGCAAAGACGAGCGCTCGGAGACAATCCTCTTAATCAGCGGAGAGACATTGTGCGGAACGAGGCCACGCGATGATTAGCCGCTTTGTTTGCTGACTGTACCGCGCAATTGGAAATACGTGGCTGACTGTCCAGATGTATGGTCTTTGCTTTTGATAAGATATGAGTACCTAGTAAATATACATGTGTTTAAGCGAATGGGTAATAAATTGTCAAAGACACTTATCGTTTATCAGTTTTCCGGTTCTATTACTTAACGTATGCCAAAGGGCATACACCTCCTCTGTAGCGAAGATTCCCGAGTTATCCGTTTTCGTTACGATTAATTATTAGGTACCTAATGTCGAACTGGCCACTTAGACCTAACGGCAATTTTATAAAATTAAAAACCCAAAACATCCGTGCCCTCAGTTCAATGTGGTTCAGTCATCGAAGCTAAAATTCTAACATGGAACTAACTTTTAAAAGCACGAAAACTGTCAGCCTGCCAGTTGCAAAATCAAAATTTAAAAACAGAACACAAGAATCCCAACCACAAAACATAACGCGCACCGGCACCGACGCCATCTTATATTGAAAGACAAACAGCCAAATCTTCCACGCACGCTCAAAGCACTAATTAAAAATATATCGCGCAAAGACAAAGCGGGATTTCGTTTTATTACCGCGAAAAAAGAGGAAACGCTGGAAAAAAACACAATAAAGAAACAATGTAAACAAGTTAGGGCGTACTTGAGTAGCTCATTACAGAGCAGATGCGGTATTAGTGCTGCGCCGGGGTTGCCAGATGCGATCTTGAAAAAGTTAAAATCCATACAGCAGTGAGCAGTTTGCGTCTATAAAAAATAGTTTTACTTTTTTTTTGAGATTTAATGAAATCCATGGAAGTGTTGTTTAGATTTCAGAATATAGATCAAAGGTTAAGGAATCTACAGTCTGATAGAAACTAGAAAGATTAGTTTAGCGAGTTATCGTTTTTGTAACTGTAACGTTTTTAACGTAGGTGAGACAGAATGCTCGAATATTTTTGAAAAAAAAAACCTTTTTTATTACATTTATTTTGTAATCTTTCAAGTCTAGAATATCTGTAAAAAGTTTAATTTCATAAGTGTTTGTGTTAAGCCTTTCTTGACTAAAAACTATAGGTAGATGTCCCAAAAACATTAGAAGTTTCAATAATTTCCGTACTCTCATGTAAAAAAAATACATTTTTATAAATTTTTTACACATTTCTGGCAACACTGGCTTCAGCGACGAAGCCGTACGTAACGTTAGAGCTCGCAGAGACTTCAACGCACAAAAAACATTAGCAACTCCTTGTTTAACCTATTTTGTCTGCGATATTCGTATTGTGAGTTAATTAGCGCACAAACTTAGGTTTAAAATTGTAAAGATATAATTTCGACTTCTGGTTTATGGTTGAAGCGGATTTTAACTAACGTTTATGCTTATGAAGATGCCTGTTATTGAAGGCGTAGTAAAGATATGGCTGTTCATTTCTACTCAAAGACTACAGTAGTATATATGAGAGTAGTATATATGTTTCTACTGACAACAAAAACTGACACAAGATACAAAACAAAACGACATTATCAAAATTATAAACAAACAAATATCAAGTAAGGAACACTCTACCTTGCGAGAGTTTCGATCTTAATTAGGAAATTTTGAGTAAATAATTAATATACTATTTCGATTTATTAATGTTTGACAACAAGTATAAACAAATCGTGTGATGACATTTGACATTGTCAGCCGCACCAGTGATACTAGTGTAATAAATTAGTTCCACAGAAATTCCGCAAAATGGCCGAACCTCTCAAAATAACGGTCAGGCTTTAACTGTCAATGGATTTCCCTTGCGATGGCTAACGATGAGTGTTTTGTTTCCATGACGATTCTTTCATTCGATGATACGTTAACGACCTCTGCATTGTCTGTGCTCTTAGAACACAGTCTGTTGAAGTTGAAATTCAAATATGGATTGGAGGCTTTTTTACTAGCCTGGAAACTGTAACCGGTCCGTTGCAAATTAAAGCTGCCAGTTCGAAGTTGCAGGTGCGTTTCTTTTTTTTAAATGGATTATTGTTGTCAGCCAGTTTATTAATTAGCAGGGAATAAAATAATTCCTTGTGTTTTCGCAGTAGTTACGTCAGGTTTTGAAGTTTTTATTTGAATGTTGTCAATGCAGATTTTTTTTTATTTGTCCATTCCAAACTGGTCGTTTAAAACTACACGAAAAAAACATGTTTGCACATTGCTCTCGTCCTGTACCCAATTAAGCCTTTTTCTATTTGGTGACGAAAAATAAAGTTAAAATTCCAAATACTTTCCGCTCGTTTTATTCAAATAGAAGTAGTACGTAGGTACGTATATCAAAATAAAGATTTAATGTTGACGAAGATGCAAAAAAATCGCGGACAAACGATGGTTTTTCGGTATTTTAATGTAAAATTGCGTGTCCACAAGTTGAAGGCGTGGTCACGGGAGGAGCGGCAGCGGAAGCGGCAAACGTCATAGACGATAGAATAGGTAGAAGAGAATGTCAACAATGGACAGTGGATGATTATAAAGTACTATTATTCATTGACACTTAAGAGGCTAGTCTTCTTGTAATTTTCTCACGTTCCGGTAATTTGCAAAGTTAATTTTATCGTTTTACCCGACTGCGGCGGAGCTTAAAAGGAGGATTATTGCCTAGCTACAAAATAAGTGTTACCTAAATTAAGCAATGATCCAATATTTTAATCAGCGTGCTCTAAGAATTGAGAATTGACAAAGTTTCGTCAAATATTTGATTCCATCAGGACCATTACATTTTTCACGAGCTGGTTTAAAAAAAACTAAGAAAAAACCATTATTATTAGATCAATTTAATAACTAATAATTGTGATGCTTAGAGATTACCTACTTAGTTATTACTTTCACAAGTGTAGATCATTTAAGGTAAAGTACAATAATTGTTGAGTGTCTAGTGTAATCGACGACCCACGAAATACATCTCGATCGCAATTGCGTTACCTGTCAAATAATATGAGAATACGTTGCCCATACAATTGAGACGACAGACGTTTTCTTGTGTAAAAAATCACACTAGAGACTCTGAAGTGAGTGAGTGGCAAGTTATCGTCACTTCTGCTGTTTTCAAAGGTTCTCAGTCACGGGAAGTGCGCAAGAGCATGTCGGCGGTTCCGGTTGTCACGGTAGGCCACACGGCGACTGACCTGTTAAGGCACGGAGAGTTGAGAGCCAATTAAGGCCCGTATTGATACTTAAGTGAGACACTGTTGTAGGCCGTGAAAAAATATTGTTAGCTAATAAAAAAGTTTTTCGGAATTTACATTCGAAAATACATTTGTAATTTATCATGAGCTTTTCGGTGAAGGAACTGATGGGACGTAAAAAAAGGCTGGTGATGAGTTATAAACGGGAGATTTTGAAGGTTCAAAAGCATCGGTGATGTTTTTCGGTCGGTCCAGTTCATACCTGGTTCAGCATTTTTTTGATTACAGCTTGGGAATGCGGAAAGTGTTTTTGGCATATTTGGTCCAGGGTTAAATCAGCCTGGAGGATAACTGTTTAGGTAATAATAACAAAGTTTGCTGAGGATCTTAACCTGATTACCTATAAACGTTGACTTACCAACACCATGGACTTCGGGTCGCTTGAAAACGTCCGAACCAAAAGACCACTAATTTACAAAAAACACAACTAATCGAGCGTCAGTCTTAGTTTGGTCGAACGACAGCGCTATGACGTATGGCTGTCATCGAAAAATGTCGTGTTGTACTAGGACACATTTTTCGTGAATTTTGTATTAGACCCAAAGTCCACTGTGTTAGTAAGTCAATGCCTATAATAAATAAAATGTATTATTGGATTAATAAATTAGTCAAAAAAATTAAGATAATTCTGAAAAATCTAACCCAAACTAAAAACTCAATAGACCCCTTAAATATAATAAAAACCGCCAGTACCTTAACAATCATAGTGAACAAACGGATGTTAAAAATCCTAACAATGAAAACAAACCTGAGCCAATTTTCATTGAGTCGCAGAGGAAATAACAAGTGGCTCACACTTGCCAGTTTCTTCGTATCGTATGACAAGATCCAGGGCGATAGTATAATTATATGTTATCCGGTGTCTTTGTGGCGCGTGTGAGCGCTTCCTGGAGGGATGGTGCGGTGGAAATATTTGCTAGATCGCTCTTTTGAAACTGGTTGTTTATTTTGATTTGATTTTGTGGAGGGTGAATACAAATACAAACTATGTATTTATTTTGCTTAAAATGAGGTACAGAAAAGCTGTTCAGACATTTAGTAACAGGAATCACCCATTTTACAAGCAACTGGTTGCAAAACGACTAAAAATGATGCTAAATTTATAAATGTCTAACCAATCAACGCCGGAAAACCAGCTTTCAAATAAGAAAACTGCATTCAAATCAGTTCAACCGTTTAAGATCTACGGTGCCACAGACAGACACACAAACACACATAGCGGTCAAACTTATGACACCCTATGACATTACATATAAAAAGAGGTAGATATGTCATCAGTACGCCGAAAATGAAGCGCAGTAAGGGCTACAAATTATAACCTCTTTGGCCACAGTCTCTCAAACAAGGTCCGAATTTGCGCGCAAATGTCAAAATATTCGGAACATGTTTTTCGATTGTCTTGTGAGTGTAATGACGTATCTTTACTGAGAATATCATTGATGACACCCCTCTTTTTCCTTCGGGGGTTAAAAATGCCTAGTAGACATTAAAATACTGTCACCACTCTACATAATACTTAATTTTATACTTCCAATAGTCTTACCGGTCTGTCTGTTTGCTCTATTTTCACAGTTAATTTCAATTCGCTACAAATGCTACAATCGATAAGCCATTCTACTTATAATGTGTCAATAAAGAGAGCGAATAAATTTAAATATTCAAAGCGACCACGGAACCAATTATAGAGCCCTTATACAGCGTTTAAGGGCCCACCAAATGTCATGTTGCGGGGTCCAGATGGCAGGGTCGGACGTCGAATATTTGACAGTTTTAGTAGGGCGAATATGGTAAGAAAAAGTTAATTATACGTACTATGTAACCAAATGAATCGTGACCCACTGTGGAACCTTTTCGTAGAAAGTGTCGTGGTGACATCGCATTGCCTGACAAGGAAAATCGTTATGATACTTACTGTGAGAACGTTCTACGGTGGGTCAACTAGATAGCCACAGTTCGAGATATATCTTTTCAGATTAAAAGGATTTTCCAAATCACGTCACTATAAACAAAGTCTAAACTAAAACCTTGGAAAAAAAACGTAAAATAATCCTCTAATATAATGATAAATAAATAAAATAAAATAAAATGCGTTTATTTCGGACAACAGAAACTAAAGCCTAAAGTTTTATGGCCTAGCACTAAGCAGCAGAAATATGAAGTCGGTGCGGTGCGAGCGGAATATTCTTTGAATGAAGCACCGTTTTTTTTCTAAGGTTTGTTTTTGAAGGCGGCTTTACTTTTTTGTTAAAAGATTTTTATGTCACAATTTTACGTTGATTTAACATTTTCAGAATTATCCTCCAACTCCTAACCGTTAAGGATTTGTACCTTCCATCATCAGCTCATCATCATGAGATGATGACTACCAGACGCAAATACTTGAATAACCTTAGAAAATATATGAAACACATAGTACGTGCCTGTAAAATTTGAGGGTTGCCCTCGATTTCCCTGGGATCCCATCATCAGATCATGACTTGGTGACAATGGGACCACCTCAGGAGTATACCCTTTCAAATAAAAAAAAATATTTGAAAATCGGTCAACAATTGACGGAGTAATCGATGTACATACATAAAAAAAAAAAAAAAAAATACAGTGGAACGTAGAACCTCCTCCTTTTTTTGAAGTCGGTTAAAAACAGACGAACACAGAACTTCCTTAAAAAAAATCGACGAATTGAGAAGCTCCTCCTTTTTTTAATCCGTTAAAAAGCTACTTAGGTCAAAAACAGTTATGCTCGTATTTATTTCATATACTACTTTCACTCAGGATATAACAGCGATCACAAGGTGTCACATCTATAAGTAACAAACCGTAGCATCTGCCGGCGCGTGCGCCGAAAGGTGGGACCCCTTTCTCCATGAATGGAGCCCAAAGAAGGGCCCCGATCGATGCACTAAGGGGATTGATACAATGGGGCCCTCGCTAATCTTGGAGCTTGGAAGCTGATATTCGATTTTGGGGTACACAAGCGTGTTAGCACACCATTTTGTTATTAAACTTTCAATATCAACTGCAAGTATACACAGAAAACCAGAAAAATATGACTAACCCGAGAATTGAATCCGGATCCTTGACATTCCTTATCACGTGCTTACTCATTTACACACTTATGCCATTATTCATGAACGCCACTCAAGCCTCCATTAGTTACGTAAAATATGTTTTGTCTTCTTCTTACAAGCGGAAATGTCAATGTGACAAAAAAGGACAAACAAACTTTAACGGCGTTTTAGTTAATATAGGTTCATGAAAAAGAGGGTATATCTTCGAAGATAGCTAAGTGAAAATGCTTTCCATTGGTCAAAATATATAAAATTAAATTTAAAACAAATATACAAGACACTAAAACTACAAACTAAATAAAGAGACTAAAACTAAACCTAACATAAAAATTAAATAAAACCACTAAAATTAGTATGGTATTAATCATTTAGAAATCTCGGTTTGCATGCTCTGCGCGCGCGCGAATTGACTAGCTAGCGACAATTTGCACGCATTCTCATTCTCATTCGCAAAACATTAGCGTCGTTTGATACGAATGCAAATATTCGTACCACTCGTAGACACACCAGAACAGTCAGCAGCAGAAGTAGCTAAGCAACCGAAGTGGTCACAATGATCTACATAAGCTCTTATGTCTATAACAATAGAGCCGTGCTTATTTAGATAATTGTGTCCGTTTCGGTTAGCTACTTCTGCTGCTGCTTACCGACAGAATAAGCGAATAATTTTGTACAGACAATCCGAACAGACCTCACAAGAAAAAACTTACAATTTATTACAAGCTCATCCCATGCTTATTTCCAATCAATTCACTGCCCCAATTTCTTTCATAGCAAAAGTTCAATCGAAAATGGCACAGCAAAAAATGGGATCGCACTAAGACATGCGGGCGGCATATGCTCGCAAGGTGGAGACGCACAATAGAACTCTTTCGGTGAAAGGTGCGAATGTTGAAGTGGGGCAGCATCTTAAGATTTTTTTGGATCCGCTGTCATGTCTCTGGCAACGGTACAGTCACCAGCAGAAGTAGCTAAGCAACCGACGCGTTCAGAATGATCTAAGCACGACTCTATCATTATAGACATAAGAGCTTGTGCAGATCATTGTGACCGCTTCGGTTGCTTAGCCACTTCTGCTGCTGACTGTACATCAGGAGGTACATAGATGAAAAACTAGCTGTTATCCGCGAATTCATTTATCGCTATCCCTCGGGAACTATGCAATTCTCCGGGATATAAAGTAGCCCATTCTGAGATAGGTATATAAGTACTTAATATAACTAAGTACTACAGTCGAAATTAGATAGCTGGGCGATCACTAGTATTTACCATTAAATTGTCAAGAAAAATACGCAGGAAATTTAACTGAATTAAAGCATTAAACTCGAAAGCTTGTTAGTCAATACCTTTTTTGTTTTTTTTTTTTACTATACTAAAACATTTGCCACCGTTAATCATATCCAATTCAAACAAAAAAACTCTTAAAAACTCCACATGCAAAAGTCAAGCTGTCGAGCAAAAACATCAACAAACAATATTAGCGACTACCGCATTCGAAAACCATTAATAAAAAAAAAAAGAAATTCAATATTCAAACAAACAGACAGCCATCGATCATTCGTATCTTTCGCTAAAAGTGCGCACGCGTCGCAGATGTGTTTCGCAGCCTCCGACCATAGAACGCCGTTTTTTTACACAAAAATTCAATGGTTCCAAATTAGCATGTTTTCTATGATACATGGTGAAGCAAGGTGTTATTTTGAAAAATATGTGTGTTTTTTTTTTTCGCGAAAACGATTAACTTCTTTTGATTACCTAGGAAAGTAAGTAAACACTTTATTGTACAAAAAAAACAGGATAAAAACACAACTTACAACAATCAAACAAAAAGCGAATACGTGTATTATGAAATTTCTTGAATACCTACCTACTTATTACTTTTTTGATGCAGTAGGCAAGAACCTCAATAATGTATGGACACATTTTCAAACAACAAATAATTGAATAAAAAAAAATACTTTTTTAGCTTCCGCATTTCAAGTGCTGCTTAATTTCATCCCATTTTGTTACCAACTCCTGGCCACCTATACAACAGCACTCCACTCAGCTCTGCACCCTAAGCTTTCCGACGATCTCGAAGCTCGTATCGATCGACGCGCGCGCACCCCGCCATCTTTGCAGCTGCGCGGGGTCAAAGGTAAAGAGGGAGGATTACCGCCATTTTGGATCGATGCCGTTCGATTTTTGAGCTCTTTTGTTTTTTTTTGTAAAGAGTGTGCGGGTTGGTAAGTTGAAAAGTTACTGGCTGGTTAGAAAGCACAGGTTGGCCTAAGAGACAGGAAAATAGACGAATGAGATACCAAAAATTGTTGCCATGTTCTTACAACTTAAAAAATAAAATGCGACAATGGCAAAAATTTTAAATTCACTGCCTATTTCCAGATTTTATACAGATACATACTTGGAGGAATTAGTCATGAAACTATTCCAGTTTTTTATAATATAGAAATCACATACAATACTTATGCTGGGAAACGGCAATTAGGATTCCAATGAATAAAAAAAAAACAAACACCTGGCGTCATTCGATTGTCTTAACTTATCCATCATGTTATGAAACCATAGACATTAGATCCGCCCCACACCGGATCAAACATCATGTGTGATGGGGCCTTATCACGTGCCGTTGACTTTTAAATAAAAATATATTTAAAGTAATCTTGATAAGATTCAAAGTCGTAAGAAACTAAAAATTCTTAGTTCATTCTTAAAAATGTCCTCAAGTAATTTGCTGTTTTGTAAGGAAGTAATAGAATTCAATTTTGAGGTCTAAAAGGTTTTACTACGCTGAGCGTAAGATCAGCTGTTCGGATGTCCCATGTTTAACAAAGTTCAAGAAATGTGCAAATCTTAAAGAAAATGAACTTTAACTACCTTGGTATACGGCTTTCGTCGTTGCAAAGGTAATGTGGTAAACTTGGTCCTCTACTAAGATACATTTTGCCGTCTTAAATACATTCACACGGCCCATTTTAAACCTTATCTAGGTTTGAATAGAAGATTTGGTACAAAATTATTGAAGGACGCAATTTTGTTTTTAATTTGTTTTTTTCATTCTTCGCTAAACTAAACCCAATTGATCTTTTCAATAAAATAAATAAACATGCAAGGTGTTTCTAACACGAAGATTTTTTAGTATAAATCTGATCTAATTTACCGCAGAAAGAGATAGAGTCAGACGGGACGGTATGTAACATACTTAGTTTTTCTCTATACTTATAATTTGGTACTAATAATACCGAATCCGCCAACCACTAATGTAACCTTCAAATAATCCTCGAACAAAAAAAAAATAAACAAAACCGTTGCATTAGGGTGGCAGGACATATGCGCACGCGACCTGACAATCATAGTAATAATAAAAAATAATAATAAATCCGGGTGAAGAATAAAGAAACTCACCCCCTGTTCCCCTTGCCTTTATCTTGCAGCAGACTTGAATGTAAAGATAATAGGGGAGGCTCGCCCCCCTCGCACCTTTCGCGCGTGCGACGCGACGCGCTGTGGCGGTTACGTTTGAAATTTGGAATTTGGAACGCGAAGTTTCTTTTTTGTTTTTGTGGGTTTTTAATGTGCCAGTCACGTGTCAGTAATAATAACTTTAGGTAACATATTGGTGTGTGACTGTTTTTAGATAAATTTATGTATTTTTTTACGTAGACGTAGACGTAGACGTGTTTCCATTTGAAATAGACGATACAGGTAAAGAAGAATTTTCAAAAATACGCCATACGTTTTTTCCTCGTTTAAATGCGTGGACAGATCCTAATTATTTTGGGAAAAATATCTACTGGAAAAGTTCATGATTTAAAAGGTATCTTAAGATCCTTTTCTTTAATTTTAAACTTTTTTGTCTTTACAAAGCCTTTAGCATTAGAGCCCTTAAAAAAAACCGTTTGCCAAATCGAAAGCCAATTACTGCAATACGCAAAGCCAAAGGACTGGCTCAAAAAGCCAGATAGCCTTTGTCTACCTTTGATTACCTCTCCCGGACAGAACGTATAGAACCAAAGACAATGTGCGACAAAAAGGACGTATTACTTTTTATTTGCGGCCAGCCTTTTTTTACCGTCTGTATGTTGGTAGTTGTTTTAAAGTTTGTCGGATTTGAATTTGGAATCGATTGGGGTTAGTTGTTAAAAGGCCTTTGACGGGATGAGATGATGTAATTAGCGAAACTTTACCATTTTGTTAGTGAATTGAAAAGTATTTAGAGAAAATACAAGGTAGTAATGGGTGGACTTATCGCTACAGAGATATCTCTTCCAGGATACATAACTAGAAAAGTACATATGTACTTACTTGGCACTTCGACTTCATTTTCATCTGACAGACGGCCTCTAAGTTTTTTCAATAACTCGCTCCATCCCAACATTTCTTCCATTCCTAATCCCCTTCATCTCAAATAATTAATACAGGTAATCAAGCATAAAATTAAACCATGGCACACGCCATAGGTAAGGGCGCGTCCACACTAGGAACCTTATGGCACCGTAGCAATTTCAAGACATCTGGCCCTCACACCTGCCTGCACCCCCCTTAATAAACAGCGTACAATGAACTTTAGAGTTTAAGGTTTAGGGGTGAAAGGTGTTTTTTGTTTGTGGTTGATTTTGGCACAGTCCAATGGCGCTGTCATTACTACTAATGATTAAAATTAGGAAATGACGGACAGCTTTTTTTTTATTGTTCTATACGCGGTCAAGTGTGATGTCGACGATATTAACATTATGTGTGTGTGAAGTGTAGTTTGGTGCAAGTATGAATGCAGGTCTAAATTTTAAGTCGTATTTTTTGTCAAGATAGGTCCCCTTAAATAAGCAAATACTGTGCCACATATAGACACACACACATAGCGGTAGTTGTAGTCATATACCTTATAACACCCCTCTTTTGGCGTCGGGGGTTAAAATGCAACCGTGATAAGATGTAATTTACGTATAACATGACCAATTATAGCAGCACCAATATCAAACAGAAGCATCACTATTATCTGTTCCGTATTTTGTCGATAATGTTAATACCGCATTGATGCGTCTGTATTGTAAGCCTGTGACGTACGTTCATTCACACGCACACTTGAGACGGTGGACGCACCACTAAGAATGTGTGTGTTCATTCAAGAAAACAGTAGATAGAGTTAGGGCAGTTGGTGAAGACATTCTTTTGTAATTTTTTGATAGGTATAGTTTGTATTGCAATAATGTTCTTTTTAAAGTTCTTAGGTGCCTAGGTGATAGGTGCCTACTGAATTCATAAAAGATTAATCTGTAACTAGCTTTTGCCAACTTTTTCCGCGTAGAATTTGATTATCGGTATCTCGCGGGAAGTGAATTTTTTTTTTAGTTAACCTGTGTTTTAATCTAGGGTATCAGCTACCTTAATTCTAAATTTGAACTAAATCCGTCCTGCCGTTTCAGCGTGAAGAAGTAATAAACAACACACACACTCACTCATTTACTTACTAACAAACTTTCGCATTTATAGTCATGACTCTACTTAATGTAGCCCCAAAATTTTACATATCTGAGCTACATTTAAAAAAAAAATTCAAACTAAAACCGTTCTTATTATTCGTTACAATTTTTAATACAGATACAGAGCTGGAGGAAGGGATATGTGGGGAAATCTCTTGCTTTTTCATCTCAACTCTCCCTACACCTAGTAATTACTTCGGCTTTCAATCAGTTCTAAGCTTTTACTTACTGTTATATACTGTGTACTACTGACGGTCTTACGTCAGTTCCTTTGTGTGACGTCACACATCTTACAAGTGGTCTCGAGCGTAACCCGTAACGTGACACCTACCTACCGCATCGCATCACTAGGCGAGCGAGGTCGGTGAAATATGGTAGGTATACCTTTACGAGTATCATGTGTGATGACGATAAGTGATATTGGGAATGTTGACTGAGAAATGACAAAGAAGACATATTTCTTCTTTATGACGACAAATAGCCTAGAGGTTAGAGAACCTGACTATGAAGCTTGAGGTCATGGGTTCGATCCAAGGGAGTAAACCGATGATTTTCCGAAAGTCAGTTTTTCTTGGTATTAAATTTGCAATTTTGGTACAATACTAACTTATTTTACCCGACTACGACACTAAAAAGAAGGGTTAAACGCCAAGTCAATCACCTGGCTACCATCTTTCACCTCCAATACATACTGCCCTATCAGTTTACAAGGAGGGGTGAAGAGAAGATAACCTATAATTTCTTGCATTTTTATGCAAAGCAATTGGTTAACTCCTGATTCACTCTTTCTGTTGTGTTAGCGGATTGGTTTCTTCCGGTGCATCACAAAAGAAACTGAATGTATGTAAACATGTAATTTTATGAGTCAAGTGATTCTACAGTGGATTAGGGGCTATTAAAAGATCGTCAGGGATTTTAAATGGTCTTCGTGTATCTGTGTGCCTGTGGTAGACTAATTTCATAAATCGAAAAATAGTTCTATCTAGATGGTCCATAAATAAGTTGGACTTTGAAATGAATAAATCGAGTTTTTAAAAGCTTTTACTTAACTTGCACTGATTGTATGTAGGTAATAGTACGTACATATGTAAGTTGTCCGTCATATCTTGCAAATGAATTTTAAAGCAGTTATCCTCAACTGTTTTAGATGAAATTTGGCATACCTACTTATGTGAATCAGGTGACAATATGATAATCTGATAGTTAAATCCTAGTGGTGCGGTCAGGATCGTCTCCACAGGAGGGAACTCTTCAAAGGTTAGTGGCATCGACTTGAAATTTAGTATGAATGCGTAAGTTGGATAGCAATACAAGTCTAGATAACAAAAAATGCAGTCGGCAAAAAAGCTTTTATTAAAAACGTATTTTTTTACAGATTTTTTAAAATTGTAGTTATCCTTAGAAACATCTAGCTACTCGATTTCACCCTTTATCGATACCTCACAAAACTATTCCGCCGATATCGATCTATAGCCTCTATAGGGGCGGCCACGTGCGGACCACCCGCGGCCGGCGCGTGCGCACTGTTTTGTTTTTACGCTGTTTTTTGTTTTAAGAAAGATTAGCGGATCTTAATCTTGTGC
Source organism: Clepsis dumicolana (assembly GCA_963691665.1). Lineage (NCBI taxonomy): Eukaryota > Metazoa > Arthropoda > Insecta > Lepidoptera > Tortricidae > Clepsis > Clepsis dumicolana. The sequence continues at coordinate 9,833,182 of OY829514.1, read as the reverse complement.
CCGTATGGCGTATGGGTGAGGAGATTGGTTTGATAGGTTAGGTTAGGTAGATAGGTCGAGTAAGGTCTATCTATCATTCTCCACCAACGAGAGACAAGCTACTGGCCACGCAGACTAAAAACTGGGTTAGTTCATGAATATGGACTTCCGCAAAGTAGCGCCTGATTCGATCAATTATTCAAAGTATATTTGAAGCGTAAATGATAAAAGAGCAAGCATCATATAATATATGATTAACTTCGTCATCACTAGCCCTTCTACGTCCCACTGCTGGGCACAGGACTCCTCTCAGTACGAGAGGGCTTTGGCTTTAGTTCGCACACAGCCTTCGCAGAAGTGTGCAAGTTTCCTTACGATGTTTGCCTTCACTGAAAAGTTCTTGATAAATTACAAATGTAATCAGCACAAATTCCGAAAAACTGAGCTCGATCCCACGATCTTGGGCTTGAGAGGCCATAGGTTATACCACTAGGTTACCAGGTTACTTAACTTCATCATCATCATCATCATCATGTCAGCCGAAAGACGTCCACTGCTGGACATAGGCCTCCCCCAAGGCTCTCCACTCAGACCGGTCTTGTGCTTTCCGCATCCACCGCGGACCCGCATCTTTACCATGTCGTCGCGCCTTCTTGTTGGAGGCCTACCGACAGCTCGTCTCCCGGTCCGTGGACGCCATTCGAGAACGTCCTGACCCCATCGGCCATCAGTCCTGCAAGCAATGTATCCCGCTCCCTGCCACTTAAGATTCGCAATTCTTCGGCCTACGTCGATAACCTTAGTTCCTTACCTGAAACTTAACTTAAATAAGCATTATTTATTAATCTAACACCTTAACACCTTGACCGCACCATAAAAGAAATCAATAAAAATTATGTCATGCCAACAAAAGCACAGCTTAAGTATCGAAAGATGTTTCTGCCCAGGTGCGTGGGCATGCATTGGCCTTATGTAGCTTTTGTAATTCGCCCGTAGTTTAGAGGTTAGTAAAGGAAGCGCTTGCGCGCCGGAAGTAATTTGTAAGTAGCGTTTTTAGGCAGGCCACTGATTTATTGGATTGGTTGTTGTGTTGGTTATTTTGTATGGAGTGGTTCCGCTGTGAGTTTGCGCTGTGCAGAAGTGGTGTACTGCGAAAAAAAGCGATTTTTTTTTTCATTTATATGTACGGGGTGCTTTTGCACCATTGGATAAATAGTCGAGGCAAGCGGTTTGTGGCTGTGGCGGAATCCTTTAGTTTTTAGATATTTTCGTTTATGGTTTTTGATTATCTTTTTGTTTGTCGTTTTGTGTTTACTTGTTTACTTGTGTTATATTGATACGTCCGTGGATTTATTGATAAGGCAATTCATTCAAACAAAATTGCGGTACGAGATAGCAAGAAACGAAATGTTTATTTATGTCGTTATATATTTCATTTTAGTGTTGTGTTAATTTCAAGTTTCTCCTTTCTGTAAATTTCTGCCACATAAATTAGCCTCTTGATCTTGGTTTCTGTATTTTCCTCGTCTGTAAGAGATCGCTTTCAAGCGATACGTTACCTGTTCTTAAGTAATCTCGTACTGTTTTGTGGTGTTCAATAAAGAATATCTGTATTGTATTATAAATACGTGTACTTGAACTAAGGTTGTGAATCCTGTGTCTCAGGCTAAACGAGCAAACATCGATGTTTTTTAGAATCATCGACGACTAGTCGCTTTATAATTCCTAAGAAAAAAAAACTTCTAAATTACCCAAACACATTTCATTGACACTCGAACTCGGCATTAATATTTATTTCGGCCATGCGGGCAAGGAGCATTCCTCACAATAGCCGAATTGGCTACTTGGCCAAATTGGCCGCCCGTATCCTTGCCCCCTGCTGGCCAAAAATAAAGTACATGACGGCTTGAGATGCAGAGCCGGGAATTAGTTGCTGGCTGAATAAAAAACGAGCACGAGGGTTCCGTAGAAAGATTTTAACGCTTTTCCCCAGTGTTTTTAAGAAGTCCAGTGTAAGCAGAGCCCTGCTCCTAAGCAAAATGTATGCAGTGTGGGGTCAACTTATATTGGTCTTTGAAATCTAGAGACAGACCTAAAAATTTAAGATTTTGAGACTTTTCTGAGTGGTTGTACTATAAGAGCTACCCTCATACCAAATTTCAAGTTTCTAGGACAACTGGAAGTACCCTTTAGGTTTTCAAAAAACGGCAATTTGTATGGAAACGACTTTTTTAATGACTGTATCTTTTGATTGCGTTGACTTAGATGTTTGAATAATTTATTGAATCAGGCGTTACTTTGCGGAGGTCCATATTTATGAACTAAAAAACAATTACTTTGCTTTTAGATGTTTGATTTTTTCACAGCTTCAAGGGACCGCAGGTTTGAGTATTCGATATTAATTTCAGCATCCTACCTCCACGCGTTCCAGAGAAAAAGGGTCTTGACAGACAGACAGATAGACAGACAGACAGACAGACAGACGGACAACAAAGTGATCCTATAAAGGTTCCGTTTTTTCCTTTTGAGGTACAGAACCCTAAAAAGTTTGCCACTGACGTGGTAAAAAAGTGCTTCATAGCGCAATTACTTTGTAAGTTAACGCTTTATTGTAGTACGGAAAATGCAGAAATAAATACAAGTTCCAAACAGTGGGATACAAGTACAAAGGCGGACTTATCCCTATAAGACCAGGATAAGGGATTTCTACCAGTTTGTAATGACAGTATCTCGATCACGAGTTTTCAGCAGAGCCTCTAGTGTAATCGACGGCCAAAAAATATGTCTCGAACGCGTTTGCGTTAAAGTGTCAAATAGTATGATGATTGTTTCTTGTCTATACGTGCCACCAGTGGCGCTGCCAATGTGCCCATAGTAATTCGGACGTAAACGCGAACCCGATCGAGACGTATTTTTGGTCGTTGATTTGATTACCTACACTAGGCGCTAGTTGCCGATAGTTTTAGTTTAAAATCAAAGATAGGTAATAACGTGTGTTTTTCTTCTTTTCAGATCCATCGGAGGCCACGGGCATATTTTGATCTGGATAAGTCTCAAAAAATATATTAATGGTAAGTTTATTTTACTACTAATAAGTATTACAAAAATAGCAACTTTCCGATATTAACAAACCTTGTCTAGGGGCCATTTTTCAATCGGGAATATTTATACCTATTTGTACCTAATACCAATTGTTTCTAGTCATTACATGAACTGGTTTAGAGCGGTTTAATCCAGTTTTTACCGCTTCGCGTCAGTGCAGTGCAGTTTGCGCCGGTTTCGGCCAGTTCTGCCGAATAAAGGGTACCTATCGGGGTATTTTGTCTGCGGCCTGTCGGGGACGGCGCATGCATTTTCAAATAATCAGACAAACGTACCGACGCCATGTGTGTGTGTGTAAAAACCTAGTGTCCAAGTAGGTAGTGGATAACAGCGGCTAAGGTAGGGTTAATATGGAATTTGGCAGACAGATTAACATTTTAACAATGCTATAGGTCAAAACTAAGCATACTCCACCATGACCATGGTGACCATGGGCGGCGGTGATTGCTTTACATCAGGTGACCCGCCTGCTCGTTTGCCCCCTCTTATATAAAAAAATAATAAAAATTTTTTTTCAAATATTGTATGGTTTTCATGAAATAACTAGAAGGAACCCATGTCGTTCTAGTTCTGGTAGCTATGACGTATGTTTACTTATAATATCATTGGTTGATACAGACAGATACCTAGTAAATTCTTATATCTAGGAGAATGCAATGCCACCCTACAGCGGGAAATATGCTTGTGGCAGCTATCACTGCCATATAAATTTTGTCTTTTAGGTTAGAATTTGTATGCAAGTGACAGACGTCAAATCGGCTGCAAAGAAAACTCGCACCTTATTTCACAATATTACCATCTGCACGTTACGTTTCGCTAACCACAGACCTCTACGTTTTCCGTCTAAACACATAGATATAATAGGTAGGTATACCCCCGTTATACGGTAACGCAAACGCGCGTGTTTTTTTCATTACGCGCCCCGTTCGGCAAAGTTGTGAATATTTGAACGGTGTATTTTCGCGGCAAACCGACCGGTATATGTTGACTTTATAGGTATGTCTTTTTAACCCCAGGCGTCGGAGGGTTGGATTTTTAGCGTTAACTTCGACTTTACACGATGGTGACAGTTGATAGTTAAGTCTGCTGGGATCGTACATTGGCGGATAGTAATATTTGTGTTAAGTGACTTTAAATTTTTAGAAGAACAAACACTTATTCTCGTCACGTAACGCCTTTTTAAATTTATAATACGCAAAGTAAAATACAGTTATTTTTATTTAGCAAAAAAAACATTTAAGCACTGGCCAATAATAATTGAGCTAGAAAAACCTTAGCATCCGCAATTTCCTTCTTTGAGTTCCAAAGTCAATACTGGCAGCTAATTTAAAATCAAATTTCAAATCGACGAACGTCAATATTTTTAATCCGATAAGTCCAAGGCACGCGAGCGTTCGAATTTTGAATGCCGTTCGGCTCGTCTATCTACGGCTTGATAAGACTTGACGTGTCCGTTATGTGAGTTTCTGATCAGGGAACGCCCCCAAGTGAGCAATGATCGTTCGATCGGTCTTGCTTCGTTTTTGCATCGATTTTGGCAGTAGGTACTTATTTGGCTTTAAGTTGAGCTGTAGGTGGAAATTACAGTTAATTCATAGCTTAACAACAAAACTTGTTTATACTTTTTGGGATCTGTGGATATGCTTAACCACTTTAAATAGGTACCACTTACGATTTTTGAGACAAGTAAGTTTAAAAAAAGGTCATGTCAATAAAAAGCGGTAAAAAGTAACAAGCTTAGACTGTACGCATTATCTACGCAGAACAACAGAACCCAACCAACCTTTACTGCTGCAGCATCGGAGCTAGTGCACATCGATCCGAATGCACATAATCCGTTTATAAGCCGTCTAATCAATATAAGTAGCCAGTACTTATCCCGAGCACCATAATTCCTTTAATAAAAACAGCGCGTCTGCCCGATGGGGGGAAGGGGGGCGGAAGCGCAATGGGCTCAGAAAACTCGCTCGTTGAATAGGAAAACGCGGCAACAGACAAACAGGCTGACCCCACGCCCCTACCTCCCGCCACATTTCAAATAATAACCCCCTTTATTACCTTGACCGTTCGAATTTCGATATCGATTCAAAATTCAACGATGATGCTGGCATGAAATAAAGTCCTCAGTGTCAAATGCAGGTCTTGCTCGCTAGCAGCAGAGAGGTTATAAATCTCGTCGATACGAAATGGCTGACCGTCGCCCCCCCGCGTCTGTTGGCTAGTATAGTCGCGCTGCAAAAGTGTGCACCATAAATTTTACACACGAGTGTGCGGTAAAACTGTAGCGGAGGCGTGTGTGTGTGCGAAAATTCGTATTCGTAAGAGGAGTGGACAGTGCTATGCTTTGTTCGGAGCTCGTGTCGGCCGGCCTACGAGGGACGGAATGGTCCAAATAAATTGATTGTACATAGGTAATACGCGTTTTACCGGCGGCGGTTAGCCATTTTAAATTAGATTTGTGTTGCGGTCAATTACTTAGACTGAAGCGGCGGACTGTTAGCTCGGAATTACATGTTAAGTTTCCAAACCAATCCGGTTTCAACTAGTATAAATTAAGAAGTCTAAGTACAGCGTTAATTAGGTAACGGCAAGGCTTGAAACTTCGCGCTGATTGCTAAACCGAATCCGGCCTTTTCCATTCCACCCCCTTTTTTTCTTAGTTACAAAGTAACCACCTTTCATGTAGTTTTCCGTCCGGTCGGTTCGAACTGAAAGAACTGTGAACAGCCCTGTGAGCACACTCGCTCAACTGTGGCTAAAGCGATGGACGAAGTCTGCTAAAAATATAAAAAAAATCATCATTGAGAAAATTCAAGGATCCAGGTTACGCACTTTTATATACCATGCGGACTAAGGCGGGTGCACAAAAACGCATTTTACCCCCTTTCCCATCCCACCGGGCGGCAAATACATTCGACTAGCCCATTTGCAATATCGCATTGTGTGAGTGCACGTGCGCCTGTGTGCAACACACATCCTAGCTTAGTCCGTGCGTTTTAGCGTGTATCCACGGTATTGGTTTTCTGTAGTACCTTTGGGCTTCAACAAATTTTGAATTCACAAAATCGTGATTGGTCGGCATTTTGTTTGAGTAAGCGCGAGGCTTATTTAAGCTGGGTTATAATTCGTTTGTGATGAATTTTATGCTCGTCAGAGTATCTGTTTACCTGCTCTACGCATATTCTCATTAGGAGAGAAATTAAGTAGTGCATGATAAATTAGATCATTACCACTAGAGCAGAACAGCTCAGCGAGTGCCATAAAAGGACTCGATCACTCATATCCGAACGCAAATGACTCCAAATGAAGCAATTATCGACGCACGCGCCACTAGCCAACCGGACGACAGACGCTGTAATACCAACCTAAGATACTAATATCAATTTCAAACCGTTCAAGCGTAGTTCTAAATTTTAAATTCGGACCCGGAAGTGCGCCACAAAAACTCAATCAACCTTCTTCGGAATTCAAACTTGTCAATTCACGGTTCCTTTTCGGCCAGCATGACGGGCAATTTGAAATTCGAATTTGGAACAATCAATGGTTTCCTTTAAGACGTTTAATTGGATAGGGCGTTGTGACTGATCGCGCGTAGACTACCATTTTTTTAATTACGTTTCGAGCTCTATGGCTTTGGAATAAGTTTGTTCAACCTTTAAAAAAAGTGAAGTCATGTATGCTTACACAATAGTAGACATATGCTGGCACGAAAGGTGAAATGTTAATTTCAATTAGAGAATCAAAACTTGATTACTACACCCCTTACACACCCTGAGAATGAGTCTTTATTTCTTCGTCTGTATACTTAAAATTCGAGTAATTGACTTTATAGTGACGAGACGAAAAGTGCGCAACAAACTACTAATTTCGTTTATCATCCACCTTCCTTTCAACATAAGAAGTATGTTTTTCTACGAAACTAAAGTAGTTAGTGTCAGTATAAGTATACTCCGTATTTTTAAGAAAAACGAAGACACTATTTAAAATTGTGCCAACTTGTATGAGGAAAACAGAATAGCTACCGCTAATAATGCAACATGCAACAATCCTACATATTAAGGATTATAGGTTAATTTCGTATTGTATGATTTTTGTATCTCTTTTTCGAAATAAACAGTTTACATTTTAATTTTTTAATTTTTTATAAATGCTATTATTTGTATTTTTTTCCTATTTTTTTTTCGAATTGCAGAAAAACGTGTGTACTTAATACATTGAACGTTAATTCCAATCTTTAAAACAAACAGAGTTAAACAGAGTTAAAACACGCAGTGTGTTCAGTATGTAGTGAATATTACTTCAAGTCTGGATAGCTCGTCTTAAGATATCATATCTCTACCTAGGTGTATATCTTATTCAGAGAGGACTCTACTCTTTGATTGCTCCTCTCTAAATTGTCTGTGGCTTGTCAAAAATGTCCGTTAAAAATGACACTTAGACTACGTCCACACCGAAGAATTACGCCAGCAAGAACAGATGCGAACCGGTACGCCACGTGACAGCTTGCGCGGCCGTTACGTAATTAGTGCTAAAACTGAAGCGGGCCGTGCGATACGTCAAACGTATAAGGCAACTGTTTTAAGCATAAATTAGCTGCTTTAAGAGGTTACGAGCAGTATTGGTTCAGAGAGTCTGTATTAATAGTAATTTATTGCCATCATATTTTAACGTGCACGAAAATTTTAATAGTAGATTAATGCCCAGGCGTGGGAAGTGAGCAATTACTGGAGCGAGAACTTAGTTTAAAAACACGAACCGCAGGTGAGGTTAGAATTTCTATGGAAGCGACAACTGCCTATCGACTACATAGAATATCTACGAGTGGAAGCCTACATGTGACTTAATTATCATCAGCTTATTTACGTCCCACTACTGGGCACAGGCCTCTCACAACGAGAGGGCTTTGGGCTATAGTTCCCACGTGCATTGAAATTAAGGAATTGTCACTTATTGAAACATTATTGCACAGAATTTCAATGCCTTTCGTGTCTTCAAAACGTGAAACCATATGTTACCGCGAATCAAATTTAAGCTTATTCCGCATAATTTTTGTCTGGTCCCATCTTTAATTACCGGATCGCAGTGACGCACGTGTGGACACGCCCTAATTGTAACTTAGCACGCGACACCTAATCTTGGTACATCTTTTGCATAAATTATATCTAAGCATACGAACGACTGTTTTGGTGGAGAGGGTAGCCAGGAATATGGTAAATACAATTTATAATTTAAATCTGGATTTTTTTTATTACAAACTGTGAATAATTTATTTCCATAATAAAAGCAATTTACAATGACATTAAATCTAAGCTAAATAAACTAAAACTTAAAACGAAATTAAATCTAAATAAGGCCCCCGTGGCATGGTGCCTAAAAGGCTGGCAGTATTGCCTAGCTGAATAGCTTCGAGAGAGAAAACTGCCAGCCCTTTGGTCACAAGTTGCATCGAGTAGCCCTTTTGCAATTCTGAAATAAGCAGGATACCTATTAGATCATATTACCTATTAGACATTAGGTTATGCAAATAATTTACTTAGGTATAGTGCTCGCTTGGTAAATATGTGTCACGGAAAAATGCAGGATACCGAATTATGTTTAAAAAGAAAATAAGCTGAGTCTCTTCTAGGCAACCATTAAATAGGTACTTGGTTTTTTTCCTTACGAACAGAACAATTGGAAAAACAATGGAATTGTTAAATATTTTTCCTAGACGTGTGACATGTGATATCTAATTCCACCATCACTAATTCCGGTCATAAAATTCATAATCCATTTTTTTTTATCTAAAAACAAACGACACTCGATATCCCAGAGCCGTTTCCCACGGGAACACCCTGGTCAAACAATATCCCGTGACCTAAGACGGGATAAGACGAAAGACAAAAGCTTAACACAATAGTGTGGCAAGATTTTATAAGACAAAAGAACCTTGGAAACAAACAAAGCGAAACGCTTGTTGCGGCTTGCGGTTTTTTTATAGGGTTAAAGTATGCTAAAGAAAGACTTTTCTTCTAAAATGAATTGTAAGCGGAGTCCATAATTTTTTTAAACAGACTGTCCATGAAAACTAATAAAAATACAAAATCAAAGTTACAGCCACAGATCTATATTGGGTTAGAAGGAAAGACTTCATGGATTTGTTTGGAACCGAGCGTGAAACATTTCGCGTGGGTATTTGGTCGTCACGCGTGTAATTTAGTGAGGCAACACCTCGATTAACAGCTCCAAGTTTATTGGTAGTGTTTGGACAGTTCATTGTTGAACAAGGTATTTGGTTTTATAAACCTGACGTCGCACGTGGAAAGCGGTCGGGAGCTGAGGGTCGAGCACGACTTTACGAATGCTGCGTAATGTTACGGTTATCGTATCGAGATCGAGAAACCTCATACTAAATTTTAGTTCCAAATACGTTCACGGGCGGGCGCTGTTCCAAACGTCAAACAAACTCGACAACGTTTACTATTCGATTTTACGTTACGCAGCATTCGTAAAGTCGTGCTTGACCCTCTGAGACCCGAGTACGAATATTCGAATGCTGCGTAACGTTATCGAGAAAATTGTAGGTATGTTGTTTGGAACAGCGCCCGCCCGTAAGCGCATTTGGAACAAAAATGTATTATGAAGTTTCTTGATTTTGATACGATAACGTTACGTTACGCAGGACTCGAAATATTCGTCCTTTTTTTCGGCAGGCGAGGTACATACACTCTTTGCTTCTATCCCGATATACTTCTGTGGTTCCAGCTTTAATTAAAAACTTTAATTCTAGTTTCGCTTGTTGTTTGTAAACTTCAACTCTGGCAAACACTAGTTTAGTAGAGACTCCCACATTTTGAGCGATCAAAATTAAAAGGGGGAAAAATATAAGTACTGAACAAAAATTTAAAACATACAAAAGTACGCAAAAGTATTTAAACTTAACTCCTCAATTTCCGGAGCTAAAAAAATACGGCATTCAACTTCAAGTGTCTTCTAATATTTTTTTTTTCTTCGCACTGTAATATCGAAGATTAAAAAAACGTACATACGTTGCGGGTGGTAGGACCTAGTGCGAGGTCCGTCTAGATCGCTACCACAATCTTAATCTCTAATCCTACCGCTAAGCAGCAGTGCTTGTACTATTTACTAATTACGGGCTCAAGAGGCATTCATCTTCGCTCTCTAGGTTGGCAACACATCTGCAAACCCCCCGGGGTTGTGGGTGTCTATGGGCAGTGGTGATCACTTACTTGCTCGTTTGCCTTCCTTGTCGTACTTATTAAAAAAAAATTAAAAAGATAGCTTTACTCGCAGACGTTATATCGCGCCGGTGCCGGTGGAAACCGAAGAGTTAACTACGATTTCCTTCGGCAGCCAGTTAAAAACCAGACGCAAACCGGACAAAAACTACTCAACCATGAGCCTAAACTTGAGCTAAAACAGAAAACCTACTCAGGTACGTACTCAAACTCAACAATGTCCCCACAACTTTCACAATACCTGACAAACCTTATAAATTGACACTTATAACCTTCCCTCTCAGTCTACCGCCCACTTATCACTTCCTTCCTCATAAATGTTACGTACTTACAATGTACTTAGCCCTTGCGGCCGGTTCGGTTCCCAGGCGGTCGCGCGGCAAACGATAATGAACCGTGGTGTCACTTACAACTAGTGGCCTAAGAACGGAGCGTTCGGATACTATAGCCCAAGGCTGCAACCCTAGGCCCGCGGCCCATGGACGAATTTTAAACAGCCCATATGGGCAAGTTTAAAACTAACTAACTTAACTAGTAACAACAAAGTTTAATATCTCAAAAGCGATGCCACAGACAGATACACAGGTCAAAGTTATAACACCCCTCTTTTTGGGGTCGGGGGGTACTTAGGACCAAGTAATTAGGAGCCCTTGCGTCCGGTTCGGTTCCCAGGTGGTCACTTACAACACTTACAACCAGTGGCCTAAGAACGGAGCGTTCGGATACTAGAACCTAAGGCTCATGGACAAATTTTAAACAGCCCATGTGGGCAAGATTAAGATCTCCAACAATTAACAAAAATAGTCTCAAGTAACCACGAGAGCTGTACCCTGTGCCCTAAGCACGACTTGTCTAATCCTGCGTTACGTTACGGTTATCATATCGAGATCGAGAAATCTCATACTAAATTTTAGTTCCAAATACGCTCACGGGCGGGCGCTGTTCTAAACGTCATACAAACTCGTTATAGTTTACTATTCGATTTTACGTGACTCAGGATTCGACAAGTCGTGCTTAGGGCACTGAACACGAGTTTTCACCAGAGTCAAGTAGTAACGTTATCGTATCGCCATCGAGACAATTGGTGTGACGTTTGGAAGAACGCCCCCCGAGAGCGTATTTGGTACTAAAATTTAATACGAATTCACCATAATGTTCCTTGCACCATACCGTTTGACGAAAAAGAAGACGAATGCGATTAACCTAATCTAACTTCATAAAAATTAACGCCTTAACAATAAAGGGATTTTAATACTCATTAAACTGGGTGCCCCTGAGTTACATTAAACTCATAAATCAGTGCCCTTCACGCGGTGTATCCGATTGCTGCGTGCGCCGGCGCCGACCGGAAGGAAGCGTAAGACGAGCGCGTGTGAAGCGCGCATGCGTGGTGAGAACCCGGACAGGTGGCTTGCCGGCCCTTACAGTATGGCTCAAACTTATAGGTAGGTACATTCAGCGGAAGAAGTAGCTAAGCAACCGAAGTGGTCACAATGATCTGCACAAGCTCTTATGTCTATAACAATGGAGCCGTGCTTAGATCATTGTGTACGCGTCAGTTCATCATCATCATCATGTCAGCCGAAAGACGTCCACTGCTGGACATAGGCCTCCCCCAAGGCTCTCCACTCAGAACGGTCTTGTGCTTTCCGCATCCACCGCGGTCCCGCAATCTTTACTAGGTCGTCTCTCCATCTCGTTGGAGGCCTACCGACAGCTCGTCTCCCGGTCCGTGGACGCCATTCGAGAACGCGTCAGTTGCTTACTTATTTTTGCTGCTGACTGTATTTATAGTTGGTACGCCGCAATTGTTGGCCCGGTGCCTTTAAAGATACGGCTGTTTTGGTGGGTGTAGCGGTAGCAGCTACTTCTTGACCGCGAGAGGTGTAATTCATAATAATCAACACTCCTTCAATTAACTTTAGTTTATTTTCACGATCACGAGAATATACTACTTCTTATCAAAGATATCTGTCAGTGTCGCACTTTGTGTGTGTTATATTAAATTGAAATTATTTATTTATTTATTCAATTTATAATAACAAGCTTACAGTCAGGGACCAACACACTTATTATTTTAACGGACTAAGAACACAGAAAAGAGAGAAAAAAAAATATACTAAAATGACTAAAAATACACCAATGAGACAAATCGTATTACAAGGTACATAAAAACTTGTTGATTTTCACAAGTAGTGACTGCCAGCCGTCAGCTAATACATCGGCGTCTTGGACCTCAGCTACAAGAGCATTCAGTAGCCGTATCGCTCTAGCGGTCGGAGAGTTCCGTGCGCGACACGTTTGGGGCCCCTCGAAGGCCGCAAAAAGCAGATGGCGACGACGTGCATTTGCATTATCTGCTGCTGTTCGTTCCCGATCAGTACACGCGGGCCGAGTACTGATCGGGAACGAATAGCAGCAGATAATGCATTATCAATTCGTTGGTTGGCCCCATAACCAAGTAAGGAGTGACCTCCTCAAAGTACTTACCCAGCCGTGATACGAGTAACCTAGTAGTTTGATCCGGCTCGTACCTCTGAGTTTTTCGGAATTTATGTGCAAAATTACATTTGTGATTTACCACGAGCTTTTCAGTGAAGGAAGACAATGTGAGGAACCTGCACACTTCTGCTAAGCGGTTCAATGGTGTGTGAAGCTCCTAATCAGTACCGGACCCGTTACCCAACGGCATACCCCAGTTTTATCCGTTATACTTATAAATTGATCCATTAAACCTTCAGGAAAAAGCTATTTGTAATGGGGAAAACCTTATCAAAATACGTTTGTTAATTTTGAGTTTATCGTGTTAAGGAAAGACACTGTGGAGGAAAAAACTTGCTACACGGTGTCAAGTTTTTACCTAAAAATAGTGATCTCATATTACTCTTGTCCTAATGCTTGACACCCTGATGCCCAATAGTTGACACCCGTCTGTCAACTATTAGGTCAGTGTCCAGCAATGGGACATTGACTTCATAGCAGAATATTTTTTTCCGACTACTAAGACACGTCGGTGACGCGACCATGATTGATTGATAGTTGACTGGTATTTAACAAATGTGCATATTAAATAAGTGCCGGAGCCATAGAGCAAACAGACAGGAGGCGCCTTTGGCTTATCTATGCACTGCAATTTTTCTGCCACTTTTTGATGGGGACGAGGAACACACACGTATAGCACACGTCTGCGCTCATGTCAAAATTTGTTACGTTCCTCTCACACTAAAACAAAACTGTCGCACAAATGCCGAAAACACGCACACAATCAACAGACCCTGCTGATTTTGGTCAGACTTAATGTTAGAGTTTTGGCAGAGGGGAAATCGCGCGTTAAAATCTCTATTCTTTTCCTGCTCTAAGGCCGGCTCGGAACCCTGGGCTTCATAATCAGTTCAGGATTGCTAACCAGTTGCTAACTATGCTATCCAGTTGATCAACTTGACTTGATCACATGGTAAATATGAGCAAACAGTATAAGCTGAATTGTTGATGTAATTGTCCACAAGTAGCCTAGAGATTAGTGACTCTACTACTGCAAAAAACCGGACAAGTGCGAGGCGGACTCGCGCACGAGGGTTCCGTAGAAAGATTAGAACGCTTTTCCCTAGTGTTTTAAGAAGTCCAGTATTAACACAGCCCTGCTCCTAAGCAAAATGTACGCAGTGTGGGTCAACTTATATTGGTCTGTGACATATACAGACTGACATAAAATTTAAGATTTTGAGAATTTTCTGAGTGGTTGTATTATAAGAGCTACCTTCATACCAAATTTCAAGTTTCTAGGACAACTGAAAGTACCCTTTATGTTTTCTCAGTACGGCAATTTGTATGGAAATAACCTTTTTTTAATGACTTTATCTTTTGATTGCGGCGATTTAGAAGTTTGATTTTTTCACAGCTTCAAGGGACTGCAGGCTTAAATATTTGGTATTAATTTCAGCATGCTAACTAAACGCGTTCCAGAGAAAAAGGGTCTTGACGGACAAACAGACAGTCGAAAACAAAGTGATCCTATAAGTGTTCCGTTTTTTCCATTTGAGGTACGGAACCCTAACAACTGCTCTTACCATCTCTTAACCTTTTTATTGTAATAACGTTAAACGTTTTAACTTTAAGCGTTTTAGCTTTAAATATTAATTTAAATTTAAATCATCTGCGGTTTTATGACATACACAAATGTTGATAGACAAGGTAAAGCGTGATACTAAACTTAATTCCTGACCACAATTAAATATGTCATACGGTAAATGTTACATTAAAATAAGAACGTCTTGTACATTTCATGGTACTTCAATTGCGGACGTTGGAAATTGGATCTTTGTCTGTAATTTGGGACACAGACGGAAGCAGCCTTTAGCCTTAGCACTAAATGTTTGTCACTTTTTGAGAGAGACGAGGTGCACACGTACAGCACACGTCTACGCTCATGTCAAAATTTGTTACGTTCTTACAAACTTATCCCAAAACAAAGCTCTCACATAAATGGCAAAAGCACACACACAATCAACATAATCGTTGAAAATTAGGAAAGAGTAATGTAATTTTTTTAGCAGAGGGGAAACATAAGCGTCAAGATATCATTTTGTCTATGCTATGTTTTTTTTTTTTATACGACTTGGATGGAAAACGAGCAAGTGGGTCACCAAATGGTAAGTAATCACCACTGGGGGGTTTGCAGATGCGTTGCCAACCTAGAGAGCTAAGATGAAATGCCTCTTGCCTCTTTTGCAAGCAATTATATCTGACTCTCCACACCGGAACACATAACAGTGCAAGCACTACTGCTTAGCGGCAGGACTAGCGAGTAAGACGGTGGTGGCGATAAGGACAGACCTCGCACAAAGTCCTACAAACAGATAAGTATATCTTAAGAAATAGTATAGAGTTTTAGACAGAAATTGTCACCAAAATCAAAATATGTCTTCGATCTCTATCGCAAGTCGTAAAAGACATATATTTGCTGAAATATTTACGGTTCATTAACTGACACACGAAATAGTCGAACATCCCACATCTTTCGGACTAATCCGTAGTCCTTCCCCTGGGAGCGCTCGCCTCCCACCCAGAGTGATGCGTTTATTTAACTATGATAACATTAATAACTCACACACACTAATCTCCAAATCTAATACAGCAAATTGTGCTAGTTGAGTACACAACACTAATACTATACTAAATATACTATGCACAATATTTACTAGTACAATGTTTGTAGCTTGTCTTTATTCCGTTATTTTCTCTACAATAAACTGTTTACTTACTTACTTATAAATCTCACTGTAGTTTCCTACTTGTTTTTTTAAGTGCCATTTCCCAGTACATACGAATGAGTCATGTTATATGCGCAAGCGGCGCGGCGTCAATAAAAAGATCACCGGCACCGTTCCGAGCCGAAGATCGGGGAGCGACGACCCACATGAGCGGGACAAGTTATAGGATGACAGAGATTTTTTTATAACGAAAATCGATCCACAATTACCGGAGAAATCGGTGAACATACATAAAAATATATACAGTGAAACATAGAACCTCCTTTTTTGAAGTCGGTAAAAAGGAGATCACCTAATGGTGATCATGGTCACCTTTACCCATAGACATCTGCTACACTAGAGGGACGTTGTACAATCTACCTACAGGGCCCATGGCCTCTTCATGTGCCCGTGAATTCCCAGTCCGATAAAAATATATGTAATATAATAAAAGTAATGTAAATAAAACAATATTTTAAAAAGTAAATAAATAAAATAAGGTAATGAAAAAGTGAGCCTGACGAATGAGATTTTTTTTTAATTCGCTGCAGTCAAGGGACGAAGAGATGGAAGACATAAAATTTTTAAATCTTTGAAAACTTTCTATTACGAAACATAAAATCAAATGCTTATTGTAGATATCGCCGCAATCACTGGCACAATATAGTTAATGTCATAAGATTGATTTTTTGCCTGGCCCCTGGGAAAGGTTTTTCTACTATGTCTATACATTCCATCGTAGCGCTATAGTTTGCTTTGGAAACGTATCTGGAACCCCTATGGCATTATGGATGTCTATTATTTATGAGCAGCAGTGGTCACTTACCATCAGGTGACCCACGTGCTCGCTTGCTCATAAACAAAAAAAAAATAGAAAACAAAACTCACCATTCTCCCGCAACTTACGTTCGTAATTCAAAAGCGCGATCACCGGAAGGAATCAGGGCTCGGGCCACAATCTCGGCGTCCGGTCCGGCTTCCGGTCGGAGTGCCGTGCGCGCGCGCTGTAATCAAATCATGGTCATAATGGGGTTCGGTAGAAAAAAAAGGTGTGAAGTTAACGGGTGTGAAAGTTAATCAGCCTGTTTGTTGTGTAATTTTTTTTTATTGAAATGAAAAATCGCTCTTGTTTTGCAGTAAAACAAAAATTTGTAACAAGGACTTTAATGGCCTTATTCGTAAACATCACTCAAGCCTTAGCTAATGTAGGTTTTGTCTTCTTACTAACGGAAATGTCAATGTGACAAAATAGCACAAACGCACTTTAACGGCATTTTAGTTATTATAGGTTTATGAATAACATGGTTAATATTTTTAATCACTATTCTGGGCATAGTATTTACGAGTATTTGCACAATTTTATGGAGTTCTCATTCATTCTGTTCCCAAAACAAAAAATCTCTATTTACTTCGACACTCTCATTAACATGGCGAAACCTCAAAAATTATACAAAGCACATTCTTTCTGAAACTTGTTATCCAAAACTACAACAACCTCATCAAAACATACATTAGATAAAAAAAACTTTCAACTCACATTAGAACAGCTGACATCTCCGAATCACGGCACAAAATGGCACCAGATGATCGGGCCCACCTTATAAATACTTGTCTTGATGTCCATTCTTGCCCATTCTACCCCCACTGAGTCGGGGAGACGCGGGACCAAAGGACAGGCCACAAATAGAAAACAAACAAATCTGAACTTGTACTTTTAGAAGGTCAGCGGCGGAGACATTAAAAATATCACATAATATCTCACTTAATATTCTCATCCTAGGGCCCGGATTAATATGTAAATACATATTTTTATTTTAAATAGTTTTGTGCTTATTTTTATTTTCTACGTAAAGTATGATATTTTGGTCAAGAAAATCTAATTTTTGTTTTCCATGTTTCGAGTATAAGTCCATATTTTACAATAAAGATAAACAATTATCCATATTTTCGTCATTTCACATTACTGCTATATATAAGGTAAATATATCAAGACAGAATAAAATTAAGCAGCAACTCTTTTCTGACGCAATGTTAAATAACGTAACTTTTAAAAAGTTCCTAGAAAAGTAATTACTCTGGGAAAACCTATCTGACTATTACCTACTGGTGAATTCACACTTCGAAGAAATATTGCACTTTTTAAATTTTCGCAATAAAAAGAAATTTTCTTTGAAAATTTTGTCACTTTTAACTACATATTTTTCTCATATTTTGGGCTTTTCAGTCCATATGCATGTACATGTCCATGTCCATGTACATGTTTTGCAGTTTTTAGTACGTATTTATCCGAGCCCTAGTCATCACTTAAAAAGTTAGTAAAGGTCTCCTAAGATCATTTTCGCGTAACAGCAAGGGATCTAGTAGCTGCCCTTACTGCCCCATCTCAACTTTCCTATATGTAAAACCTTACTTGAATACTAGCTGTTGACCGCT
Organism: Clepsis dumicolana; assembly: GCA_963691665.1. NCBI lineage: Eukaryota > Metazoa > Arthropoda > Insecta > Lepidoptera > Tortricidae > Clepsis > Clepsis dumicolana. The sequence continues at coordinate 9,815,181 of OY829514.1, read as the reverse complement.
ACTTTGCTTGTCTACAATTCAGTTTTTTTTATACAACAAGGAAGGCAAACGAGCTAATGGGTGGGAACTGCCCATAGACACCCACAACCCCGGGGGGTTTGCATTTACGATTTAGCTTATCTTGTTTATCTATTTAGCTTATCTATCTGTTTATTCTCCTTTTTTATTTTTACGGTTTTGAGAGAATGACTTTTCTGGTTTTCAGTGAGTATTTAAAAAGTACAATATATTTATATTTTTTTTTAACAGGAAGCTTATTTATTAGAGATACCAAAGCCAGCATTCTTATGTATAGCCTGACAACTGGTATCGGAAACAGCTAGCTGTCACAGTCATACAAAAACTGACATTTCAATCCGACGGCGAGTGTCAAATAGTTAAGCAAAATAATTACGCTGCAGATTTTAACGTCTAATCCGAAACCCATAAATAAACGTCTCCCTACCTAAACTAGCGTATACATCTCAAGTTGATAAAGGGGTGGGGGGGGGGGTGTTAAGAGGGGTTTAATGAATAATTAATACACACACCTCCTCCAATTATCAAAGAAAGCAATTAGGGTTTGTTTACCGCACTAGGAGTATCGGGAACGACGTGTACGGGAATTGTTTGTGCATTTTTAGGGTTCCGTACCTCAAAAGGAAAAAATGGAACCCTTATAGGATCACTTTGTTGTCTGTCTGTCTGTCTGTCTGTCTGTCTGTCTGTCAAGACCCTTTTCCTCCGGAACGCGTGGAGGTAGGATGCTGAAATTAATATCAAATACTCAAGCCTACAGTCCCTTGAAGCTGTAAAAAAATCAACCTTCTAAGTCAACGCAATCAAAAGATATAGTCATTATAAAGGCTATTTCCATACAAATTGCCGAAATCCAAAAACCTAAAGAGTACTTCCAGTTGTCCTAGAAATTTGAAATTTGGTATGAAGGTCGCTCTTATAGCACACTCACTCATAAAAGTCTTAAAATCTTATTTTTTTATGTCTGTCTGTAGATTTCGCAGACCAATATAAGTTGACCCCACACTGCGTACATTTTGCTTAGGAGCAGGGCTCTGCTTACACTGGACCTTTAAAACACTGGGGAAAAGCGTTAAAATCTTTCTACCGAACCCTCGTGCGCGAGTCCGACTCGCACTTGGCCGGTTTTATAATAATATGCTTGGTTGTGGTGAGATATTATGTGTCAATAAATATTATAAAATTAAGTCCCACACCGCGTCTGTCTGTCTGTTTGATCGCGATAAACTGACAAACTACCGATCGAATTTTGATGCGGTTTTCGTCATCATATAGGTAGATAGTTGTTTACAGAAGGTTCATAATTATGTACAACATATTCTAAATAAATTTATAAGTAATGAAGAAAACCGTGCGAAGCCGGGGCGCGTCGCTAGTGTTGAACAGATTCTTATGATCAACGTGAAAATATGAATTACATTCTATCATCAAGTTTCTGTTATCGACAAGCAAAGTGCACTTGCGTTGTCTATCTCGATAACATGTCTGTGGATTATAACTCACAACTCACAGTTAGTTCAAAATGCAAGTACCTAAGTAAACGCATTATTGTTCAAAAAAAACAAAATAAAAACACAGGTTTTTTTTACACAATGTCATTGTATTCCCTTTGAGACCTCAACAATCTTCAAGTATAACAAAAAGTTTCACGACCCCCAAAAACCACATCATTAGCCCTTCTCAGAAACACCTGAACAAATATAAATGTGTTTTGGAGGACACTGAAAAACTAATTATATTCTTCACGTATTCATCTCCAGCCTATTTGCCTCCCACTGCTGGGCCAGGCCTCCTCTCAGAATGATAGGACTTGAGCTGAGACGTTAATGCGAACGCGATCGAGACGTTTCCTTTTCTGTCAAAAATTACGCTTGAGGCTCAGAGCGTCTAGTGTAATCAACGGCCAAAAATACGTCTCGATCGCGTTTGCGATACGGCAGTTACGGGTATCAAATAGTATGAGAATTGTTTGTTGTCAATACGTGATACTAGTGGCGCTGCTAATGTGCCCGCAAATGCGATCGTGACGTATTTTTGGCAGTTGATTACACTAGAAGCTCAGATAACCGCGCAAGCAGAGCCTTTGCGCGCAGTGTGCTTTTCGCTGCGGCTACGTTGTGCGCTTCCAAAAGAGGCTAAACACGACATAAGTCGACGTATATAGATACGTAAGTGATCCGTTTATTTCGTATATAGTTTCGTGTTACCAAATAATTATCCTAACACACAAACCGTTTAAACTTTAAACCGTTCCGCAAGCCACAAAGAACGTAAAAGATATATTTAGCCTAAATAATAAACTAAGAAAGCGTGCAGACAACAAAGATCGCAAGGTGCGTGAAAAGGGCTCACAATGTCATGTATCAAGTTCACGTAACCGAGCGGGTGTACACTCGCCCTAAGAATGGCAATAGAGATGACATAGAGTCAACCCACAATAACTCTGCAATGAATTTAAATTTGTAGAAATTCAATTGTGTGTTTATGGTAATACTGATTTATAGTCAAACAACACGTTTTGAACTTTTGATTAGATTAAACAGGTCATCGTTCATCCACCGTCGAAATACCTCTCATATTTCGTTTTATAGTTTTTTTTTACCGTACAACGGCAAAACCTACTAAACACTGGCAAAATTATCCTCCAATCGACAGAGCCATATTTTTTAAAAAACAACAACAACTTTTGATAACTAACAAATTACTACTATCATTATTATTTATTAACTAAAGAAATGTCTGAGTGACATAAAAAAAGTATTATCACAGCGTGATTTTTCTGGGTCGCCAATTAATATCTTATGCAGAGTTAACGTGGGACGATTATATAACCCGACATAAAAGAGTAAAAATTAATTGAGGGCGCCACCGTTGTTTAGATGGCAACACGAACAGTCTTGGTCTTTTGCTATTTTATTAGAAGACTTTTTTATTTATTCAATCAGACGACACAAAAACAGCTTGCAAAGTTTATTTATATTTTTTGTTCCTGCCTTTTTTTGTTACTTAATGTGTGCCTAAAACTGACAGTGCTCTCGGACTTTCCTGAAAGAAAGAGCATATTTTTATCGTTGTAGGATATTATAAGGCACGATTACCTTAGTTGGGACAAAATTAACTTACATGAATCAACACGAGGGGAATCACAGGTGTGTTGCCAGCCCTTTCGGAATAGGTAAGTATTCTTATTTCTACCACAAATAAGTGTGTACTTTTTTTTCGAGTGTACCGTTTGTCGACGACTGTACCTGAAAACGACTCCTTAAACCGCGGTAAGATTTAGAGAAAGACAAAAACACAATACGAAGTAACACTATATCCCTCTGTGGGAAACAGAGCGTCACCTTCCGAACAATTTGAGGCGCTTCGAGACAATGGCTGCTGTTTTATTTTTTAATTATTTTAATTGTTAAGGAATGATCAAAGACTCTTGGTCCCTTTGGGGTAACACTTGTGGAACCACTGTATTTAAAAAAAAGTAACACACGGGTAGGTTGAGTCAGGTCGGGACCAATCGTGGAATAGGATGGCTTTCAATGGATTTGCGTAACAAATTAACGTAAACAAAGAAAGCAAGTTGACTGGAGCAAAGATTTGTTATGTCATAGTTCACTTATAAACAATATTACGTGTGAGATAACACGGAGTTTATTTTTATTTTGGCGGAAATAAGGTTAGCAAAAGGTTATCAACCAATGATAAAAAAAAATAACCGAGATCTGATATTTAAGATTTTTTAAACTTAATTAAGTATAAAAACGTAACTAAAATATTCCCAATTCTTTAATAATTTGTTTTAAAAAAAAAATGGCTTGGTGCCAAGTTTCTTGCGGCGCATTCTTGGCAATCATGGCCTTTCCGAAAGCGCTGGTAGACTCAAAAAAATTACATGTACGTAAAAGAACATTAAACTGCCTGTTTGCTGAATAAAATTCTAATTTTGGTTTTGATTAAGTAATATTCTTATATGCGGAAAGCACAAGACACCGGTCTGAGTGGAGAGCCTTGGGGGAGGCTTATGTCCAGCAGTGGACGTCTTTTGGCTGACATGATGATGATGATGAATATCTTACATACTGTTTTGAAAGATTCACCAAGTAACTGAACGGACTACTGCAGGCCGAGCACGAAGTTTACGAATCCCGAGTAGCGTTACGTTATCGTATCGAAATTGAGAAACCTCATACTAAATTTTAGTTTCAAATACGCTCACGGGCGGGCGCTGTTCCAAACGTCATACAAATTTCTTGATAACGTTTACTACTCGATTACGTTACGCAGGGTTTCGAATGTTCGTACTCGGGCTTCAGAGCGCCTAGTGTAATCGCCGACCAGGCCAAGAAATACGTCTCGATCGCGTTCGCGTTTAACAATTCTCATGCTATTTGACGCTTTAACGCAAACGCGATCGAGACGTATTTTGTTCCTTTTTATTACACTAAGGGCACAGTATTTGTCTCCCCATTGCACCCAAAAACTTTCACGTGCAAAAAGAGTCTAAAAAAAATTCAACGTATAACGTGGAGGAATCGTTAGTTCGTAATCCATCGCCCCTTTTCCTCCTTGGGGGGTGTCTTACCCCTTTTAGGGGGTACTTGAGGCCCTTTATCTGTTGCAAGTTTGTATAGCATAGTGGACCCCTTTGGTGCATCTTGAGGGTTGTGGCGGTGAATGTGAGAATGGAAGCTTCGGGGAAAAACTGAAATGTTTGGGGAATGGCGGTTTATTACAGTGGCGGTAGGTTATAGTGAAATAAACGGTTCAGTCATATATATAAGTCGAATTCAGTCCTTTCTCTGAGAGCGCACGGTCCAGCATTTTTATTTCACTGTGATTGAGTCTCACGGTAGTTCCATGTTCAAGGCGGTAGGATTGTTGCGTTGAGTGTGAATTATTTATACTAAATTTAATTTAATAAAAGTTAGTACCTAAGAATATCGTATTATATACATTTAAGTACTCGTTTATTCCAGCCTCATAACATTATAGTCAGTTTATGATCTAAAAGTCTTTCGTTTTCATGCCATAAAATTTTTCATGTACCATAAATTTTACGTAAAGATAAAATGTGAAAAAAAAACATTTTCGCTTAAAACAGACTTACATAAAAGTCGATCGAACTGCTACTTCACTGTTACTTCAAATTTTTTTTTAAGCAACTGCATAAAAAAAAGGTTTTTTTTTAAAAGTCCAGCTCTTCCTCTCCCACTTTGCCTGCAACATGCGCTTCTACTTATGCGTATATGCAAGTTAAGGGCATTTTTTTATTTCTTCCCCCCGGTTCGTCTGGTCGGTGACGTCACTACAATAACGGTTATTAGTACCTACGGGGGTAGTTTACCACCTCGTCTTATAAGAATTTAAACTACCCTAGCACTTTTAGCATGAATGGTCTTCGTTTCGTTACCGCCAATGCGTGTGCTCCCAGAGGAAGGACTACTGATTAGTCCGAAAAGTGTTGGGCTATACTCGACTCGACCGACACACGTGAGTGATCCGTGTATTTCACTATAACTACCTTAGCAAGTGAATTTTCGGGACAGGTTATAATGACCTATCTGAACTTTGGCTTTATTTTATTCCGTATGTGACTACATAAAATAATTCAAATAATATTTTGTGTTTTTTAACCGGTGTTGTAAACAAAATTGTTTACAAGACTTAAGCCAAGTTCAAAAAAAAAACTCAGTGACAATGATGTGGATATATTAACGCAATACAAGTCGTATTGTAACTGTTACGACTTTCTTCCACAAAGCTTTACATATACTTAAATATTAAATATTTCAACGAAGCCTAGTCAACATAAAAGCTTACACAGGGTTTATCATCAAATTGACGACATAGCTATTTCATTAAAGCTATTTTCTGACTAATTTTCTTAGCTTTTGGTTTAAAAACTAACCTAACCTGTACAACAAACAATAAAATTATCCTGAAATTATCCTGTTTTAGCACAAAATAGTTTTCGATTAAATGAAACAGAGTTATGAAACGTTTGTCGACGTATTCAAGGGACTCCGTTTACACAGACGTATATTTCTACCTCTAAAAAAGTAATTAAAACAGTACTTACGTAGCAAAAGAAAGTTCATTAAGCGTATAAAACCGCTCAGTAAACTATCGCAGCCCGCGGGAATCATCGATTCTGAGACTCCAGTCCTATTAAAATCGTGAAACCACGAGAAAAAAAGTTGTAAGTCGATGAGGGTTCCGGTATTAATGATATTTTACAAACTGTGCGGTTTTTGTACGCTGTAGGTACCCATTTAAAATTAAGTGTCGGTACAAAGATCCCTGTATCGAAATGTTTTAGATAGTAAATAGGTAACAGTTTTAAATGATTCGCTATTAATTACATTAGACATATCGGGATATTATTTTTTGAGCTGATCTAAACCCAGTAAGGTGATCACGGTCAATATCCCGTATGTCTAAAGTAAGTAGGTATTTATAAGATTCCACTTAATGCAATAACGCAGTACAAAAGCTGTGATATGAAATAAATACCACTCTCTTCTGTATTTAAAATTAGAAAGGGGAACCGTATCCGCTTCTCAATTGTTTAATATTGCACTAATTCACATTAAAATTAAACCCACTTTAATTTATAAAGCTGTAGAACTTGTAACTAGAACGTCATTTCCCAAGTAAATGGTATTTTATTTTTAGTCATCCCTGTTTCAACGAAAACACCTTACGTCTACGCCACTGTAAACATACGTATTTAAATACATACAAAATTGGCACCAAATATAGTCCCAAACTAGGCAAAGCCTGCTAGACAAGGGATAAACATAAACATACCTATATAGAAGAGCAAAAAATGGGATCGAATCCTGGATTTCAAGCTTCATAGTCAAGTTCTCTGACCACTAGGCTGGTCGTCTATATATTTTAAAAAAACTATCGACAACACTGACCCATCCCTAAAAAAACCGGCAAATAAAACTGTATGCCCACTACTGAACCCCGTAATGCGGCTTTCCCGGTAAGATTGACAGACGGAAGGGTAGAAAGGGGGGTGGGTGGTGGAAGAGCAAAAATTATACGTACCGAACGCATCTTGGCTGCAGCCAAGCTATTGCAAGGAAATGCGTGGCCGCAACTTGATCTAGACTAGGGGAATATTCTATGTCTGTAATGTACGTAATGTACTGTATAATATAAGTGTAATACGCTGTTATAATGAATTGTCGTTTTTTAATTTAAAGTAATGTTACTTGTGACAGTTTTTGATGTAATCGTTAACTTGAAATTGGTGTTCTTTGGGTTTGTTTATTTATTGAACTTGAATAATTTTAATGTGAATATTAAAGTGCTGTTATTTTTATTTTAGTTTTAGATAAAATTTTAAGTTATAGCGGTTGCCTATGCAGCGTTTAATTATTTCGCGGGTATCTAAGAGTATAGCGTGATTGAATATCTGTCCGTTTGTCTATCTTTACATCTGTCAATTCTAATTAAATCAAAACCTATAGATCACTTCCCATTGACCAAGAATCATGAAAATCGAGAAGGAAACTCACAAGTACTCGATGCCAGAGTCCGACTCGCACTTGGGCGGTTTTTTTTAATTTGATATTAATTGAGACAAAGTCTTACCTCATTAACCTCAGCCTGCAGGAAGGAATGCAAATATAAGCGTAGACTTTGCTAGTTGCAGTTTCAAGTACTTACTGCAAGCACAAACTGGCAAAGTGCGTAATGAAATTTTATTGGTACGACTATGCCTAGAGATGTTTGGGTAAAAACCAAGAAAATGTTATTAATGAATAAGTATAATAACTGACGATTTGGTTTTTCCTATGGGAGCACACGCTTCGGCGATGAAGAGTGTTCTCCCAGAGGTAGGACGATAAATTAGTCCGAAATAAGTCGGACTATAATAGACTGACATACGCGAGTGATCCTTTTATTTCACTATGATTGAGTAACACGGTAGTTTCATGTTAAAATGTTTGATTTTATCTCAAAATATGAAAAAAAACCATTAATTTGTATTACACATTTTTTTACCGCTAATAAAAAAAAATGTTACACAGTAATACGACCACTAATACGTGGACTGTAATGTAATGTGTAATGTAAATAACCTAAAAACCGTTCGAAAATTCGAAAACACAATTAAAAAGCAAGTCCATGTCAGCTCCTCGCTGTCTTAAGTATGAATTATGCCGCTCGGTGTATTCGTTAAGGGGCGGATCCATTCATTCTTTTTGTCCGCCAGCAGTTAAGGAGGTCCACCCGGTGGGGTTCCCCCTGAACTTGCCTCGAGAATATTTTTTCTCTCGAGGACGCTGAAAATCGACACACTTGGCGGTAGTTTGTTCCGCTACGGCGGTGACAGTTCGAGTGAGTCTAGCTTCGGGTTTTTTAATCTGTGCTTTTCTTTTTTTTTATCGATGGCGGTTTGCGGAGTACGTTATAAGTGTGTTGATACATCAACATGTTGTTTGTATGTCGGGTGATTTATAACTATTGAATAAGGAGCGCAAGATTTTTTCTTCGACAAAGACTGGCATTGAAGGTGCCATTAAGAATTGTCTTTTATTTTATACTAGCTTTTGCCCGCGACTTCGTACGTGCATAAATATAAATCCCGTTTATTCTCTACCCCGTGGGAATTTCATCAAATCTTAGTCCTTGTTTACATCATAAACGCAAACTGTATGAAAAATTTTATCTTCTAGGTCCAAGGATTTTTTCGGCTGTACGTTGTGTATCAGTCACTCAGTATAATGATTAATCAGTATAAACAAAAACCTAGAAACGAACCCTTTTGCAATTAACTAAACGTTTATTAAACACGAAAATATTGCAGTTAATTGGATTGCAACAAATTACTACAAAGTACCAAAACCGTTTACGTTTTACACTTCAATACCAAATTAATCAAAATAAAACTTCCTCATGTCAACCTAAAGACTTCCACTGCTAGACATAGGCCTCCCCCAAGGCTCTCCACTCAGATCGGTCTTGTGCTTTCCGCATCCACCGCGGTCCCGCGATCTTTACTAGGTCGTCACTCCATCTTGTTGGAGGCCTACCGACAGCTCGTCTCCCGGTCCGTGGACGCCACTCGAGAACCTTCTGACCCCATCGGCCATCAGTTCTGCGAGCAATGTGCCCCACCCACTGCCACTTAAGTTTCGCGATTTCAAATAAAACTTACAATTAAAAAAGATTATCGATACCGGTGTCGTCCCATCACTACCAGCAGGGCGGTAATGAACTGAATTCCACCCCGCGAGCCGTCTGCGTCTTACAGTTTCTTGAGGTGCATCTTTATGAGGAGGCTTAATGCAGTTACACTGCATAATACGGGGTGTTTGGAAAGAGGAAGTGCAGTGACCTTATAGAGGTAGTTTAGTTTAGAGGTAGTAGAGGTAGTTAGGCAGTACCTACTGCATTACCAAAGAACTATTTCGGATTAAATAAATAATTGTCGTGGGACAATTTGACACCAATTGACCTATTCCCAAACTAGGCTAGGCCTGTACTGTGAGTACTAGACAACGGATAAACATACTTATATAGATAAATGCATACTTAATACATATTAGACATCCAAGACCGAACCTGGGACCTCAAGCTTCATGGGTAGGGTCTTTAACCACTAGGCTATCCGGTCGTCCCGGATTAGAAAGAGTTCATCGATTTAATCGATTCATTTAGCGAGGAAATAGGTGCCCTTTGGGCAAAATATTTTTCAAAGTGAAATAAACGGAAAAATATTGTTCGCCAATTTCACTTCGCAAATAATCTTGTCCGTCCCAACTAGGTAGGTGTTCAGTACAACACTGAACATATAATATGGCAACATTTAATAATTTAAAAAATTTAAAATGTCTGTGTTTTCTCTCTCTCTGCTCATTCTTTCTATACGCTGGCTGTGTCAATGTGCATAAATTGTAAAAACTTTCAATAAACTGAATAAACTTACTTTTTCTATAAACCCGCATTTGTTTTACGTTACGAGTATACATGCAAAGTGGCACCACCACACACAGCCATCGTATGAAATGAAATTATGAATTATAAAAAAATAACAGTACAAGCTTGATGATTATCATCACCACTGCTGCTTAGCGCCATATCATGGTAGAAAAGACGGTGCCGGTGGTTACGATTCAATCGGATTTTGCAACAACGTCCTATTACCTAAATGTTAATCGTGAAGTGTTTGGGTTAAAGACACGAACACACGAATAATTAAACACACAGCAGACTTCATATCCTGATGAAATCCTATTTACTAAGCGTGAGCGATCGGACGCCCAATTTGAAGTTGAAAAGGGTAAGTGTTACTGGTAACACAGAATTGACAGTTAAAAGCTAGTGCACTTACCTGAAAACCGCTCTTGTTGAAGTTTCCATTTTTAAATCATAAATTGAACTACTTGAAAACGCTTGTTAGACCAACCACCCGTCTTAAACCTGCACACTCCTGCGAAGCAGTTCATTGGTGTGTGTGAAGTTCGCAATCCGCACTGATCCCACGTGGGAACTATAGCCCAAGCCCTCTCATTCTGAGATTAGGCCTGTGCCCAGCAGTGGGACGTAAAAATAATCTGATAATGAGCATTCCTAGTTCAATAAGGATGTTGCCTCTTGGTCTAATCAGCAACTTTTTTTCGAAATCTCAAAACGATTTGATCGGATCCGTTAGTATGAAGTTTGTATGGAATTACAGAACCATGACGTCATAATTTTCAGTGATCAAACTGCCTCCATTTATTCGTTTTATTAAATTAAAAATCGTTTTAATTGCAGTAATGAGGCATCGGTTTTTTACGAGTAAGTATTTTCGGAAGCTTGATAAGTAAAAATGTAAAATTATTTTATTTGACATCAGTGAACTACCCCATTATTTAGGACTATGCGGCTGCATGAGTAAATGAACGAGCTGTTATTTTTCAAAATAGCCAAGCTGATTTAATCTGCGTTCGGGGATCGCGTGGTAAGATAAAATGGTCTTATCTACTGCACTTACACTCCACAAGAGTTTAGTGTTTTGATCACGGAAAATGCGTTCTATCTACACTTTGTTCCGGAAATAAACATACTGTCCAGAATACAACACGGCTAAAAATAATCACATTATCCTACAAAGAACGAAAGTCACCGACATTGCTCAAACAAGTAGTTCGCTGAAGTGGCGTTGGGCTGGCCACGTATGTCGCAGGAACGATGAGCGGTGGAGCAGACGAACGAGTCCTCGAATGGAGACAATGGACGGGGAAACGTAGTCCTGAGGCACGATAGACGGACGACCTTGAAAGGGTTGCTCGGCGGATGGATGCGAGGGGCCGAAGTCAGTATTGTGGCGCGCCATGGAAGAGGCCTATGTCCAACCAGTGGACTGATGATGATGGTGAAAAACAAACACTGCAAAAATGTACCTGTAAGTGAATTCCATAAAAGCCACCTAAATTTTTTAAATATTTGTTACCGCGGCTTGCATCTTGCGTGCTGTTCACCCTGCTGCTGTTCAGCCAAAATACTTCAGCTTGGCCTTACTTCTCCTTTTGATGGCAAATCATTTTCTGGCAACTGAAATTTCGGTGAACCATCACTTCGACTAATTTTTTTTTCGGTCAAAAGATGTCCTATACCTTTTATCGCATTGTATGTAAATAGTCCGCGCGCTAATTGGTAAAAAGGAAATATCCTTAATGAGTAATTAAGGCAAGAACAAGTGAACTAGTTTATTGCTGTTGCCGCTAATTCGTTCTATTTTCGTTTCGGTATGAATACATTACGTATTTAACTACACGACTCAATACAAAAACGTTTTTTTTTTACGTAAAAAATTTAGAGTAATTTACAGGTGCACTGTTATAAATAATTTGTATTTGGTTTTAAGAAATAAGTGACTACAATATTACAAGTTTTTAATCAACTTGCCTTGTTAGTATATAACTATGTACTTATGTTTGTGTAGGTCAAATCTTGCAAGTTAAACTTGACACACTTCCAGTGGTCGTATTAACTTGAAATTTGGTATGGACGCGTAAGTTAGATGACAGTACAAAGTACCTACAATCAACGAAAAGTAAATTCGGCAAAAAAACTAGTATTAAAAATGTTTTTTTTTTGACAGAATTTTTATCGCAATATTGTTTTAGATTCTCTTATCGCGGGAATAGGTACTGAAAGTGACATGCGTCTCGATTGTCTTCGTGTTGAAAAATCTAACTGTCCTTATTTTTTTCTACCTTGCTATTCTGACCGAACTTTCTAACTTAACTCCAATACAGCCATTCATCCGTCAGCAACCTTTTTACCACCCACTGTTGGACACAGGCCTCCTCTCAGAATGAGAGGGCTTGGGCTACACGGTTCAAATCGCAAAAAACTACGACACAACGAGTCCACTCCGAACCTAGCCGCCAAATTTATCCAAGATAATTAAACACAAGTGTTTAATTATCTTTGCGCCTGCGCTCGCTATTAGCGTGCTAAGTAGGAAGCGCGAGAGGATGTCCCGATATGGATTTAACCTTTGCCACATCCGCCGTCTTTGACGCAACACTCACAGTCACTAATTAATTGACCTATATTTTAATTGAAGTGTTAAGTGTTTTGTGACGGTGTCGTTAGTCGAGACTTGGGCAGAGATGACTAGTCTATGGGATAGAGGGATTGAAAATGTTGTCAATGGCATCGTTATTTGTAACAAGAGTAGGAATGTATGAATTGAAAACAATTACTTAGTTTTATCTGTGCGGCAAATGTATGTTTCCATGCAACACCTCTGCCTCCACTGCTACACGAATTAACACATGCCACACAGACCTATCGCCACACCACTACACTAAATGCTGACGCGTTTCGGCACCCTCTACGAGGCCATCGTCGAAGCACCAAAACAACCGTTCAACATGCTACCATCTCCACTACACCGTAAGTCAGTCGAACTTAGCCCGACATATTTCGGATTAATCCGTATGTTGGGCTATACTCGACTGACATACGTGAGTCCGTTTATTTCACTACGACTGAATCTCATAGTAGTTTCTTTTGTAAAAAAAAAATGCAGCATTTTAACTCAAAGATGCTTGTTGCAAAAATATTTGACAAACTTTCCAACGCCACTAGCTTCGTCCCGTACAATATCGTCGACATAAACGACTCAACTTCAGGGTCAGACTTAATCTTAAATAAACAACAACACTAATACAAGTCTCCCAAGACAATCGTCCCTTTTAATCTAAGTATCCAACTTTGACTAACTTCAGTTAACTTTAACTTACTTGGGGCTAAGAACATATAATGTTATGATAAGCGTCTTCCAAGTTTTGTTGTTCATACGAAGGGCGTTAGGATTAACTAGTTGCGTTTGAGCTTGCGTATTTAACTGAGCCTCTAGTGTGTTTTGACACAAGAAAACCGGTCAAGTGCGAGTCAGACTCGCGCACCGAGGGTTCCGTACAAAGATTTTCCCAGTGTTTTAAGTTGTCCAGTGTTGGCAGAGCCCCAAAATGTACGCAGTGTGGGGTCATTTTATATTGGTCTGTGACATATACAGGCAGACATAAAAATTTAAGATTTTGAGATTTTTCTGAGTGGTTAGATCTTTCGAAATTTTTTATTAGGGTGTGCGAAAAACATTTTTCGATATAGGGATTCGTTTGCTAAATATTTATTGACCTTACTTTTCCTATAAAAACAAACTGGTATCACTATTGGCGTCCTTGACACGACCCGACTGCTCTACCAACTTATCTACCAACAAGTAACGACTTCCATCGACAAATTCATTTAATTAGCAACTCTAGGTGCGACGCGAATTCATTCGGTTTTCAAAGAAAATTTATGCGCGCGGGCAATTCAGCTCGTTAAAGTGTGTTGAAACAATTTGGTTGCTCAAGAGTAGGTGGCAACACAAAGAGGTTTTAATAGAATAACCTAACCAACTTAGAAAAGTTGAAAAACCCTCGATATTTTCAGAATTTTTAGTTAAGAACCATTCCGATTAAACTAGCTTTCGATTAAAAAAACCGCGTCTAAGATGCTACAGACAGACACGTCAAACATAATTATGTATAATACCCCTATTTGTACTGAAGGTTAAAAAGGTTTAACGGCAGATTTAGAGAAATTTATCTATGCAATCGAGATAAATTAATACGGGGCAGATTCTAAATCATAAATCAACAGGTCTCTAAGGAAACTAATATCTACTATATAATAATGAATAAATTATTTTTCTCAATTATACGTAATAATTCAAGCGCACAACGTGGTCAAAGTTTCTTACAAGTAAGTTATTATAAACTTGGTCTCAAATGAGCGCTTCATCCGATAAATCGTCCGACTTATCGGCCAACAAGTTGGGCGACCGTAAGCCAGCGACTACGCGGTTATTGCCATATTACACTTAACAACAACCGCCATTAAAACTGCAGTGTAACTTGCGCAGTTCCATATGCATGCGAGCCAGGGTCATTCATAACCCGGGGACACACTGGTCGAGAGGATAGAAGGGAGTTAGGGACGTGTACAGGTTGGGAAAAAATTGTGGGCCCTGGAAGGGAACTACTTTAAATCCTATTATGATATATTATTTTAATTAAAGGAAACGTTCTTTTGTACAAAGTTCAATATTTCAAAAGCGAAACCGATTTTAATGAAACTTAGCTAGCCACCAGCTTAAGAATCATCTCGATTAAACTAGCTTTCGATTATAAAAATCCGAGTCCAAATCGGTTCATCCGTGTGGATCATCAAATCATCAAACGTTTAACGTCTTTTTGGGTCGGGGATTAAAAACCGGGTTCAGCTAATGATGAAAGTTAGCTAAAAATCATCTCTATGACACTAGCTTTTAATTAAAAAAAACCGCGTCCAAATCGGTAATTCCATTTAGGCGCTACGACGGCACAGACAGACACACAGATACACACTTCAAAATTTAAATTTAATTTAAACACCCCTTTGAACCGGGTGTTAAAATCAATACTTTTACAAACATGTGTCTCGCGTAAAGACAGAATTTGGCGTACTTTGGCTACCTTCCAGAAGTCTTTTTGGCTTCAAGATGTCGTTCAAACTCTGCAGTAACATGCTATATAACCGTTACTAAGTATTCGTAGTACTGTTAAAACTTGTGTTAGGTCTTGCCAAGCGTAATGAGTTTGATGGTTAAGATAAACCGAAAGGCGATCATATAAGTCGCAGCGTTACTTTGGACACAGTATAAGCACAATATAATATGTGATCTACACAACGCGCCACGCCGAGTTTGGCACTCGCGCGCGCTGTGTTACTGGATATTTATTAGTGAGTTCGATAAGAGCTTGTGATCGAACAAAACATTCACAAGTTTTTTGTACAAGTGGGTTTTTTGGGTAAAAAATTGCTTTGATTGCACACAGACAGACAGACAAACAGAGGCCTCCTCTCAGAATGAGAGGGCTTGGGCTATAGTTCCCACGCGGGCCCAGCAAGGATTGTGAATTTCACACACACGAGAGAGGAGGCCTAAGAGGAGGCCTGTGGCCAGCAGTGGGACACCGGGCCAGTTGAAAGTAAGTAAAAGCTTATTAAAGCCCACAACTACAGCGGGAACTCCAGCTCCTCATTTACACGCCATTTTTATTAGAGATCCGTAAAAGAGCTAAGTTATCGATATAGCTTGGGGCCTAGGGCTCTTAAGAGTGGCGACCGCGTACCAGAAGGCGAAGTGTTAGTAGGCCTCCCGCAAGGTAGACGGACGATCTGGTAAAGATCGCGGTAAGCCATTGGTTACGGGTAGCACAAGACCGATCGTCGTGGAGACCCTTGGGGGAGGCCTATGTCCAGCAGTGGACGTCTTCCGGCTGATAGGGTGGTGATAAAAATGATAATTATTTTGGAAACGTTTTGTCATAGTAGCTACTTTACCAACCTCATATCCCAAATCAAGTTCAACGCCGCACTTGTTAAAAAGAAACAATTGAGCCTCGTATCGCAGGTTGGGGGACCAATTGAACCATTAAGGGTTCCGCAAGGAGCGGAACCGCCTGCTCAATTGGACGGTTAACGAGGAAACAATCTTGCACGCGCACCGCTTGCCGACGGAACTCTAGTCAATCTCTGCGAGTAGGACGGGGACCCACGAGCGGACCCCTTGTTCACCAAAGAAAGAAACAAACGAACTACAATTTTGTTGCTATGGGGTCTGAAACCTTAGGTCCATGGGGTCCCGGCGCTTACAAGCTTATTTCAGAGTTGCCAAAGCGCTTGGTCGATGCAATTGTGCCCAAAGGGCTGGCAGTTTTCTCTCTCAATGAATCGCTATTCAGCGAGGCAACGCTGCCAGCCTTTTGGGCACCATACCACGGGGGCCTTATTTAGATTAATTTTTTTTTATTAAATTTTTTTTATTATTGATAACTTTATTTACATAATAAAAGCAATTTACAATGACATTAAATCTAAGCTTAAACTAAATAAACTACAACTTAAAACTAAATTAAATCTAAATAAGGCCTCCGTGGCATAGTGCCCAAAAGGCTGGCAGCGTTGCCTCGCTGAATAGCGATGCTGATTCATTGAGAGAGAAAACTGCCAGCCCTTTGGGCACAAGTTGCATCGACCAAGCGCTTTGGCAACTCTGAAATAAGCTTAATTTAGTTTAAATTTTTAGTTTAATTAGTTTTAGCTCGGATGTAATGTCATTGTAAATTGCTTTCATTATGTAAATAAAAGTCTTCTTTAAAAAAATATTAAAAATGTGACAGCGACTCTGTCTCTCTGTCTGTCCGTTTGTTACCTCTTCACGGAAAAACCGCTGCACCAATCTGAATTTTGCAAGAAGATAGTTTGAACAATGAGGAATAATATTAGCTACTTTTTATTCGGGAAAATTGTAGTTCCCGCGGTATAGCGATAACCGAAATCTACGCAGACAAAGTCGCGGGCAACAGCTAGTTCATAATAAATATTGTAAGTATAATAGTATAAAAGCGAAAATAAGTATGTCTGTTTGTCACCTCATCACGGTGAAGCGGCTTTACGGATTGGGATAAAATTTGGACAAGAGATATATATCTTAATACCTACTTTACAATGTAGGACCAAATCCCGGGAAATGATGATAACCAAATTTTAACGCAGACGAGGTAGTAGGGTTTTAACTATAAAACAGTACCGTGACTGACTAACTGAAAGACAACGCACAGCCTAAACCAGTGGACCTAGAGACTTGAAATTTGTCAAACATATACCTTGAGTATCCTACAGGTGCACCAAGAAGGGATTTTTCAAAATTACCACGTGATAGGGAACTAGCCCATTTTGAAATATTTCACGGGGGCAAAGCCGCGGGGCATAAGCCAGTAGTTTAATATAAGTCGTACATCAGCTCATGTGTCCTCAGCTTTCATTGTTTGAGAGGAAGAACCAATTTGTTGCCAGTCGGTTATGGAAGCGTAAGTACAAGAGGTAATGGGTTAGGGATGTTTTGACTGTCCGCTAGGATGTAGCTGTTTGGACAATTGACTCGTATTAGTTTAGTAGTTGACTCGTATTAGTCCTTCGTAGGCATGGCGTAGGCAACATTGATGGGGTAACTTTTTTTTAATCCTGCTAATCGTTATATTATTAACACTACATACTATTGACCTTAATCATATTAAATACGGGATGTTGATTGACCGCGATTAGCCTTACTATAACAGTTTTAAATTATTCGCGGTTAATTGCATTAGACATAATGAAAACGGGATATTGACCGCGATTACCTTATATAGGTTTGATGAGCTCCCGATATTTCGATGCAGTTGCATGCATCATGATCACGGGCAAACCTATAAGGTAATCGCGGTCAATATCCCGTTTTCATTATGTCTAACCTTACTATAATTTATTTACATAATAAAAGCAATTTACAATGACATTAAATCTAAGCTAAAACTATATAAAACTTAAAACTAAATTAAATCTAAATAAGGCCCCAGTGGCATGGTGCTCAAAGGCTGGCAGCGTTGCCTCGCTGAATAGCGATGCTGGTTCTTTGAGAGAGAAAACTGCCAGCCCTTTGGGCACAAGTTGCATCGACCAAGCGCTTTGGCAACTCTGAAATAAGCTTGCAAGCGCCGGCGGGACCCCATGGACCCAAGGTACAAGGTAGGTTGAGATGATCAGGTCCATCAGGCGACCCACTTGCTCGTTTGCTTTCCCTATCGTATAAAAAAACCTGCCAAGTGCGAGTCGGACTCGCACACCGAGGATTCCGTACAAAGATTTTCCCGCTTTTCCCCAGTGTTATGTCCCCAGTGGTCTGTGACATACAGACAGACATAAAAAATTCAAGTTTCTAGGACAAATGTAATTAACCGCGAAATGTACATTCGAAAGAAACTGATTCGCGTGCCATCGTGGAAACCTTTCGCTGCAAAAGTCACATCGACACACCATACTCCTGCCAAAGAAATAATTGTTTAATTGTTTCTAAAAGTGTTCCATAAAGTAGGTAAGTATCTAATACAAAGCTGTAATATTGCTGTTTTACCGAAATCATAAACTTATCAGGGTTTAAAAAACTCATCCGGGCAAAAACGAGCAAAAACAAGTCATTATGACAAGTCAACGCTATGCAGATAAATAATTCTGAATTTGTTGGTCTCAGTTTACTATTTAATTACAGAGGGTCGAGCACGAGTTTCCGAATCCTGCATAACGTTACCGTTATCGTATCGAGATCGAGAAACCTCATACTCAATTTTAGTTCCAAATACACTCACGGGTGGGCTCTGTTCCAAACGCCATACAAACTCGATAACGTTTACTATTCGATTTTACGTGACGCAGGTTTCGAATATTCGTACTCGGGCCTCAGAGTCGTTACCGTATCAAAAAAAGGTTATTGTTTACGAAGGACACACGACCCAGTAAATAAATAAACAATCTTTAGTGTTGGCAATATAAACAAAAAAAAACTAACGACCGAAATTTACTGTCCACAAACATTATTATTATCGATGGAGTGCTAAAACTAAAAAAATGGTTTAATTCCCTAAAGACTCAGTTAAAGTTGAACTCGGCCGGAAACATGAGTAACGAGATAAAGCAGAATGTTTTCCTTCACAACAATAGCTGTTTCTCTTTGATAAGAAGCCAACAGATGTGGTATTGAGTTGTTGCCACCCGATGGGACAAGTGACAGTCGATAGAACATAAAAAAATATTCCGACGAATCGAGAACCTCCTCCTTTTTTGAAGTCGGTTAAAACAACAATCCCATTTTAAAAACGAAACATATAGTCGACCAAGCAACAAACAGAAAAACAAAACAAGGCTGACTGTTTCATTGACTGTTAATCGATAATTGTAAGGTTAAAGATGACAGTTGACGAATGACGATCAAGAAAAAGTCCAGGCTCCTATTTCACCAACTTTACAATTGACGGTTTGTCATGACAATTCGAACTACATTCCTTGGCCAGTATGAAGCGCACTAAAACAGAAGCTCTTCAAGTCAGCAATTGACAACGAATAGTCATTGAAAACTGACAATTGTAAAGTTGGTGAAATAGGGGCCAGAAAAATGCATGAGAGCGATATATATAATGGTCTTTCTCTATCCCCATACATGTAAGTCTTGTAAACCTAGGTTTATTTAAGAAATTGTGCATGTTGACGGTAATTTTTGTATATTTTCAAGGTTTGCATGTTCGTTAAGTGACTGTTCAAGTTCGACACGAACAGTGATATGCCCGTTCACTTACCCGCTGTCGCTCATGCATTTCCCCAAACAGCAACATTAATTTGTAACCAGATGTATTTTATCATTTTTCTGTGCAGGACAGACGAACGATAAGACCGACGACGAGCATGTTTCGCAACTTCATGATAGCCGTATTGAAGCATTCATTACAAACAGAAATTAGAATTCGATACGTGTAGATAAACTCTCTGTTCAGTGACAGCCTATACACTAGAGTGTATAAGGCCTTGAAGAGGCCTAGATTGTATCTGTCCGGAAATACAGATGGTGGGAGAGAATTCCATTCCCCCTTTTACCGTCCGTTCGATAACATATTATCGACCTGGTAATATTGTCTTAGGTATCATTTAATTCCTTTTCAAACCCGTTGAACATTGCGACATAGCACATAAGTTATCCCCGGCGATCTTAACCAAGTCGTTGGTATATTGTGCCTAGTCTGACCTGTGTATGTTGACTCCCCAGCGGCCATTATTGGTTCCACGAGCTACGTATTTTACCTCAACTTGGAGAGTTAACACAGCCCTAAACGAAGAATCATAGGTAGGCATTTAATTCCTAAGTTTCCGTTGAGTACTTAAGTACTTATGCTTTTCATTTTAGAGCATCTTTTCTGTTCAAAAACCGTCGCAGCCACATTTCGTCGACTCTACACCCTTATCGTGTCCAGGCCTTTCGCAAGTCATTAATTATCATTACAGATGGTATCATTCGGATACGTAGGAACGTGACAATTTAAAACAACTTATGAAAGTAAGCATGTGTCTTGTTTGTTTAGCGATTGCCATGCCGTGTTCAGTCTGGCACACGAGCAAAGCAAGTATCTAGTCCACTGTAATTATAAGTCGTGGCGTGGTCGCATGACGGCAATGTCGTGGGCAATATTGGCCATATGTCCCGCGATAGCAGATAATGACGGCTAATAAGTGCCTGTCTTCCATCGTTGGATGTAGTGATGTGCAATCGCATTCGATAGTTCAGAGATGAACTGACGCAAGGCGATATATCGATAGTTCTGTGCGGGCGATGCACCGCGCGGTGAAACGGGCATTTATTGGCAGCACACTCGATTGGCTGTTATGCAAGTGTTGTTGTAATTGCAAGGGCACTGAAGCTTAACAGTTTCAAATGATTCGCGGTTAATTACCTTAGCCATATTTAGAACAAGATGTTGACCGCGATTACCTTAGGTACCTAAGTACTAGAGGTTTGTTTGTTTTACTCCAAACAAACCTAATAAGGTAATTGCGGTCAATATCACGTTCTGAATATATGTCCACTGAAGTTTAAGTTAGAAACTGTGAAAACGAAACATTTATTAAGTCTTTAAACGTTAAAACGCGTTCTAAAACAAGACAAATGGAAACTTCTTTATTTTTAGCTACAAAAACTGGTAAACAATTTGAAGCGGAATCTAACTGAGTTTACTTAATATTTGTCCATCTATTTTAACCACGTTAGCTTCGTATAGGCAATCAAACTGTGGGTTCAAATTAAGTTGTTTGTTTTTAATAACTTTCAAACAGGATAAAACAATCAACTAAAATTCGTCGTCCTGTTGATTTCTAAAATAGTATGTAGCAATTTTTTCATGAAACAAGGAAAATATTGCCGATTTCTTTTTATCTTATACTAGCTTACGCCCCGCGGTTTTGCCCCCGTGAAATATTTCAAAATAGGCTAGTTCCCTATCCCATGAGAATTTCGGAAAATCCTTCTTAGTGCACCTCTAGGATACTCAAGGTATATATGTGTACCAAACTTCAAGTCTCTAGCATTAGTGGTTTAGGCTTTGCGTTGATAGATCAGTCAGTGAGTCACGTTTCTGTATTGTATGTTTAGATTGCGACAAATTTGCAGAGACCTTCGCAACGCTGACGCATCACCCTGCCCACAGCCTGCTGCAGGGTGTAAACAGGTTCAATATTTTTATCGATATCGATACACAGCCGAAGCAGGTCGCCCGTCCCTACGCGATCTTATCTCCGGTTTTTATTCTGGCGATACTCGCTGATAAGCTGAAATGTTCTTTTTCATAGAACCATAGTAATGGCTTCGGAGGCACGCCATCCGATGTTCATAACTTATGCATACTGATTGCTTGGCTTCACCCTTTACTGAAGTTTTTGTAGGCATTATTGATTTAGGTATAATGAAGCTGTCAGAGTTGTTAACACTCCCATAAACACAGGGTTGGGCGAGTGACACGAAAATTACCGATTTTTTGTGGGTTAAACTCTGACCCAGGGTTAGCTTAACGTCAGACAACACAAATACGTCAAGTTAATGTCTAACCCAGATCCACACCCCAGTAAGCAAAGCGATGAGCAAGGTGATAAAATGCCATCGGGTGACATACGAAAGAGTGAAAAACGAATTACTCGTAATTACGTATCATTTAAAGACATCTGAGTGTAGTGGTAAGTCGTTGACAGGGTAAATATTTCATGTTGACATGTAGTTTATTCTATTTATTTAATAAATCGTCAAAGTGATTAATGGACACTACTCAAGTAGGTAAATGGATTCTGTCTACCTACTAATAACCGCCTTGGAAAGCTAGTGTCGGTATTTATATAGAAATGTTTAACACAACTTTTGGTGTAACAAAAACGTTTTACGATATTAAATTGTAGAATATTTTGATTCGAAATGTGTCTACATAGTTGCTGAAAGATCATATCGCGCTTACAAGGCAATCATTCCAATGCCTCTACGATTGCTCGTTATTTATGTCAACCTTCGCCGCCATGACAGGCGCCATTTTGGTTTAACTGTCACGTTCGATTCTTGGCGGGAAGCGCTATCGGTCCAAATCTAGCATGTCTGTGCGCTATTATTGTACTGCGGACTTTGGCTTATTAAAAATGTAATGGCCACTTCGGTACCTATAGGGTTAAAACAAAAGAATCATGAACTAGTCTGTGTCCTACACGAGACTTCGGTTTTAAGTAAATTACACCAAACACGGTTGTTACTAGAAGAAGGTAAAATTCAATTAATTAAGCCTTATCTTGAAACTCGCGATATCCCGAGCTGGTCATATACGTTAAATATTTTCTTAATAGAAAGCAAATTTTCCTTATACGAATCAGCGACCCCGATCTACCACACTGAATATCAATGCCCTAAGCACGACTTGTCGAATCCTGCATTACGTTACGGTTATCGTATCGAGATCGAGAAATCTCATACTAAATTTTAGTTCCAAATACGCTCACGGGCGGGCGCTGTTCCAAACGTCATACAAACTCGTTATAGTTTACTATTCGATTTTACGTGACGCAGGATTCGACAAGTCGTGCTTAGGGCACAACTGTCCAGCATTCACGCGACCTGCCTTCAATATTATTTCTGACCAGCAAGCCCCACTGCTGGACAACCCCCTTGCAAGTAAATTAAAGCGAGATAATTATCTTCGTTACATGCACCATATGGCCGGTAACCATAAGTCACCGGCACGGAAACGCGTACAAGGGTGGTTCCCACGCATTCCTGCGCCCTTTGACCATGTGGTGGTATTATTCTTATAGCAAATTGTTGGTCACTTAATGGTGAACGTTATTACCGTTTTGCAGCTTTGCGGCGCGACGGGCATGGCTCTCCTTGCTTCGTCAACTTAATTTCGTTTACTTCGACAAAAGTCTTCAAGAGGCATTTCATCTTAGCCCTCTACGTTAGTAACGCGTCTGAAAACCCCCCGGGATTGCGGGTATCTATGGGCAGGGGTGATCACTTAACATCAGGTGACCAACTTGTTCATTTTCCTTCCTTATAGTATTAAAGAAATTAAAAACTATTCCTCCACCACCATGCTTCTATGCTCCAATACTGAGGCCCGAGTATGAATATTCGAATCCTGCGTAACGTTACGTTATCGTATCGAAATCGAGAAACTATTCACACTAAACTTTATATCCAAATACGCTCACGGGCGGGCGCTGTTCCAAACGTCTTACAAATTTCTCAATAACGTTGCCACTCGATTACGTTCGAATATTCGTACTATTCGGCCTATTCTTGCCTTAATCACCGACTCGTAAGCACCTGGCAAATCGTTTCACTATGGGAAACCGGACGCCGGAAAAGAAGCGTTTCCGTAAAAACGTCGGCGGTCACGCTCAAGCACAGGGGTTAGTTTAGTACCTAACTGCTAGGGTTGTTCCGACATGTCGATATATACTCAGAGGCAAAATTAATCGCCCACCATTTTTACCTCGATCAATGTAGAAACTGTTATGTAAATAAAGAATACTTTTACAATAAATAGTAAAAACAGGGTGGGCGTTAATTGTGCCGCTGAGTATTGTAAAGCTCCAACAATGATATTACATATAAACAGGAAATAGATACGAAGGGTACACGGAAAGAACATGTCTAGTCAGTTTTTTTAAACGAGATTTTAATCTCAACATGTAGAGCCCTCATTAGACTATATTATGTTACCACTCAGCTACAGATACAAATGTCTTTTACATCACTTTAGAAAAGGATGTATACGATAGTTATATGGATAGGTAATTATATCGTTCCAAACTTTCTAATCGCAATAACTCAGAAAGTTGCTAAGGTGACTAGACAATGACATGTTATTTCTTTGTACCCTTCACTATGTTACTACCTCGCCCGAGAATTAAAATAGTGGATTAAGTGCACATTCATGTGCAATCACAATTCTGGCCTCATCTTGCTCAGGGTTAATATTGACAAAACCTTTTTTTTGTGAAAGTTAAAAAAAAAATTGAAAGTTTCAATTAAACAAACGGTTTATTCTTATAAGCTTAAAAAAACGTATTCTGGGTTTGAAACATCGATAGCCTTAGCACAATCACTAGCGGTGCGATATGGGTGGAACTCAACAGGTCGTGGCGACATGCCGGGAGTGAGCAACCCGCTTTATACCACACTGTCTTGAGACACTGGCGTTTGAGTACACGGTGTCGTGTAATCACGGCTTATAAAAATATATGAAACTGAAATAAAAAACAAAAAAAATCAGCCCGTAGACTTCACGTTGGGGGGCACTCTAGCCATACCTACTCCCTTCAAGATAGGTAAAAAAAAATAGGGACCATTCCTTGAGGAGAAAATACTTATTTGAAAGTTTTTTTGTGTGTTTAACTCTAAGAAAATACTAATACCTGTAGATGGCGCTATTGTGTTAAGCAGAGGTCTAAGTGCCATACGAAATGAATGGTACAGAGAACTCGCTATTAAGTGAAACTAGCTACAGCATACTTATTATTTTAAAGGAACGCGCCATTGTATAAACATTTCCAGTCCTCTTGGGTTTATCGTCCTAGCCCAAACCATTTGATTTTTAAAAGAGGGAGGCAAAGGAGCAAACGGGTCACCTGATGGTAAGCGATGACCGCCCCCCATAAGAACCAACAACCCCAAGAAACTCACTAGTCCGTTGCCGGACTTTGCGAAAGTAAAGCGATAGAGGAAAGGGGGGGGGGAGGGGGATTGGGTCTCCGGCACTCTCACTGACCGAACGAAACGCAACAGGGGTACTGTTGCTTCACGCCGACTTTCTTCAAGAGGGTGGTATTTCCCCGGACGAGCCGGCACATTCGTACGGCAGCAAATAGCTACAGTATGGCTCTCCCACTACAAAACCAAATACTTATATTGGATACCGTTCATTAATAGCAAATTATTTAAAGTATAATGTGGGGTCCCTACATTGCTTATTCATGATACCAAATTACCGGAATTCAGAAATGCATTGCGATACATACATACTGTAGGGGTGGGAAATGTTAGCGACCTGTGCCCTAAGCACGACTTGTCGAATCCTGCGTTACGTTACGGTTATCGTATCGAGATCGAGAAGTCTCATACTAAATTTTAGTTCCAAATTCCAAACGCAGGATTCGACAAGTCGTGCTTAGGGCACTGTTGTAATTATGGTAAGGGGATAAGTAATTGTTTCGCTGTGGTTAATATAAGAACTTTTTTTAGGTTATCTACACTATACTAGCGTACACTATCTGTCCATTTGTGTTTGAGTTTTGTGGCAGAATATTCGGTCGTCAAAAAAAACCGGACAAGTGCGAGTCGGACTCGCACACGATTGCCCCGTACAAAATTTTCCCGGCTTTTCCAGTGTTTTAAGTTGTCCAGTATTAGCAGAGTCCTGTTCTTAAGCAAAACGTAGGTACGCAGTGTGGGGTCATTTTATATTGGTCTGTGACATATACAGACAGGCAAAAAATTTTAGATTTTCATAATTTTCTGAGTAGTTGTGCTATGAGAGCTCCAAACCACTTTCAAATTTCTACGACAAATGGAAGTACCCTTAACGATTTCACAGTACGGCAATTTGTATGGAAACAACCTTTTTAATGACTGTATCTTTTGATTGCGTTGACTCAGAAGTATTTGGATATTAATTTCAGCATGCTACCTCCACGCATTCCAGACGAAAAGGGTCTTGACAGACAAACAGACAGACGGACAACAAAGTGATCCTATAAGGGTTCCGTTTTACCTTCTGAGTTTTTTTGCCTTATATTTTGTTGAAGCTTTCACCTGGTGTGACCATGTCAGCCTTCCTTTTGAGTTGCGGAACCCTAAAAAGGTTCAATTTAAAAGATTTAATTCTCTATGAAAAATCTTTCGTAACTGAAAAGTATAGTCCATCGACCTTAATAAACTTCAGCATAAAGGCCCGGAAGTACCGGAACAATGGGAGCCGCTTGACCGACTGTCATTTGTTCAAATCTCGAAATGACCACAAATTACAGTAGGTACAACTAGTACAAGTCATTACAAGCAGTGACAATAATTCCGGCCTATTCTGAACTTTATTTTGAGGGCGTTAAGGCGCGTGGCAAATGTGATCTAAGGATGCGAACGTGTGTGTGAGCCAGTGTGAGAAATGTTGCGGGAATCGGTGAAATACGAAGTTTTGTAAAATACCCTTTATTTAATAAGGCGCGGTTAGAAATAGTGGCGTTTTCTAGAAATAGATAATAATCTGACACATCTTAATTTAGGTCGACAACAGCTGGAATGAAATTAAAAATGGCTAGGGAAAAACATCTTGATCGTTTAATGACTTTAATGGAATTTCCCGTACTCAATTAGCTTACTGCAGTTATACTCAATAATTATAAATACGTAAGTAAATTGGTAAATCCTGAAAAAAACAGGGAAAACCTGTTAAAGCCTCTTTTAAGTATTCTAATAAGGAACGACAACCTTTAATGGTATTTTCCTCTGGCTTTGAATAGCATAATGCATTAAAGTTAAGGTAAATTATTTTTGGTAATTGGAAAGAGTAAATTTTATTTTGCATGACTGTACTGCACTACTTCGCGGAGGAATAAATTAATTTAATCCATTACTTTCCTTCTTGTCTTAACTTAGGTATATAAATGTTGTGGTAACACAAGTGACGGGAATCGGTAAAAAAACTGACCAAGTGCGAGTTGGCTTCGCGCACCGAGGGTTCCGTACAAATTTGTAGGTATGTAAATAGTTAGTCTATCACGGGAATCGCGTCTCGAAGTTTTTTCCCCGCTTTTTCCGAATGTTTTAAACTTCTAAGTTGTCCAGTGTTAGCAGAGCCCTGCTCCAAAGCAAAATCTACGCAGTGTGGGGTAAATTCATATACAGACAGACAAAACATTTAGATTTTCCGATTTATTTGGTTGTGCTGTAAGAGCTGTATTTATACCAAATTTTAAAATTCTAGGACAATCGGAAGTACCCTAGGGTATAGCTGTAGGTTTTGATTCCACACGGCAATTTGTATGTAAGCCCCTTCTAATGATATATCTTTTGATATCGTTAACTTAGAAGTTTGATTTTCTCGCAGCTCTAAGAGACAGAACGCTTGAATACTTGTTATTAATTCCAGCATGCTACCTCCACGCGTTCCAGAGAAAAAAGGCTTGACACACAAACGGACAGACAGACAAGAAATTGATCCTAAAGGGGTTCCGTTTTCCGTAAAAACATTAAGTGACTCATGGGAATCCAACACTTTCAAACTCTTCTCTAGGCTTGTCTTCAAAATATCACGCTTAAAACGAAATCTTGCGCCTTTTCGAGCTTTATTCAAATATGGAGCAGCGTTTAGCGCTATTTAAACTCACAAGGGGCAACAGTGACGTAAAATTGTTATTTTTAGTACGGAAAGTTAAAAATTAAGTACTACGTGAAAACGCCTATATTATAAGGTGTCCCAATTGACATGTCCTAAAGCTTATGAGTACGGAAATGCTATTAGAAAAGTGTTGGTAGGCCTCCGAATAGGTGGACGAATGATCTGGTATAGATTGCAGGAAGCCATTTGCTACGGGTAGCACAAGACCGATCGTCGTGGAGATCCTTGGGGAACGCGTGTGTCCAGGGGACGTCTTTCAGCTAGGATGATGATTAGAAAACTGACAGTCGATTTTTTTTGCGACACATGCTCTTACGTCACAAACTAGACTTTTCCACATGCCCCAACCGTGACACGTCACGGCAGCACAAGCAGGCGAGCCGTGACGGCGGTCGCAAGTGGCTGGTCACGCCATCGGAAGCAGCGCCTATTGATACCATCTCATTGTGATCCAAATTGCGGCCGGATGTTGCTAGAGACGCGAGATGCACGAGTGTCCACTGTCCAACGTATCACGGTAAAAAACACAAAAAAGTTACTCAAAGGTCACTTTTACTACGACATAATGCCAGTTAAAGAATGATTAGAAGGCTTGCCCATCATGTCCATTTGCTCTCCTAGCAAAGTATTAGGTACAGTCGAGGAAATAAGTTCCTGACCCATCATAGAACATTTTCATAGTAAACGTCATAACGATTTTCCTTGACAATCAATGTATGTCTCTATGACGTTTACAGTGAAAGGGTTCCATGGTGGGTAAAGGATTGATTTCCTCGACTGTACGTCAATATATTACGCTACTAGAAATATTCACGCAAAATGAATCATCTTTCTCATTACAAAGCCTGCAAATGAATTCGACTTTTCACAAATAACGTAAAACTTATACTTGCGATTGCGACTGCACCAGTTTTGGGTTTTTTTAGGTAACTTATGGCCCACTAGATTTTCCCTGATTTTTGTGAAAACTGTTATTTATTCAATGAATCTAGCACCCCCTCCTATCGGAGGTCGGCGATCATTTAGGGCTACCTTTATTTTAGAGACTGCCGCCCGTAAGAGGAATTCAATTAATAGTTTTACAATAAATAAATAAAATTGTGGGGGAGATTAGCTGTGTCGCTCATATACGTTTACTTGAAGCACTTCATACTGGAATTCTTATAAGAAACTGTAAGCTACTAACCCAGTTAGGTTTTTCCTTGCCGTGCCTCACTATGGAGCCGCGCAATTCCGCGTGTCTCACAGAATTATTTCTGTCATTTTTACATTGTCCACCTGTAACGGAGTCACGCTCCAAAAGGAATTAATTCCGTTACACACAGCTTTTGTTAGGTGTGTCCGAGTTATCTGTACATACATCGGTATAGTGTGCTTTGGCAATGTCACAGTATAATTTAATTTTATCTTACACACACACGCATGTAATAAAATAAACTTGTACGTTGCTTTGTTTTTCTTCATGTACATGTTTTACTACATGGTCATTAGAGAGATTACGATTCGAATTTGTATCGATAATCGAATGGTTATTGTTTATCGATTTTGTGATAGAATCTACGAAAGTTATGGAATCTTTCGGTCTATATCCGGTTAATCGCGGTGTAAGACTCGTGCCATTGGTATTATGGTTTTATTAATATTTAAGAGATAGTATCGGTTTCTAATGATGATAGTAATTTCGTTGATATTGGAACGTTGCTTAGGTTAATTTCGTAGTTTTGTCCCTATTCGTAAATGCTCTCTAAACCTGCGTTAATAAACAATTTTGAAACTATTGCTTTTACAAAAAAGCTGCTTTTTTCGTAGTTTTTAAAATATTATTCAATTAATATAGAGACATTTCTTTGACTATTCAAAACATAATGTCAATTAAAGTTTTCCAGTTGTGGTACCTCACCTATTCAAAATCATTCGTAATATTATAAGATCGGTGAGCTCTGCGCGCGCGTCGGCTGGCGTGCGGGCGCCGCGCGCGCAGCCGCCCGGGCCGGCAGGTGTGTGACGCTCCCCTCTCTGTTGCAGCACGGGCAATGCGGCGCTAGCGCGGGGGGGCCCTGCCCGCCGCCCGTCCGGCCAATCGCGGCCCGTCTCGCCTATGATGTCATCGGAGGAGGAGGCCGACTCACTCGCGCCCTGCTCCGATAAGCTCCTAAAGAAACAGAAGCGCGCCAGACAGCGCGTGGACGCCGGCGAGCCGCGCAATTCTTACTCGACTCTCGCCGCGAACGGACCCGCGCCCGCGCGCTCCGCACCAATGAGTGGCGGCATTTACGGCGCCATCTTCGAGGGCCGCCAACACTTCGGCCTCTTCGGCCCCGGCTACGCGCAGGCCGAGATGCTCAACGAACTGCTCGGCCGCCCGCCCAAGCAGGACGACGCCGGCGACGAGGCCGCCTCCGGGGGCATCGCGCACCGCGTGCTGCGCGACATCCTGCAGTCCCGCTCCAAGGAGCTCATGCGGCTCTCACCGGACAATAACAACGTGATAGCGAACAATAACAACGACGAACCCAAAAGTGAAAAACGGTCCCCCGAGCGGCCGACCTCCCGCGACTCCCGGACGGACCTCGACGACGCGCTGCTGGCGCTCGACAGCGCGGGCAACTCGCGCGCGTCGCCGCCGCCCGCACCGCCGCCGGCCGAGCCGCTGCTCGCACCCAAGTCCGAGCCCGAGGACCGCGACAGCGACGCGCAGCGCGCCTCGCCGCGCCCGCAGGATGTGAAACGTGCTCGTGTCGAGAACATCGTGTCGACCATGCGCGCCAGCCCCGCGCCGCAGCCGCAGGTCAACGGCTGCAAGAAGCGCAAGCTCTATCACCCGCAGCAGCACGACGGCGCCGCCGACCGCTACGGCACCAGCCACGGCAGCAGCGCGCAGACCGTCACCGACGATTCCGACGACGACGCAGACCGGCCCCCCATACAACAAAAGTTAGTAGAAAAGAACGCTTTGAAATCGCAACTGAGAACCATGCAGGAGCAACTCGCCGAGATGCAAGAGAAATACGTGCAGTTGTGCAACAGAATGGGACAGGACTCGGAGACGATTGACAACGATGGTGCTTCTAGTGACGTGGAACAGATCGAGGACCCGGTGCCCAAGTCGGAGCCGCCGTCCCCGGTGAAGGAGATTGCACCGCCGATCCCGACGAGCGCGCCGCCCAATATGCTATCGCAGGTGATGAGCAAAATGATGTCGGCGAAGATGCACGCTCATGCAGGGCACCCGCACCTGCCGCCCGGGTTCAACGGCGCGCTACCGCTGCTGCCGCACCTCCCGCCCGGCGACCACCTCCACCCGCACCCGCACCAGCACCTCAACAACGCTGCGGCCATGTACCTTAACGTCAGCCAGAAGCTGTTCATGGAGCAAGAGGCCCGCATGAAGGAAGCGGCCGAACAACAGAACCTGCAGCAGCAGAGGCCGCAGTCGAACCAGCACTCGCCGCAGCAGCGGCAGCTTGGCCCGACGCCCAAGCCGCCGCACTCGTCGGAGCTGGCCGAGCGGCTGGACGCGATCCGCAGCAACGCCGGCTCCGTGGGCTCCGTGTCCGGCGCCGACCTGGAGGGCTTCGCCGAGGTCCTCAAGAACGAGATCTCGGCCTCCCTCGCGAGTCTGATCGACTCCATCGTGACGCGCTTCGTGCACCAGCGCCGGGTGATGGGCAAGCAGTCGGAGGCGGCCGCGGCGGCGGCGGACCAGCTCAACAAGGACCTGATGCGGGCGACGCGGCTGATCGAACGGAAGTCGCCGCAGCCAAAGCCGCCGGAGAGGCCGACCGGCCCGATGCCAGGTAACCAACCCGTCCACCACCAGCCGCCGAACGGCGTGCCCTTCCTGTCGCATAACCCGATGCTTATGAATCAAATAAACGGGTCCCGCGCGCCGGGCGCGGCGTTCCCGCTGCACGGCGAGCCGGGCCTGTCTCACGCGCGCCCCCCGACAGGCCTGTTCCAGACGCCGCCAAAGCCGCTGGCGCCGATGTACGGCCCCATGAACGGCCACTTCGAGCGCGAGCCCAACCCGGAGCAGAACGAGGCGCTGAGCCTCGTGGTGACCCCGAAGAAGAAGCGCCACAAGGTGACGGACACGCGGATCACGCCGCGCACCGTCAGCCGGATCCTGGGGGAGGGCGTGGGCCATTCTCCGGAGAGTAAATTCCCGGAGTCGCCCTCCCCGCGGCCCTACCCTGGCGGGATGGCGCTGCCTACTTCTGTGGCGATACCGAACCCGTCTTTACACGAGAGCCAAGTGTTTTCACCGTACTCGCCGTTCTTTGGCGCGGGCGGTGGCTTGGCGCGGTCCCCGCCGGCTCCGGAGAGAGATTCTCCTCCGCTGCCGCACGCACCAGCGCTGCTGCACCCGGCCCTGCTGGCTGCGGCCCACCACTCCTCGCCGGACTACCTGCGGCACCACCACGCGCACGTGCCGCACCACCTCACCATGCCGCATCACCCGCACATGGACGCCCAGGACCCGCACTCCGACTGCAACTCCACGGACCTGCCTTACGACGGAGTACAGCCTACTATATCCTTTTTAACTAGAACAGAACTAACGAAACATCTCTTACAGGTAAATTACGTATTGACGAAACGAATCATTGGTCATTTAAAAAATATATTGACACGTAATACCTTAATACGTAGTATGTACCTATTTATTTCAAAATTTGTCCACTTTCTAAGTCACTTAATTGCAAAGAAATTGCATTAGGTACGTGGCAAAGATGATTAGTTAATTTTCTACAAATAAATTTCTAGCGAACACGATAATTATTTTGCGACAAAATAAGTAACATTAACAATTTAAAAAAAATTTTAAGTAACATTATAATTTAATGGAAAGGGAATTTATTAATATTACTTTATAAGAACACGGTAAAAACAATTCAAATTAAAAACTAGCTATACCTAAATACTTAAACATTATTATGACGAATGATTCGCTTCGTTAACTCGATAACGCGTCTTGGCTACGCAGTTTTTTCCTCCCGATTACAGCGTTCCAAGCTAATTATGTCACCGATAGTGACCGCTTGTGGTTTCTTTGCTGCTTAGTTTTCCTTAGAGTCACGTGTAAAATAATCCCAATCGATAGAGTTTCAATTTGAGAAAATAAGTTCATCTTGATAATTAAGACAGGTTATTTTTTATCCCGGCAAAAACATACTTTTCACGGGAAGCGATACGTGAATCTTATGCAGGTGAAATCTCGGGCGTTTGGCTTTTTTTTTTAAGAAACCGTGGATTGTGTTGAGAATGTGAAAGTATCGCATATCTTCCTGCGAGGTGTTTGACCCGTGCTTCCGACTTAGTCGACCTCTGTAACCCCACAAATGCTGCGGTCAACGTGTTCCTACGATTCCCACACGATTTAATTCAGTTTCAATTTACGGTTAAGCACACGTAGAAATGGCTTTTGAGGAGGATTTAGTGTCAAAAACAAACAAAATTACTTTTAAGCACGTTTCAGCAAGTAGTCAGCCAAAAACTTAAAAAAAAAAATTCAATAAACTCCTCAAGCATGACTAACAACAAAAACTCAGAGAACAAAACACTATTTATAATTACAAAAAATGTCTTAAGATGCACTTTCCGAGACATGTTTAAAACTATGCTCCATTACAAATTTCATAGCAATCTACTCATAGGATAGTAATCTACTTAAGTATTTCTTTTATGCGTAACTTTCCCTTTGTCGTACGTACTCGGCTAAAATTTACTAGGAATATTTATCCTTCAACGGCCGTATAACGTAGATATCGGCTAAGGCATTATATAAGATTAGATGCTAATGGATTACGTCTTTCTAGTGCTTCCACCTGCGATGTAATGCGGATAGGCCATCTAATCAGATTTAAACCTTTGCTTTATAAAGAAAACAGCAGACAAATAATAATAAAAAAAGTCGATGAGTACTGTTATCCATAAATAATACACACACCGAGACATAATTGCAAGGAAAGGCTAACCAGCTAGCTATCAGTACTAAGGATTTTTCTCTGTAAAGGAATGGATTAATTACAAAACTAGCTATTATAGACAACTAGATTTGGAAGTTTTTTGTAAGTACCTAAATGCTGACTGGAATGATCAGATGCCATGAAATAAATTCAAATGATAAAAAACGCTTCGACAGCTGCCATCAAAGCATGTTTCGGATTCCGAATGTCGTTTAAAAACAAATGCCACTTTCTTTTATTCGGTCGAATTCAGCCAGTTTCGAAAGTTAGAATCTCTATTTGAAAATATCAACTCTTTTTGCAGTTGCCAGTTCGTACTTAATAATTTTTAGGCGTCCGCCGTTCGGTTTCCTGACTAACAAATTCGTTAGTTTTATCAACTCGATAAGTGGCTGTTTAACCTTGGGGTCAACTTTGTTAAAACGTAAACTGATTTACAATTAACTTTTAATAATGGCTAAAAGATTACCCGTATTAATTTAATTTCCAAAATGCTAGTTATTTTCTTATCAGAATTCATTACGATACGTTAATTAAGTTTGGTGAAAAATCCGTCTAAAAGTTATTTTTACTGTTAAGACAAGCTTTAGTATTAAAAGCATTTTGTTAACATAAATTCATCTTAGCCCCCAATTTGAGTATCACTGCTCTAGCCAAAACTTATAAGTGTAATGTGGTTTGTAAGTGTAGTCTACTTACAAGAGTTAGTAGTTCTAAGCCACACCTGTACCTACAGCCCTTAACTCCGCTGCACTCTTCAACCCTGACGCCGATGCACCTTCGCAAGGCGAAGCTGATGTTCTTCTGGGTCCGATACCCCAGCTCAGCGGTGCTCAAAATGTACTTCCCGGACATTAAGTTCAACAAGAACAACACGGCTCAACTAGTCAAGTGGTTCTCCAACTTTAGGTGAGTGTTTTTTTTTTTAATTTTAATTGTAATTTTTGCAAATTTTATTTTTAACTTTAAATCACGTTGCAAATGTTGTCATTTTTTATTAGGGATTTCAGGGTAAAAGTACTTCTTAATATCTTAAAATTGCATTTGGACTAATTTAAATAAAATATGTATTACATTACATAACATCAAAGACGTCACAACAACAATGTTCTACTTAGATTATAATAATTATTTTATTAGCTACGTGTTGGCGAAATAAAGGTAAGCACAACCGTTAAAACAGCAAAACTGTAGGTACTTATTAATTAAACATCTTGTATGAAATAAATATGTATACGTGACAATGTTAATAATCATATGAATTTCCTTAAAATACCACCAACTTCTAAATTTATACAAACTGTGACGAAGACTTACCTAATTACTCTTTTATCGAAGTTAGTCATTTTATTATCAAGTCGAAAAACAGGAAGAACTAGCGAATATTCGCTATCGAAAAGGAAAATGACTCCGGGGCGGACGGGGAGATATCGTTTGGAATTCAAACTTTAGAGCGTCATGTTTGTTTTGATAAAATAGAAACCTACGTCTCACTGATTAGGCGAATTTATGTTCTAAATCAATGTTGCCAAGGCTTTATCAAGTGTTTTATTTATTTTGTTAGGTACTTATGATGCATAATTTTTAACCAATCAAATTAAATAGTAAGTGAAAATGGAGTACGGTGTCGAAATAGTCGATGCTGATTGGTTATTAACAAGCTAGTAATGTCTCCTATCACTTCAACTTAAGATCTGGAATCAAATACCTCCGTATCCTTACAATCGCAATGTTGCCGTGGTAATAAATTCCCATTTAATGGGGTAAATCGATTGATTATTCGCAATCTCTACCCAGTTAGTGGGACAATCTAATAATAATGCTGGGGTTGTAAATTCACTATTTCCTGTTTACAAATGCAGTAGGGTGTCACCCCTTTGGCTTCGTGTAAACAAATTATTAGAAAAGGAAATATAAACTTCTTTAACTGTAATTAGAAGGTAGGAAATCGTGATACTTGGACCAAGGTACTTGGTTCTAGTTAAAAAAAAAACTTTTTTATTCCGTTTTAAAGTTGGGTTTATGTGCCCATTAAAATGACATTGCTATTAATTTTGAAGAACACGTAATACGTAAAATACCAACGAATAACTTTTATGTACCTAGTTTTTTTATGACCGCAAAATCATAGGAACTGGTAATCATTGTGACCAAAAATGTGTTTGATAAATTGATATTAAATGACTGTTAGGATAAGGTAAATCATAAATTCTTCTAATTTTCACTAAAAACAGTTCATCACTCTAATAAAATTAAAAACGAACAAAAATAGGTTCAAATTAGTTCTCTATTTAAAAACCTTAAAATCATCGTAGCACATTGTAGCGTCTTCGTAGCATCGTAGACATCCGCCCGTTGCACTTCGTAGCTGCTACGAAAAATAATACGTTCCTTTTTAAAGCCATTACAACGGTTTATTCGTTCCCAGGGAACCCCAAGAACGTCTAACGGAATATGCAATGAAGGAATGGCCATAAATTATATAAGAAATACGTGTAATAGACGCAATTTGTCATTGCATCCTTTAATATACGTTTAATTTAAAGACTAGGAAAACGTTGACTTAAGGAACTTTTTCTTCTGAGCGTTACTTGCCAATTTAAGCATTTGATCTTTCTTTATCAAAAATATTTTTAAATCAGTTTAATTACAAAATACTGGCCAGTTACATATTGATAAATTCGAAACAGGTTTTTTTTTAATTATACTATCGGTTGGCTAGTTTTATAGCCAGATGTAGAAAATGGATTTATAACCGATCCGACATAATTTAATACTAAGAGAACTATTTGAAGACAGCCAATTAAGTATTTAAGTAGGTACTGACAAAGCTCCAAAATAAATAACTCGCTGGTGAAAGACTAAATAGCGGAAAAATCCCTACAAAGTATTGATTGGCTGAGGCAATTTTCTCGTTATCTAAGGCCGATAACAGGCACCTGCCTGGCACGTGCTTATGATAAAGTCACCCTTCTTTGCGTATCGATGTTCACAAACACGATAAAATGGACACGATAAAAATAAAACAACATCGGAACATCACTATTTGTACTTGTGTGTTTTTCACATCAATAACGGCCAGTTACATATTTCGAATTTGGAAGCAGCATTTGTGTGGCGACTTCTTCGGTAACTTTTTCTTTTTGACTAGAGACTATGTTGCCAGTATGCAGATTGAGTTTTTTTATTTAGAGATGTTTTGTTTTGTATATTGTTAACTTTAGGGTTTCTTTGTGAAATGAAGGAGAAATCGTTCGTTTCATTTAATAAAATTATGAGTCTTTATTAATCACTTGAGAAAAAATAGTAATTTGACATTTAAGAAAAATAAATTGCGTCATAGTACAAGAAGGAATTTTATGAAATTGAACTCTGAAACAAGACGTCTATTTCTAATTGTCGGTACCTAATAATTAAGCGAGTATTTTACCACAACTTTCCTTTTACTGTTTCGCTTAGTTATTTTATTTATTTAAAAGATTAAACCTTTAACATACCTACGTTTTTATCGTTACGCTCTAAATGTAGTTTGGTTATGTACTTACTACCTACTATTATTTGCTAAGTGCTGGAAGTAACATGTTATCATAGAAGCTCACTCGTATCGATCCGTAGTCTTTTCAGGTCTTATCAAGCTTTGCTAGCAAACACTTGAAAGCCACGTTATCATTATCACCAACAGTTATATTAAAGCTCTCAGCTATCTCAAGCCAGTATTATATCTAAGTGTGATAAACGGAACTTGCTAAAAGGTTTCATAAGCTTTATCATAAGTGCTTCGATATCTGGAGATAAGAGTAATGAAAAACTTACTTGTTGTGACACGCTTCGAATAGAAGATTTCGCCCCCTCGTGTGTTTATAGTATTTTTACTCAACAAAAGAACTTGAAAAATAAGATTTTAAAATTAGATCGCGAAAATCACGATTAATAGTTTAATTTTCAAAATACGCTGACTCAAAAATAGTATTGTCAAAGACATCAGCCTGTAGGTAAACGATGTTGCCATAAATTTAAAACTACCCCATCGCGGGGTAAACTTGGCACCGGACACCTCAGTTGTAATTACGCGATTGTGAAATTACCCTCGCCCTTTCAGTTCTTTCAGAGATGTTTATCGCAAGGAAATGGCCGGTTTCCGTCCACAATGCGGCCATTAGTGGACAATGCCCACTAATGGACTAAGTCCAAGTGCAAGTTTTTCCTTGGACTTTTGAAAAAAAATCAATGTGACGTTTCAATTTTTAATGGGTTTGTTTTTAAAAGGTTTAAAAATGGTTGCAACTAGTTTTTAAGTAAAATGCTTTTCAGATTTCTTATTATTCTCATTATATTTTTGTATATTATGTGTTAAGTACATAATTGTTTCTTTCTTCTATTAAGTTCATTAGGGCATTGCTTATCACGATTTATGTTACGTTTTCCGGTATCGTAGCGTTTTAAACAAAACTTTATAATTAGCCTTTCTAACGCAAATTAACTGCATTCTAATCTACACGCTATTAGTAAAGTCAAACTTTACGATAGCCTTTTAAATCGATAACAAGAATAAATCGATAATAACATTAAAACAGACCATTAAAACTATTCCGCGCCTACAAAAAAACAAATGGTTTAAATTGTTCCAATTTCAAATACTTATACCTCGTTTTTCAAACCGTTGACAGAGACTTAAACCCTCCACACACGAGACTGTCCACTTATTAAAGAGTGTGGGATACGTGAAGAGTGCTAGAGCAAGTGCTCTTTTAACCGTCTTAACAAGAGACGCCTCGCCGCTTCGTGTATGCCCCCTTTAAAATATTTAGCAACGTAAAAAAACCCGTTTTTCTCGCGGTTACCTTAAAAAACTAAGACTTCAAAGCTTTCTAAGTTAACAGGCGACTTAAAACCGGCCACCTTTCTAATGGGCAAGTTCTTTCGCATTTATTTGCTAAAAGCGTCACCCCTAAGAATGCTAAGAATGTAAGCTTCAAAGCAAAGCAGCAGTAACCGCAACACGAACTTTTCTCAGCCGTCAAAAGTCTCTAAAGAGGAAACAAACATCCTTTGCATGTCTGCAAAGACTGCAAAGTCGGCAAAGACAAATTCTTTTGGCGCGCAAACTCAAAGAACTCAACAAAGAGTCAGTCGTTGAATTACCACGATAGCACTAATTAGGGACTCGTTTAAGTTATTTCACTTAATTAAGTGGCAGAGTGGTCTAGGCCGGCCCGCAAAGTGCTTGTGCCTACTGCCTAGTTACTTGCCTGCAGGTACAGTTGAGGCCCTCCAATTAATTTTTTTTTCATGCCAGCCACTTAGACGTGCTCACACGATCGGTGGCAAGTTAGTTGCTCATTTAGTAAGTGGCTCGTTTGCTTCCTTGCCCTGTGTGGAGAAGTTTTAAATGCAGATGGCATGCTAATTATTAGCAATGTTGTTATTATTGAGGTAGTAACTTTTATAGAGATTTAAAATAAACGCTAAGAGAAATCTTTTAATAACTCGTAATCTTAAATAGACAATTTATCCTGATGAAGGAAAAAAGACTGTAAGATAATTAATATTTTAAATGTGGCAAAATTGAATCATGAGTTTTAATAAAGTGTCCAGAAAATTTAAGGTAGGTACAAAGGAATGACGAAAATATTTTAAACTAATAACCTTCCTCCGTGGATGAACTAAACCTGATGTCGAATGTAAATTAGTGGTTTCGTATGAGGATAATATAGTAATAGTAGATAAGTACATACATTATTGCCCTGGTCTGGAACTAGGCAATTGCCGGCTAAGTAGCTTGCGAAGCCGTTAAATAATACGAAGCCAGTAATTGTTGTTCTGGCCGTGGCGAATATACCTAGTGGTCTTTTCAACAACCAAAAAGGAAATACCATAAAAAACTTTTTTTCCTGTTTTTTTATCTCTGCTCGCCATTTCACAAAAGTCTCATACAATTTTACGTCCTTTCCATATTCTAGTTACTTAACTCAATATTATCAATTGTAAAAGTCTAGTAGAGCTTGCGTTTGAGTTTATTTTTTATATTAAGTTTTATAATTGACAATGACAACCTATTTATGTAAACTTCATTACGCCAGTATTTTGATAACGGTAAATTTATGTAACAACTGCCAGTCCCAGAGTACTTTGCATAGTACAAATCCGTGAATGAAGACTGCAATATTTGTCATGCAGTTGATTATTAAACGTAAACAGTTTTGACGTGACCCCAATATCTGTATCACTAGACATTGAAGTGGTTTTGTAAGTTCTACCTTAAACAGGTACGCCGATTTAAATGTCGTTAAGTGCATTTGTAGCCACTAATATATTTACCGCTAGATTTCGTAACGTATGAGAATTATTTTTCTAAGGACTCTCAATGTTGCCAGGCTAACGTCGCAATTCCTCACGCTTGTTTAAACCGTGCTTATGCTTCGCACACATTTAGTTCAATTAATATTTTACATATTTTAATTTAAATCTAAAGTACGACGCAGTAAAATATGTATGCGCTGCGCTGTACGTCTACAAGGGTAAACATAACACAACTCCGAAAAAACGTTTCACCTTCGCTTCATTTAACTTTTTTTTTTCGTTTGTCCTAATGCTTTTTTTTCTGAAACTGTAAATATTTCGGGTTTTACTGCCGGACCATCATGTAGAGCCCTTTGGGTGAGGTTAGGTTTGTTTTAAAAAAACCTGAAAAATTCAAAATTTCAGTCATTATTTTTTACAATTTTAAATATCTATTTTATTACTATTTTAATTGAAAATTAAGGTCCTGTTATACAGTTATACAGATAACAGTTTTAAATGATTCGCGGTTAATTGCATTAGACATAATGAAAACGGGATATTGACCGCGATTACCTTATAGCATCGAAATATCGGGAGCTCATCAAACCGATAAGGTAATCACGGTCAATATCCCGTTTTCATTATGTCTAGTTATACAGATATCACTAAAGAAATGATAAAAAATAGGAATTTTTTAACCATGCAAAAATGGCGTCTTAATTATGAGCAAACTTTTTTAGAAATGCTCACACGTGCCTGCCCATTTAGACCAGAAATTAACACAGAAACTTGTGTTTTTACGTCGCCAAGTAAACTAGTGTGGCTCTTAATTTTAATTGGGTGGCTAATACACACACACATTTATAAAACGTAGGTCACACACACATGTGGCCATTTAGACTGGGCGCTAGTCTTTTTATGTTAACATTTTAATAAGGCTGGGGCGTGAAGTGGTCCGTTTTCACATCACGCAATTAATATAACTAAGGAAGCTTATGAGTAGTTTTCCTTCAAATCTCTGCTAATTACTCACTAGTTGACACTTTATGGCTTTAATTCTGTACTAATTAAATTATAGAGTGGAAAATACAGCGCTCCTGCGCTATTTAGTGGGTTCTTGTAGTTTCTTAAAAAAATTGAGAAAAAAATATTATTGACTTAAATAAGTGTGTTTGCTCACTCTTAATATTTTTGTGCTATTTTAAAGTCCTGTTTTTTTTGCAATAAAATGTAGTCATGTCAGATTGAACCGAGACCTCCTAGTTTTTTGATTTCGCACATTAACTATTGTTTTTTCATAACAATTTGTACTTCACAGGTATTCTTACTATTGATTCGAGAGATATTGTATAGGTCGTAGGGAATAAATCCATTGATACTATTTAAATCTATCAATTAAGTACGGTGTTGCCAAGAATAAAATCTAAATAGTTCAATATCTCAAAAACGGCAAAACTTAACTTAGAACTATGACGATTAAACTAGCTTTCATCCGTTAAGGAACTACTATATCACAGCCAGACTCATACACAGAGACACAAATACACACGTCAAACTTATAACCTCCCTCTATTTGGGTCAGGGGTTAAAATTCACTTCACTAATTTTGCTAAGCGCGAAAGAATCCCATTCGTTCAGCCAACGTGAGGAACGTCACACCTCGACACTAAATTCCTTTTTACTTCCGAATTAGAGTTTGAACGCACGCGAACTTGTTCTAATAGGTGAGAGGCGGGGCTGCATATTTACATAATCATTGCGATACGCCATTATAAAATATTAACCTTTCACCGGCGTTTGCCGTTAATAATATAATTAAAAAGGCTAGGCGCGGTTTTACTTATCGTCGTAATCAAGAAGCGTGTTCGCGGTATTCGAACTTTGTTTCCAAATTTAAAAAAAGTGAATCTTCTTTCGTATTTATTTTTAAATTTGGTAGTTGCCAGATGCTAAAATTGTTAATCACTTAATCAAGATTTCGAAAAACTAAGACTGTAAATGACTTATTACTGCAATTTAGGTGATTTTGAATTTAACAAAAACTGAAAAAGGCAGTAGCATTTCAATACAAACTTCACACTAAGCGATCGTTTGACTTTAAAAAAAATTTTGGTTGACCAACTCGGCATATATTGTGTCCTAGTAGCCAGTGCGTCATGTTCTACTTATAAATTTAAAACTAGATTTCTTTTATTTTACAAGCTTTTATTTAAGTTGCCGTGTTTGTACGTATTTACGTATGGGTGGCACTAATCTTGCAAGGTTATATAAACTACTAAATAAAGAGGTTCAGGAATTACCAGTACCTAAGTACATAAAAGCTTCACAAACCGCAAACATGAAATATATGTACAGTCATTTTCATCAGCTAATGAAAACGTAATTAGAAAAGTGGTGGTTTCTTCCGGGCTTATCTTTTCTTCGATGGGGCATTACGTTTTTAATTACCACACCCCGCATTAGCAATCAACTTAAAGTACCTTACTTACGTAGAGCTATTGTGCCTTTATAGGTATACTTTCATATGTTTTTTTTTTCATGCAATGATGACTTAACGATCACACAGATAATGCATTTGAGTTATTAGAGAATGAATTATAATTAAGGCCGCTGTTAGTTGAAAGAGCGCTTACTTCTTTAAATCGCATAAACAGGAGAGTGTATCAAATCTGTAAAATAAAGACTGTTGTTTGTTATTGTAGGTATTGTGGCTGTAAAATCACAACTAGGTAAACATCTCCTATTTTCAAAATCTGAAATAACGTAAATACTTAAAAACAGTCATTCGAAATAAATTCATAAATTGACAGCACTACTCTGCACTACTGGCAGTCTAGAAATCCACAGATAAGTGAATAAAAAATTTCGGTAGCTAAAAAGTGCCACTTGCCAGTGAAAAGAAACCAACTTCTAAATACGAAATGACACTGGCCGTAAAAAACAACGTTATTTAAAATATGGAACACATGAAAATACCCTTGAGTTGTTTATCGTGCATCGCCGCGCCTTGTTTCAGTCTCGAAGGAGCGGGCGAGTCTTTCATTAGTGTTGTTGTGTTGTACCTTAAAAAACTTAATATTGTTCTAATGAACACACGAATTTTGGGCGGGAACGTCACGCGAGTTTTCGACTGAACGTGGCTAAGGCGTGTTAAAATATAATGCCACGGTGACAATATTGAAAGTAAATTACACAGAATTATTTATGGGTAAACGGTTTTCTGTTTGATTAGGTAACTACTATTATTATAAATATTAAGAATTGATGTATGGTAATGGTGTCTTTAGACGTTTTTATTCTCAGTACAAATGAAAATATTGTTTTATTTTCTTGGTATTTACAGTCATTATCAAAGTTATTTTATCCTTGTTGTCCGCTGAAGTGACCGTAACGGAAGTCACTCTTATCTATGGCACAGAAAACTGACCAATCACCGGAGATCTGTACGACAGCAGTATACTTGCATCGTTCGTTTGTTCTTTCAAGTATCAAGGGCTCTATTTAAATTGGACGAAGACGGTTGTTATTATTTTAATGTGGTTTGGTTTCCTTTTTGATAGTTACAAATGTTACAATGTTTTGCCTTGAATTATTTTTACGAAGATATTCTTAGTAAATATTACAACAACAACAAACTTACAAATAATTTAACCTAAGCCACTGGGTACGGAACACTGGACTACTTTATTATAAGCGCGCGTTTATAAATCATCGGCATAGGTAACTCTTAGAATGCTTCGTCTATTTCTCGCAAAAGGACAAAGATCCAAATGGCATACTTAATTAAAAATGTCTGCATTTATTAATACGAGTTCATTTTGACGAGTCTGAAAACTAATAAAAAAGAAGACAACACTTGTCCACAGTCAGCTAGTAATTATTTTATGACGTCAAGTCGTAAGGAATCACACGTCAGGCAGGTTAAAAGGCACGGCATAGGCGTGCTCACATGGGAAATCATTTCAAGTGCCACAACTAAATGTCTCCTGGCCCACCCTAAGACGTAATTAATTAACGCTCGTGTGTACATGCCTTTACACTAGTGCGTGAAATGGAACGCTTTTATGACTGGCACGAAATAATTTGTAATGAAAATGAGGCGCGATTAGATGCGAAAAAGTGTGTTTTTATTTGAATTTAATTTCGAATGTCGTTTCGTTTCTTTTTAATTCGATATTCGTTTGCTATTACAATTACAACTTTTTCAGAGTAAGTATGAGGTTTTATAGCGCTTTCGAAACATGAATTCCACAGTAGCTCACAAACATTTAAACGTCTAATTAGGTGCTCCGTATGAAGATAAAACGTTCTGAAGTACCCTCGAAACTGTCTCATAATAACTTAACTAATACAGAACCCGTGCAACCGTTAATGGTCAGCTTTGGTCCTTAAATGGCCCCCCCTTTTACCCCTTTTTTCGTTTAATACCGCTAGTTGGGGTAATAAAATCTCGGCACTCGAATGAGCTGAACTTTTGAAGCGGGCACAAGACAGCGGGTCAGTACGGGGGGAGAGCAGAGACGGAATCGGGCGGAGTTTTTTAATGACGGAATCATTATCATTTAATGATAAAATTAATTATGAAAA
The DNA here is from genome assembly GCA_963691665.1 of Clepsis dumicolana. NCBI lineage: Eukaryota > Metazoa > Arthropoda > Insecta > Lepidoptera > Tortricidae > Clepsis > Clepsis dumicolana. Next base: position 9,770,489 of record OY829514.1, on the reverse strand, counting down.
AACTTAGTGCGTAAAAGTTGGTTGAAATATCTGCCTTTGCAATGAAGTGTTCCTTATTTTGTAATGTAAATTTTCCGAGTGATAACTTTTTCATTTTGTATCTTTTACCTACTGGAAACCTCAATCGTAATGTAGTTTTGGAGCTTTGGGGCATGAAAGGAATACTTACCTACATAAATATTTATATATATATACACCTTTTCGGAATTACACTTGTCGCGAGCTTTTCGGTGAAGGATAACATAGTGAAGAAACCTGTACACATTGTACAGTACAATCCTGCGAAGCAATTCAATGGTGTGTGTGAAGTTTCCGATCCGCACTGGGCCCGCGTGGGAACTTTAGCTCAAGCCCTCTCATTCTGAGGGGAGAGCGTACCCAGTAAGTAAAAAAGGCTGGTGATGATTGAAAAACATAACCTTCCTTCGGAAGTCGGGTAAAAATGATTTGAATTCGCCTTGCTTAGAATATGCAAACTACCCGCATCAGTTAACTTACGAAAAACTGTTAACCGATAAGAAAGCAAACGGCGTCTGACAACCAACCTGACAAGTAGGTCAGAAGTGACGCTTTCTAATACCTCTATATTATCTATAACTCAAAATGTTACCTTCTTACAAACGAACACACCTACGTTATATGGATTCAATAACGTGAGTTAAGTTTAAATATCACATAATTATTTCTTAGGTATTTATATACGCTTGTAGGTAAGTAAATGATAATTAAATAACTTGGGGTTTAAGTTTAAGCTTAATTAGCGGCAATAATTACAAGAAACAGTCAATTTATCACAACATAACGTTGCTACGCCAACTCGAAATACCTATTACACTTAAGTTATTCATTGTAGATAATATTGATTTTTTACTTATTGCTAATAAAACTATTACAAACACTGACCATAAAAAACTTGTAAATATAGTAGCCATAAAAGGTCTGTAGGTAGTAGTCATAAAGGATGTTTATCTTTTCCGTAAAGTTTGCATCAATAAAGCATTAATAAAAAAGCTCCCGCCTTAGTCCACCCCTGGGTCGGACGATGCAGTCTGAAAAAAAAAGTTTTTCACTAACTGAAGCATTAATCCGGCCGGTATTAGTTTACTCGCTTTTACTGTGCATGTGTGCGTGGCTTGCGTGTGTGCGCCGCGCCGTGCAACTTTCCGCACAGAGTAAAACAGAACAGAGATCAAAAGTTGCCGAAATTAAGTTCTTTAATAATGGCGCCGATGAAAAATATTTCGTAGTTTGTTCTGAACTACGGGGAGTTTTATATTGACGTTGATCTGGTGGCAAGTTGCGTTGACGGTCTGACGGGAACTTTTTGCAGCTCTGTCGGATGTGTTAACGGGATTTGAACAACGCCTAACTGACAAGGGGCATCCTTTTAGTGTGGAAGTAACTTGTACATGGACTCTATTTGTCGTTTAGCGGGGACATTCATAAAGTTATCCCTTTTAGGGTTATTTTCGCGTTTCTCATCCGTACATACTTACTTTTTCGTAACTATATAAGTACAGCAATTAATATAACAAATTCATATTTAGGTTTCTGTCATAAGTTTTTAAGACTGTAAAACGAATGTAAGTAAGGTGAAGTATTAAATATTTTTCTCATACAATTCTAGATAATTTCATATTATTTAGATAGCTGTATTGTATAAGAGCAGTATAAACCTCTAAAATAATCACTTACATAAATAATTACTAAAAACAATACACTCTTCTTTTTCAATCGTGTAGTAAAACCATCTAGTTTGGTAGGTACAGATGAAGTGAAAAACGTTTTTCCACAGGTCAGGCAAAAATCAATCTTATATCAAGGTCATAACACTTAACATGTAAAAAAAGTCTCAATTCAAATATGCATGTATCATATAAAATCATTATGATGACCAAATTAATTAAAAATATATATCTTGCAAACCAGAGGCGTCAAACTCTACCTTAAACTCTACTCTATCCATTGCAGTCATCGACGCACTCTCTCGTACACTCCTCGAAAGCCGGACGGTCCACTCACACACACAGCCCCCGTTACACATACAGGTGCATTTTAATAACCATTGTATTTCGGAACGATCGAAATGAGTGTTTCGAAAATTTGAAATTCGAAAGTTGCGAAATATTTCGTGCCTAAACTGAACGAAAACACGGCACTGCACTGAGGGTTGAGCACGAGTTTTCGAATCCTGCGTAAGAATCCTGTTCCAAGCGTCATACAATTTTTTTACAAAATCCATAACGTTTACTGTTCGATTTTCGCAGGTTTCCAATATTCGTACTTGGGCCACTGATCCTTTTAACATTGTGTTTGTTATTTATATTTATTGTATGTATAATATGTATTTATATAGGGGAAATCGGTTATCACGGCCACCCCTCCCTGTAACTGGCCACTCTGCCAACATAATCGGTAAGAGAATTAAATATGTTATTATGTGATTAAATTAAAATGTATAGATCCAGAACTGTTACCGAGAGCATTAGGGAACGTACCTATACTACGTGAAACGTTTTTACCCCCCTCCCTCCCTCGGAGACCATCCGTACTATATCACGACACCCCCCCCCCCCTTTAAATCTGGTCACGTAGTATTGCTATACAAAATTGGTTGCCAGTAACACGATGACATTTTATAAAGTGGCCAGATAGTGGCAATTTACCCTACAGGTATATTACTATGTACTTATCTAGCTGTATATTATAACACAAATTACAATTGTTATAATAATTACAAGTAGTAACGAAGTGTCTTTCCTCATAATTACATGATTAATTAATGAGCTAAGTAAAGGTTTTTCCTTCAGATAAAATTCAAATAATAGCCTAATAAGATAACTACTGCGCCAAGTGATTTATGCACACCTTAAATTGCTTATTCCGTTGAACTAAACTATAATTCACAAGAATACTCCCTACGTAATTCCTTATAATCGGAGAAACACTAACGTAATACGGACTTTAAACACCTTATGCGCTCGGAAATAAAGTTAACTTTTCTCTGATTCGAGTTACTTATTTTATTTTTCTTCGTATTAGGTATTGGAAGGGGGAAATTTGAGAAGTCAAAGTATGAAAATAAATAAAATGATCATTAAAATGAAGTCATTGTGACTGTTGGGAAAAGTAATTACGTGTTCTTAAAGGTTTTGATTACTTGTAAAGTTTTACCTACTTACGTAAGTCAAACATCATAGTTAGAACCGCTAGAACCGCAAATACCTGCCTGGTTCTCTCTCCCCTCGAAAAATAGTCAATAATAAATGATGTCATCGAAATAAATAAATCTTTACCTCTTCTCGTTCGGTATTGGAAAGTTAACTGAAACTATAAAATCTGATACAGTATATTCTATTATATGTCAGATTTCAAGTTCTTTTTTGTTATTCTGGAACTCAGAATACAGAACAAACCAGAACCCGCAAGCGCGCCTAAAAGTGAAGCAACTAAAACTACTCTTAAATAGAGTAATTTGGCATAGTCATCTCCGAGCACGCAGCGTATCATGACGCGTTGTACGAATGACAATACTAATTAATCCCTTCTCGTGACGTTCTTACACACAGAAATGCAGTTGGGCTTATAAAAAACAGAATATGATAAAATTTCAAGTAAGTAAAACGGGTAGCGAAATCAATAAAAAATGGACTCACTCCGCGGCGTGCGATTATGACCGAACGCGGCTTCTGGTTTATTCTGTATTCTGAGTTCTGGAAATAAGTTTTGTATTGCAGCTTTCAAAAAATGTATATGACTCCCTTTTGTCTAAAACAACCTCGTTTCTTGCTCTAATTATAAAATTAACTCAATGTTTCTGCTTGCACTTAGATAAGTGAACAATAAGTACTGTAAGTAACACTAACCTTGCTCAAGTACTTAAGTTAAAAAAGAAAATCGGCTACGTGTGATGACGGCACAGTTCGCGCATGCGGGCTACAGCTATGTGTTGCGATAAACACGGTTCTTAGATCACATTATTTAGGAGGAAACACTACCACTACCAGAGGGCCGTTTTACAAAAAAACTACAAGTTACAATTTACAAGCGGAAGTCTCATTCTATGGTTCGTATCTTGTCGTTTTGTCTGAAATGTCGAACTATGGAGAGCAATAGAGATATATCACGATAGCACCTAAAATAGCCCAGCCCGAGTTAAAACTCCGGTTTTACAAACCCGTAGATTTTTCCTATGTGCCTAAAAAAACAGTAATATTTTTACAGTAATTTCTAGGCATGATTCTGTGACATTCAACCATTTTTACGACCTGTTCACCAAACCATCTTCTAACTCAAACAAATAAAGAACTTCGAACTGGCAGCTAATAATAATTACATGTTTAAGATAAGTTACCGAAATTCCCATCACTGTACTTACTTGCTACGTTTATAAGCAACTCAATTACAAAGGATTAAGGTCTTGGTTAGAGCGATTGCGAGCAAGAAATCTGGTTCCATCCGTAATGTTCGCAAGCAAGTCAACAATGAAGAAAAAAGCATTGACAATGTCCCCCTAGCGTCTTGGGCAGGAGCTAGGAAGACTGTAGACACGGTATAAATTAAATAAAAGTTATAATGCCGTCTGTCATTTCCATGCAATTTCTGCCTTAAAACACTAAATTCGTGTGCAATGTCTAAACGCTGACATTGGCAAAATACTCCTTGCAAAAAGAGCAAGGGTGAAATCCATAAAAAAAAACACTAAATTTTTATGGGAGTGACAACTGTCAAGTTGGCCGCATAGGAAAGCTTCCACTGAAAGTGGAAGAATAATCAGTGGGAATTTTGAAAAATCCCTTCTTGGTGCACCTGTAAGTAGACAGATAATTTCATTTATTTCAAGTCTTTAGCTCTTGTGGTTTAGTCTATTTGCGTTATCTATCAAGCAGACACGGTACTGTTTTATTTATAGGTAAGTACTTATAGACGATAGAAGATAAACGTCAGTGATATTTAAAATTCCTAATAAATTTATAAGTTTATTATAATTGGACTCTACAAATGGCTTGTTTTTACCTGATATGCACAAAATATGATTATTAATATTAATTATTACCATATGTAATTCACGCAATGATGAATCACTTGCACCGCCCTGGGTTAGAGAGTAATCCGGGGTCAACGTAACGTCAGACTATAAATACGTCAAGGAACATTCAAAACACTCTCGATTTTTTTACCTTCTTAAGTCTATGGCGCGTATAAGCTGCGTTCACACGGGAATCGAATGTTGTCTTGAGGGGGACCACAAGACTTACCCTAGATTGCTCCCGGTTTGCCAATTGTATAAAGCATTCCTTTTAGCCGTTCTTGGTTATAAAATAATTTTATTGTTGTTCACTGCATAAATTTCGCAAAACACTTTTTTTAATAAAGAATAAAAATGTCGAACACGACCCATAGAAATTGATAGAGCCGGGATTTGACTTTTTAATTAAGATTAGATCGAACTCTTCCAAATTCAAATATCTGGGGGCTAAAATCAATTTCGTTGTAATACTGGCCAGTTACAAATTGGAGCCGCATTTGCTGTTATCGAAAAATTTAAAAGCTATTCTACCCAATACATGGAATTTACAATTTAAAACGTTAAGTTTGAATGAAAGATTTCGAACGTAGAATTCTCAGCGGTATTTGAACGGTTTACGTTTAATTTATTGAAAGGGGTTTTTTTGCAAACTGCTCCTTATAACAATGAGTCCCAAGACGTTACGACTCAGGTAGACGCAAGATGCGTTTTCTTAAGACTTTTTTTTATATTTAACTGAGTTACTACTCGAACCTTAACCGTCTTTACATACTATTGAAGTACAATTTCGTCTAGCAAAACTACGCATTTTGACAATCGTCTTATTTTATTTCACTTGATTCAGCTAAGCACCTGGATCAATATGAAATATGTTTTATTTCATTCAGGATAGAGTTTATTTCCGCTAAGCTAGAGCTTCGCAAAAGTTCGTTGATTTTAAAATGGTGGATTGCAAATGCAACAGCTGATTCTGGATGTAACGGTTTTTATTGAATGCGATTTCTCTTTAGCCCCGACTGGACAATTTAGACTGTTTTTTTTTCTACGAAGGACCAAATGTTATATAACTGAAATTATAATGTGATAATACAATCGCTTATGTGAAAAAAGTTATAAATGTAAAAAAATTACAGCCAGTGTCATTTTTCCGTTAATTTAAAAAAGCATTAACGGTTTCGAATAATCAAGTACCTAACCTGGAAAAGGTTTATTCCACTCAGACCCCGTATACATACTCAAGTGCTAATAAAATTGGTGACATTTCTTTCTCTCGCCCGCATGCCGCATGGGGGCAAAAACGCCGACCGCTTACAAATTACTTACGATTATTATCTTCGATTTACATTTTTATCTTGGCTACTAGAAAGTTAGACAAAAAAGGAAAACCTAGACAGTTCGATTACGAAACCATAATTTACAAACTCTATAAAAGTTTTTTTTCATGATCTTTAAAATTATGACGGCACTGTTATCTCCATACTAAAATCATATTTTACTCCCATTATGAGTTGACACTTAAAAATTCCACTTGAATGTTGCCATGTGTTCTATCTGAATCAATAAATGGAGTCCCATCTGTGCACACTTAAAATAAAATACGAAATTTATTACACATGACCGTGACTATCAATATTTGTCACGATATGAGTAAGACTTCTGAAATAGTACATTGTGTTAAGGGCGGTAAGCAAGGAATTACGAACGAGGCTCTCGTAGAATTCCGAGGTGGAAGAAGCCTGAAAAAAGTCACCCGTGAAATATGTATACTTACAATATTTTTCATCACACTTGCGAAGAAACTGAAAGGACCGCGCCGTGCGCTACATTACAGCCCTTGAGCATTATGAGAATAGAAAAGGTCCGAAGATTTTATTTAGGGCATAACAGCCAAATTAACTTGCATGTTTGGAGCTTGTTATGTGCAAGAGTCTTTAAACTCTAAAAAAAACATGAATTAAGGAATAGACCAAACCGCCATGCAAAACCACATAAACATTCTTAATTCAAAAAATACATACAGTGGAACGTAGAACCTCCTCCTTTTTTGAAGTCGGTTAAAAATCAAAATGCATTCGATTTACAACCACCTATATCTACTTAAACAATATAAAAATTTGGTAAAGGTCCTAAAAAAACTTAAAAGTTTCAAACTATTTTAAAAAGGCGTCCATTTTCAAATTCAAAACAAAACACGACGGAGGCGGTGCAAAAAGCGGTTAGTTTAATTAGGTGCTAGACGAGTGCCGCGCCAGCGAAAAAGACATCTAATTATTTAGACACTTCATTTAGTCAATTAGAGCATGCCGTCGCGAGTGCCAATTAAAACATGATACGAGTGCGAGCGAGAGACTCGAGTGGCCATCGACTTGAGATCGAAACACGTGAGTCGACGATTGGCTTATTCAGCTACAATTAATTGCCTTTATCTGTGGGCTAAAGTGTGAAATGATTCATTAATTTTGTGCTTCAAGTTGCACAGGTTTCGCAATATTTTTGAGAGTAGTTTCCTGACTTGAGTTTTATTTATAGAAAAATCGGTTTATTCGCTTCAGTTTAAATTTGGATTGTAACTGATATTTTGGCACCACTTGGGAATTTCTATCTGCATAAGTTAATAACTTTATGGAGTCAACCAAATAGGATTTATTTTTTAAATAGACGTTTTTGCCACAAACAATGCCACACAACGGAACTTTCCTTAAAAATAATAGCAACATTTTTAAATCAATTAAAACCAGGCCTATCATCCACGAAAAAGCGACGCATCGCGTCAGTCAAAAGTGAAAAAAAGTGAATTAGCTGAATGCCAACTCGTAAGTAATTAGCCCTGCGAGACTCTCGATCCGGCTCTTGTAAGCGGAGCGAAGATAGCGAAGCGAGCGAAGTGGGCGAAGCGAGCAAAACTGGCTAATCAAATCCTTTCCCGCCCTCGGCTCTAGTGCCTTTTTATTCGCATTTGTGTCTAAGTGTCACGAATACACGCGGATATAGCAACTTGTGAATTCGCTGTCGTTCTTCATTAGGCTACGTACGTCATGTTGTCATTGTGCCTAAACTTAATTGTAAGCCGTTTTTTCGAATAGCGTAATTCAACGTTGAGAGAACTAACGTTAGCCGGAAACAATTTCGAAGACTTTTAGTGGAATCCGCTTTGCACGTTTCGTTTTTGGTTGCCGTTAAGAACTTCTAACAGTTACCGTCAAACGTGTATGTCAAACGTGTGGCCCGGTGGTTACACATTTTTTTTTATTGTGAATAAATTTCCATTTTTCGTCCAAGAACTCTCGACGCTTCACGTATAAAACCGTTGAAACCCAACTCCTTTGTTTCAACATTTCAATTCCAATTTCAAATTGACGGTCGTCTTTTGTCAGGAATTTTCAGCCAGTGTCACTTTAACCTAACCGCCATATATCGTACTTCGATTTCGCACACACCTAACCGTCATTTTTTTTCTTTGCAGGGAGTTCTACTACATCCAAATGGAGAAGTATGCCCGGCAAGCAATCAGCGAGGGTCTGAAGACGGCCGAGGATATCCACGTGGCTGGCGACTCGGAGCTGTATAGAGTCCTGAACCTGCATTACAATCGGAATAACCATATTGAGGTACAAGTTGTAAGAGACCTTTTATATTTGGCGCTTAGCCTTTTTTAGTATTTAAGAATCTCCTTTTCTCAGAGGGGTTATAAACTTAACGTGTTAAATAACTATTTTTGCATGGAAAATTATCAATGATGAAAGAATAGATTAATTGGAAGACTCCGACTCAGTACGAGTATCTGGCATCAAAAATTTATCTGACCATTCATTTACTATGGACGACAATTCATATCAAAATGGATCTTAGGAACCTGGCGACATCACTTGTATCTAGTCTCGCAGTATTCAGGTAGCAGTTGACAGCACGAACAGACTTTTTTCGGCCTTCGTTAAAACCATTGATATGTCAACAACATTTTCGGTACCTATTATAAAAAGTATTAGTATATTTTATCGTGAAGAATTAACTTAGAAAACTTGTCGCGTCACAAATGTGTTAATAACTGTCTAGTGACAAGTGCTACTTAGATACGAGATTACCGAAGTGTACTTTTATCTAACCGCCAATAAAAACGCAAGTACTGTTAGAACACCGAGCACGTTATTAAAAGACGCCGCCTTTTGTTTCCAGGTTCCGTCGAACTTCAGATACGTGGTGGAACAAACCCTCCGCGAGTTCTTCCGCGCCATCCAGGGCGGCAAGGACACCGAACAAAGCTGGAAGAAGTCCATCTACAAGGTCATATCCAGAATGGACGACCCCGTACCAGAGTACTTCAAGTCGCCGAACTTTCTCGAACAACTAGAATAAACCAAAAACAAACGACGAACGCAATACTTTTCGGCAAAGTTTCGCACACCAAAATTTTACGACACTCGCATTTAGGCCTTCAGAATCAAAATTATTAATAAAAAAAGTTAAATTAAATTATTGAAGTACGTTGGACGGAAAGGGCGCTCGCGCTCGGATAGAAAATTCATTAGGTTATAACGAGTAAGAGAAAATTTAAGTCACCTAGAATTTTATTTGTGCACATAATATATTTCGCTATATATAATTATTATTATATTATTATTAAGTATTATCTTAAAATGGTTTTATAGTTGTGTATATTATCTTAAAAATCATTTATTGATTTAAGAAAAAAACGATTAATATATTAATTGCTTAAGTTTTGATTTTGTTTTTTTTTTTGTTTTTGTCCTTGTTTCCTTCCCTCGGAGCATGTTCCAGTTGTTTCGTTGCGTTGTTGACTCGCCTCGGCAGAAATCGTCAGACTTTTACCTCGTATTTATTATTTTAGGAGTAATTAACGTTAACCATAGACTTTAGTACAATAGAGCAGGGTTATTTTTCGATCCACAAATAAAATAATATTTAACAATATTTTTATACTGATAGCCGGTTTTGAGTTCGTGCAGATTTTACAGGTAAAAATATTAATACAGACAGTGAAATTCAAATAATGATTAAACATCTTGCGTTTCGATTACGGTAAGCATCCTTGGTTAAGTTTATGACATTTCGGATCAATCCTGGTGAAGTCTTCAGTTGTCCTGTTGGACATAGGTTTAAGTTTATATTTGTTAGTAAAATAATACTTTTCTAAAAGCTTGGGCTAGGTCAGGGCTATTGCGGAGCGCTAAATCATCCCCTCGGCACTCAAATATGCTAATCGAAGTCTCTATAACTACAGTACACTGGAATATTAATGTCGTAGGTCAGGTATTTTTAAGTTTCCGAATTCTGAGGTAGCCTTGCGTTTATTTCGGCTTAATCCATTCCCTGCACATCAGCCGCCAATAAACATATTTTTGTTCATAACCACGTCACTTACGCTTATCGGTCAAAATTGCGTAAGCGACATCTTACGGACTAATACCGGCTAGCACGAGAGCACTATTGGTGTTTCCAACAGCCGCATTGAACGGGTTAACTGCATTTATTTCATCCTATACCTAGTAAGAAGAAGAGATGTTTTCTTGTAATAGACGCAAGGCTAGCACAACAATGTTCTTTATACATTTAGGGTTTTTAGTCGACGGATGACATAGGAGCTCCGCAGGCGGGCGTCTCGCGTAGGCTCTCACGCACACATAGACATTCGACCCACACCCAAACAGACGCAATAGTTGAAGGCAACACACTAATAGACCAAATATCCCTCATCAGTAAATTGAATACGCGCTGTCAGAAGTAAAAAGTGCTAAGCGGCAATACATAGATATTTCAGCCGATTTAGCTCAGAGGTATCTACATACCCTAATAGTAAGTTAGCAGTCGCCTTAAGAAGAATCTACGAATTGATCAAGAATCTGATCTAATAATAATCTGAACCTTAGACGTTCTCTGATTTGTTATTATTGAAAGGCCTTTGCTGAACAGCTCGAGATTTTTCTTAAGATGATATGACAGTTTACACAAGCGAATAACTGTTTCTGATTACAAAACATAATTATTCTCTGGTTTTATTTTCATGTTATTCGTATTGCCTCTACTTATTACTTCTGGAAGCGCTACAGCACAAAATTCCACAAAAAAAGACATTCGACAACCGTCACTCACAAAAACGCACTGGGCCACCTCGTCCGATCAGAAGTGCCTTCAAAAATGTTGATTTTTTACGAGAAAAAAAGTAATAAAATTAATTCAAAAGGGCCCTCAATAGAACCTGCCGCCCACCCGAAGCCGGCACGCGGCGCCCGCGCCGCCTCTAGCCCAGTTCACTACGAACAGTATACATACACTATTATACTATAGAAGATTAATTAGTTTGATTCGTAGATATATGTAGCGCGGGACTCGGCGTTTCAGCGCCGAGGCGAGTCTCGAAGCGGCGACTCGCCTCGTCTCGCTTCCCCTCCCCTCGGCGCCGAAGCTCGACTCGCACATCTCGATGTATTTGTTATAACATGTAGTCGCCGGCCGTCCACTCCACAACAGGACACACTTTCATTTCCCATCCTCAGTTCAACAGAAAATAGAACAATTTAATTTAACGCTTCCCATAGAATATACATGAGATACTGTACAGAGATATAGCAACGTGTACATAATACGATAGTTTTAATACAGAGAGTATCGAGTACTATCTTAGCTAACGGAGTTTTATTAAGTCACAATAGAAACAGATGAATTGTATTGCTTTGCGATTGTATAAAACGTTACGCCATCTTTGTTTAGGAGTTTGCAATCCTCGTAGAGTAGGCGGCCGGCCTAGCTAAGCAAGTGTAAGCATTTTTCATTTGTCATTACATGTTTGTTATCGTTTAATTTGTAACCATTTGAACTATTACAATAATATAAGAGTACTTACCTCAGTTTAGGATGGACCAGGCGTCGACTGGTTGTTAGAATAGCGTTCAGGTTAGGTGAGAGAGACGGATAGATTAAGACATCGACACAGAACATAAGCAGCCTCCTCCAGTTTGGTGAAACGGTTATGATTTCCAAATTTATTCCTGCCACTTCGGGTCGATCGGGATTACAATATAACAAAGCTACTGGTATCAGAAAGGGACAGGGTTGTGCGCCAGACAGACAAGACTATCTTGTATTTCTCGTAGCTTACACTTGGGTCCCTCTCTGATAAACTTATGAGCAGACTGTCGATACTGCTAACTGGCCAACGTGTATTTGACATTTAATTTCATAATAACCACATACTCAAAACTCGTTATTAACCTCAGTTATGACAAGTTTGAGAGTTGATTCTTTGACGTTTTAAATTAAATGAAGACGTCTCAAAAACTTCAATAAGATAAGAGGAAATACTACGAGATAGACTTTTGGAAAAAATAAAATAAAGTGTTGCTGACGCCCTCCCTCCAATCGTCCCGATTAGAGCGTAAAAGGGACAACCACAGCTCACACTGATAATGTCTATAAAAACAACATTTCGTAGTCCCCTGTTTTCTCTTCCAATACTTTAGCAATTTTAATGTTTCTTTCAATGGTAATATAAAAATAGACTGGGCTTATGTTTCTATGTATAGTCTAGCGCTAGTGGTGATAGATGGGTTTTTGTGACATATTATTATGTTGATTCGTGTGGTAGTTGAGGTGTAGGTGATGCATGAAAACATACATTTGTCGCTTAGACTTAGCTGTCTCTATATCTGTGGTCAAGGGTGAGCAGTTTTTTTATTCATATCAGAAATATGGACCTGCGAAAGTACTCGTAACACCTAATTCAATCAATTAAAGCAGCAGTTATGATTATGAGCAGTTATTATTATTATATTAAATTACACCTTCAACCTTGTCATAGCAACAGAGGTAACAGTGCTTTCAAGCAGTATCTTTTGTTTTCTACCGATCGACTCCGGAGCAAAACCCCCCCCCCCCACGACCCAACAGTCCTTGCAATAGCCCGGATTCAGTTCCCGATGACGTCACAACACAGTCGCCGCAGGGCTAAAACATCACATCCCTGTTACGTTAAGTTTTTGTTACACGATGTATAATTCCGTTCTTACCATAGATAATGACATTTTAGAGCTAAGAAGAATACTCTGGGGAAGGAATAAAAGCACGAATTGAAGCATGGAATTGATTACGTTTACGGACCCTCGAATCCCGTTAGATTAGAATTAAGTTAACCGACTTACGTGTAACTTAGATTATCAACTTTTTAGCTCTAAACTGACAGTCCTGGAGTATCTTTGATTCCTTGTAGCAATTATTGATCCGTTATTCCGATCTCTCCATAGAACTCTTCATATCTAATAGAATGTTAACGCAGGCTACAACAACACACATTACAATAGATCATATTCATTTCCCACCAACAGTATTCAACCGACATACCGCAATTTGCAAATAGGAGCCGTGATTTAGGATATATTTTCAGAACAGTAAGGAACCCAAGAATATGTAACAGTTTTTAAGCGACGTTGTTTTAAGCGATATTGTTTAAGCGACATTGTTTTAAGCGACATTGTTTTCCGGATTTTTTACTTGAGCGATTCACTGTGCAGCTGAGACCACAATGGATCATGGATCATGCGCGAGAGCATGGGCCGAGCGACGTTCGGAGTATTTGTAAGTTATTGGTTGACTTTTCTAAATTAGTATAAAGACTCAAGTTTGAAACATCGAAATATTAGTCCACAGTGATGTTGGGCGCTGTCCCACAGAAAAAGTACAAAATTCGGTGTTGACTTTAAAACTCATGTTGTATCTATAATGTACGTAGATTTATTGAAAATTGCCCTTTCGGCTACGTTCGGTTTGAATGCTTTGTAATATAGAGATAGAGTTATTTCCGTTTGGTGAATATTGTAACGAATGTCTGAGTTGCACTTACGTAGCTTCGAATCCGTCTACGAAGTGTTTCGATTCGACTATCATTGCAAAAGATATATGTAATTATTTTCAAAATTAATTATTAATAAAAAACAATATAGAATGTATTTGGTTTCACGTTTGGGTATTATGGTTCCTAAATTTTCGAAAAATGTAATAGACTCTATTGTATGTAGCATTTCATTTTTGGAAGTTAGAAAACATATAGATGTACCAAATAGTTGTATCAACTTTTCTATACTTGAACAAATCAATAAGAAAAATGCTGAAAATTAGGTGATAAAGTAAGTCGTTCGTTTGTACCAGATAAACGTTTTCAAAGTTGAGCACGGATTACTATTAGGACGTCTTGGAACATATACTGCCGACGCTTAGGAGTTAAGCGAGGATACGCGCGCGCGCAACCCTAACAATAATTATAACAAGTAACAAACCCGAGTCGTCGTAAGCAGAGCTAATTTTTGTAATGAGATTAAATTTAAATACGAGTAAATGGAAAAAATATTTTCAATATCCTTGTGGTCTTCATTATCAGCGATACACGTTCTGTTGTTTGTATTTGTGCGTACGTTTGTCGTTCCGTTGAGCCGGTAACGGCGGGTAAGTGTAAACGCGGCGAGCGGGCGCGGACTCCAGTGATAAAATTAGTTACAAAATTAATAAAAAAACGAAATTTATTTAGTAGGGCGCGGGGCGGGCGGGTGTCGCCGGCCGCCGCTCGCGCCAACAAATTGTAATTTGACTAGTGTTTAGGCGTTCTTTCGGCATCCTCGCATTTCGGCTAAGTGAGGGGCCCGCGTCCGCTTGATCTGATATATTTAGTACAAATTTCATGATGTTAAGGTTACGAGGCTCAAAGCTTTTCTTTGGAGGCGCCCGCGCCGGCGCCGCCCCCGCTCCGAGGTCGTGTATAAAATTTTATCCAAAAAGAGTATTTTTGTATTGAATATTTCTAAAGTGGGTGTAAAGGTCAGAAATTCATAAATTATAGCGATGACAAGACGGGGGGCTAGGTAAATTTAGAATGTCATGCGTTTTTTGTATTTAATTTTAAGAATAGCGTCGGATACGAAACGTTTAGGGCATTACCATTTGTAAATAAAAAAGTTGACCGGGCGGGCGGGGCGGCGGCGCGCGCGCCGTAGATAAAACAAATATTATAAATAACTTAAAGATGTTTATATGGTTCTGGATGTAAAAAAGATAAATTTAAAAACGATTTTAAGAGTGTAAAGCGATTCCTCGGTATTTGTCTCAGAATGGCTGCTGGGCACTATTGTAATATGTGGGCCTCGGGCATCTACCTAATGTAACGAAGCAAACCTAACCTAACTACGCATTTATTATAACGGTTCTTAATACAATACTTATACATTAATATAATATCACATTGTCATAATGCTTATAAGTTAAAAGAGCGTGTCTTGTCCTTGAGTGTTAGGAGCTAAACCACTGTTCGGTGTATTTAGAGATATCGTGAATGGCGTTTATTGTATTGAAAGTCTAAATTCGTTCTACCCTCAGTAGAACACATCTCACGATGTTATTGGTAATTAAATTGGCTGAACAAAATCTGTTGATCAAAATTATGAATGTAAAGGTGAAGTCTTGAGCAATTCAGCATGATGACCTGTTGATACCAGTGAGGGATGTTTCTTCGTCAATATAACGAGTAATAAAGCTAAGCTTTTATTTCATTATGTCTTTTATTTAATTGCCTTACTTATCCTCATACTCATACTCACCCTAGGGATGCCAGATGGAAAATTGAAAAGATTCACAAGTAACTTAAAACCACAGTCGAACAATTGCTGCAAAGGCTCGAGTACGAATATTCAAATCCCGCATAACGTAATGTTATCGTATCAAAATCGAGAATCTTCATACTAAATTTTAGTTCCAAATACGCTCACGGGCAGGCGCTGTTCCAAACGTCATACCAGTTTCTCGATAACGTTACTAACTATTCGATCACGTTACGCAGGATTCGAATATTCGTGAATCGGCCTCAGTGCCCTAAGCACGACTTGTCGAATCCTGCGTTACGTTACGGTTATCGTATCGAGATCGAGAAATCTCATACTAAATTTTAGTTCCAAATACGCTCACGGGCGGGCGCTGTTCCAAACGTCATACAAACTCCATCCATTAATAATTATCGTGCCCTAAGCACGACTTGTCGAATCCTGAGTCACGTAAAATCGAATAGTAAACTATAACGAGTTTGTATGACGTTTGGAACAGCGCCCGCCCGTGAGCGTATTTGGAACTAAAATTTAGTATGAGATTTTTCGATCTCGATACGATAACCGTAACGTAACGCAGGATTCGACAAGTCGTGCTTAGGGCACTGATCTGCCAGTAGCGTCATCGCCAGCTTTTTTTTTTTTTCACACGGCTGGGCACAGCACAGGGCTCCTCTCATAATGAGAGGGCTTGGGCTATTAGTTCTCACGCGGGCCTAAGTGCTTATTGGAAACTTCACCCACACCATTGAAATGCCTTGCAGGAGTGTGCAATTTTTCCCCACGATGTTTTTCTTACGAAAAGCTCATACCTAATAGATTACAAATGTAGAAAAACTCAGAGGTGGCTGGGGCCCGAACCCACGGCCCTCTACTTGAGACGCCATATGCCAAACCACTAGGCTATCATGGTTTTCTATACTCCTATAATTATGATAATAAAATTATCGTATCGATATCGAGAAACTTCATAGTAAATTTTAGTTCCAAATACGCTCACGGGTGGGCGCTGTTCTAAACGTCGTACAAATTTCTCGATAACGTTACTACTCGAATACGTTATAGGTCGTGCGGCGAATTAAGATCGCTTGTCAAAAGTGGAAGGGGGATGCGCAGAAGTCAATTCTTAGGTCTATTTGGTTGCGCAGAGGGGTGAGGGGAGGGTGCGCGCTGGCGCCGACACGTTATTGGTAGATCAAGTCGTTCTTCCCCTCCCTCGCTTCGTTCACGCGTCACGTGTCTCTTGAGTACTGTTGCGCACGGATTGTTTTACTGTATTAGTAGTAAGTACGTTATGTTGTCGTAGTTAGTGAAAAAAATTCCCAAATATAAAGTTTGAACATGGCAAGCCAGAAAAATGGTTTACAACGTGAATTGTTATGTTAAAAAGGAAACTAATTAAATCATGGGTAATTAAAAGCACGTAAAAAATACTACCAAGACTCTGAATAAACATACTAGCAAAATAAGTCACGAGCAAAAAGGAGTGTTATATGTAAGGTGATTAAAGGTACAAAAAAAAGCCAAATAAAAAATATATTTCAAAGAAATACACCCAGAACTTAACAATTTTGTGGGCAATTGTACAGATGCACCAAATTGCCCCCACCAGTTTCGCCGAGCGATCTTAATCCATCGCGCGGCCTATACGCAGGATTCGAATATTCGTAATCGGGCCTCAGTGACCCAACACGAATATTGCCCTCCGCAGTGAGAGGGCGCCACTCATAAACTAAGTATCCCGCTGGAGGATGATGAGGTAGCGAAGCGAAACGAAACAAGCGACCACCGAAGCGTGTGCTCCCAGAGGAAGGACTAGTCCGAAGGATTAGTCCGAAACAGGCTATACTCGAGTGCTATACGTGAGTGATCCATTTATTTCACTCTCGCAGTAGTTATTACATGTTAAAAGGTGTTTAGTTCATTTTTTAATTATTTATATGACCATTGTGTTGAATTTGTGATAGAACGATGTTTTTGGTTTTGTACCACAACTTTATTGTACTTTATTAAGTAGATGATTATGAAGTAGAAGAAAGAAGTATTTATTTGACAAGAGTAAGCCAGTTTTCCCGCCTTCATGTATTTAAGTTTGTGTTTAAAGCAACGCTAGTGACATCTATCGGTAAGATGTTACACTTGTAAGAAAAATTATATGTATAGAAGAAGTTCACTACATATATCACAGATGGCAGCACTACTGGTAACTTCAGCGCCATCTTGTAATGAGCGTGCAAACTAACTATCGTCTCACTAAACTCTGAAGAACCAAGTCTGGAATTCGAAAATTTATTTTAATGTAGTTTTTTATTCTTAAAAAATGTCTTTTCCTTCTGATGCTTATTGTATCCTATGACAGAGATGCAAATTGAAGTTGTTTCCAACCAATTGAATAATAACTTAATTGCCACCCCTGCATCTTGAGGGTATTAAAAATTCAAATGAGCTCTTAGTGCTCAGTGCATATAGAATGAGCACTAATTTGCCTAAAAGCAAGTTTCCTGCTGACATACCTTCAAGATCTAGGCAGCCCTTAAGTACTGATTACTAATTTTTTGAATAATGCAAGTGTTAATAAAATTAGGCACTCATTAAGCGTTTTGAAGGGCGAGAGAGCCAATGAGCTATCGCAAGTCAATCCGAGTCGAGTGAGTTCTACCTGTCATTCTCCACCAATGGAGACAAACTATTGGCCTGTGATTGGTGGAAATTGACAGATAGACCTCAAGTCACTCGACAGCGGAGTTTTGACTCGCAATAGCCCTCATTTTATACTGAATCATAATTATTATTTAGTGCAAAATAGGAAGATATCAAAGTTATGATTTCTGGGATGACAAATGGTCTCGTTGTAGGGTTATACCAATTTGAGTAAATAATCAGATTAAGGATAGAAAATAGCATCAAATAGAACAAGCATATAATTTATTGTAAATAGACACTGCATTACCTAAATAGGTATGAATTTTCTCTAATACAATGTATTTCTCGTACTGACATGATGTAAATGAGATAATGCGTCAATAGGCACCAGCGGGAACCGAGTGTGTAACATTTCGGGTAGGTATTTTGATGTCACAAGTATAATTTAGTAAGGAAATACTTAGATTTGTTAATCTACCTAATCTAATCTATCTGTTGCTCCAACTTGACCTTGAACAACAAGTTATTTTGTTTTTAAAACCTGACATCGGATGCGGAAAGAGGAATGCATAATGTGGTTCTATTCAGCATGCGAGGTACGCACACACTGCTTTTACTCTGTGATAACTATAGTAATAAAATTAGTACTGGTCCTGCTCTCCATTACAAGGGCCTGGTCTGGTCAAACTATACAGACAATTAACCTATTGTTTGCAAACATAGCAAAACTCAGAGCAGGAGCCTAATTTTTTTTTCTGTACCAGCATATTCAGGGATTGAATTTCAACAATTGTTTCAAGGAATGCTTTACTGTTTTAACAAAAAATATTATTAAAAAGTCACTGTACAAAAATGTCTGCCGGTAAGCACAACACATTTTACCAAATCATGTTTTGACACCAAGCTGCTTATCTTGCAGCTGACCGATACCAAATAACATAAGTTTAATGTGAGCCTTTGTTTTAGCACTTTGGTCTCTCAACTCTTCCGCCTTCTTTTCAAAAGCTTTTATCCTTAAATCCAAGTACTTAGTAGCTTCTTCCGCTGAAAATTCTAGAAAATGATTTAAACCTACATTTATTAGCATAGTTGAAGTGTCAGGCACTGAGGCTTCCATGAAAAAGTTGCAGCCAATATTCAGTTGAGTTTTAAAACCATCAGGATGCATGTCTTTTGAAGTAACCACTTTTAGTGTCTGTTTTTGTTGGACCAAGTCGGTTATCTCGGCGTTGACTTGTTGCAACCGTAAGTCTATATTTTTCAAATCTTCTTTCAAGACGTCATTGATGAACGACTCATATTTTGCGATGGAGCCGTCTGCTTCTGGAGTCGTCATGATTTTTGCGGACCTAATATATTCAATGTACTCTATGACCCAGACCTACGAAACAGCATGGATCGTCTTGGGGTTTTTTTAGCTGCGATCTTGTAAAAGGATTCGCGCAGTAATCAAAAACAACAGTGAACTGAACGCTGAACGTAAACGGGAGCCGGTTGTTGTTGTTTTTTTTTTTTTTGGTTATTTCTGCTACGGAAAAGGCGAATGTTTATTTAAATTACAACCACACAGCCAAACAAAAACGGGAGTCGGGTCGGGACTCGGGAGCGACTTGACGTTGACAGATGACAGTAACACTTGTGATAGTGTTGCAAAGAAATAAACAAAAACTTCCCACAAGCTGTTTATAGATTGGTGTACTTAGAAGTGAGATATATAAGGGAGTAAACCAGGGCCGTGTTTTATAAAGCTACAAGTTACAATTTACAAGCGGAAGTCTCACTCTATCACCTTTTGTTAGAAAGAGACTTCCGCTTGTAAATTATAACGTGTAGCTTTATAAAACACGGTCCTGGTCTTCATATTAAAATTTGTTACGTCAAAAACAAAACTGTACATAAATACCAAAAACACGTTCACAATTAATCTAACCTGTGCAAAATACATAGAGTTCATTTAAATTTTTTGATAGAGCGTTAGCGTTTCCTTTGTCTATGCTCTGTACGAGTAGAATAAGAATTAAAATAACACCTAAACATCTTGTTTACCTATGAATTAAAATAGTACATGATGATTATTTTTGACTAGGTACCGTGAGACTCAGTCACAGTAAAATAAATGGATAACTCACGTATATTAGTCGAGTCTGAAACATATCTGGCTAAACTCATAACCTGATATGTGTGTAAAATATAGTTAAAGCATTACTTGACACCCAGTATACGTGAGTGATCCATTTATTTCACTACTGTATGCTTAGTTATAATAATGTACTGGGTTCGGAGACAGTAGTGGTTATTCTGTAGTTCTGTTCCCATGCATTTATTACGTTTAATCGTATAAGACGTTTACTTAAAAAATCGAATTCAATAAGTAGTAGAATAATAACTTAGTGAAAAAAAAACTAAAAACAACTTTTATACAAAAAGTTAGGACGATCGAATGAATTTATTTGTTCGTTTTTCGTTTTGAACCCTGAACTAAGAGATAACAATATCATATTGATAAAAGGGTAATCTGAAATTTATGTTAATCAAATATTTTCTAGATGTAAAAATACAAAAAATATATATCCGTAAGCGGGTTATAAAACACCCAAATGTATGGGTTAGTGGTAATATTGTTGCAACACTCGATTTCAATGGCAGTTCAGAGGCGTTTTTTCATAAGAAATAAAAAACTTGACTTTATGCCGTGGTAAATAACTATATTTTACTCGTAAAATGTTTGAAACGCATCAAACCATTTGATACGATTATTGTAAATAAAAATAATCATAAAATATATGATCATGGTGATAATGGCGTTCAGAACTCTTTTACTAATTTCGTTGCGATCGTAGCGACATCTAGCGAAAACGACTGGAACAACTATGTATAGCAGTAAAGTAGAGAACAAGTCGGTATTGGCTTACCTATCGGTTATGTCAAAAAATCGCAAGGTGACGCGAGTTCAAAATTTTTAATTTATGTATTGCTATTTATCATGCAATTTCCATAACTCCTACTTCAGCATTTGATTAAATTGAACACAGAGGATATATGACGAGAAAGAAGAAAACAACGACATGAACGAAAAAAATCGTTTTATTTCTTAAGAGAAAACAGTTTAATGACATTTTCACATTTTTGTACCTAATACCAGAGGAATAATTTACCGAAAATACCTACAAAGTGTATTCCAATTCATTCAACATTACATTTTCACACAGAGCATTCTTGGTAACATTTACAAGTTTTCTTTTTTGTAAAACAATATCGAAAGTTTCGAAACAACATTCACAACGAATTCTGTGCACATGCAGTAACCTTATTTTGTGCGGCATAAGCTTCAAAAAAGCATAGCACATGACAATTTCAAGCTTTACCTACTCAACTGAGCACTTTTTGTTCAAGCGCGGTTAGGGTTGCCAGGTGTCCGGATCTTTGCCGAATGTTTGTCATTTCATATCTGCCAATCAGGTGAAAACCGAAAGAGAGGAGGAGAGGAGAAAGTCCGAAGGAAGCTTGGAAGTTGTATTTATGCAACTGATTAGAAACTTCGTCAGCGTAATTTGGAACAGTACTTCGAGCTTATTATATTTGATGACTAAATGGCGCTGGAGTCGCTAAAGTTCTTCTAATGGATGACCTTTCATATTGAATGACAAGCAAGGTTAGGCTTTTGGTCAATCCTGCTCCACCAAAAGATGTGGAACGAAAACGCGCAGAGCTACTCACGCAAACACGTACACACACGCACATGACTCGCATGTTTTTAATTTAAAAAACCAGTAGGTCAGGCTTTCATGGCAAAATGTTCTGCCAAAATCTGTGTCCGGCTTTTGTATTTTTGGGCCTGGCGACACTAAATTCGTGCGGTAAGTTGCAAGAATGCTCTTGGTAATTGACCATGTGCGGTATCCACGGAGCCTAAATGTTTGAGAATATTGTGATATGAACGGCTGTTATATTTGAAATCGTTGTCTGTACTGAAAACAATGGCAAGGGCGGTAGATTTGCTGGCATACGTGGTCGTATTTGATGAATATTCGTGTCGTCTCTCTTCCGTTTTCCACCTGAACAACAGAGATGGAATGACAAACATTTGGCAAATATGGTCAAGTGAAGTTGGCCGTATTTGACGAATATTAGTGTTGCCTATTTCGTTTTTCGGCCGAAGGACAGAGATGAAATGACAATCATTTGGCAAATACGGCCAAGTGACAGCATTACAGCGCTGAACTGATCGAAACTGTCAGAACGATCTTTCCGAGCGCTCGATTTTTATTATATTCAGAGCGTCTAGTGTAACCAATGACCAAAAAAACGTTTCAATCGCGTTCATGTTAAAGTGTCAAATAGTGTGAATTGTTTGTTGTCGATACGTGCCACTAGTGGCACTCCCAACTTGCATATAGTAATTCAGAATTTCAGACGTAAATGCGAACGCGATCGAGACGTTTTTGATCTTTGATTGCACTAGAGGCTCAGCTCCGATGTTAAAAAAGTACGGATAAATGTACACAGTGCGCTTTATACAAAAAATTTAACAGGCGCTGTACAAAATTTTATATTCTCTCACGTAGCCACTGTCGCCTCCATTACACTTCACTTAAATCTAACTTAATCTACCGATTTAAATTAAATATACACTACTGTGATGGACTTTCGCTTACGAATGAACTATGTGCTACATTACTGACTTATTTAAATATAATTTACAAGAAAATTTTAATGTAACTCGAGGGAAAGCACCTGAAATTACGGACGATATTTTTACGTTTTTTCCGTAGACATGGAGAAAAAACAAGTTCGTCAACCGCTTAAAAAATAAAGCTTCGGACGCCATCTAGTTATTACTTTAAAAACATTTATGAAAAACACGACTCAATAACACCATTTTGTTCGATAGTGGCTCCATCTATTTTCAAACTGGACTTTTACATGAGTGAATCTAGAATCTAGTCGATTTAGCGTCGTCTGTAAATGGACTGTTGCAAAATTATTGCGATATTGATGCATGGTTTTTTAACCTTTGTAATGCTAAAGGTGGCTAGCACCGTTGCAGTACCACTGTCTTGCTGGCCGCTCATGACATCCTTGTCACACTCATTCTTATTCGCGTAACAGAAAGGCACAGCTACCTTTCCTTTACATTATTTTTAAATGTTTAACAATGTTTTTATACTTAATTTTTTCTCAAGTTGAATTTTAACGTAAACGGCGGTCGACACTTGTTTTCTTCGCCCATGTTAAAGAAAAGCAGCTATCAAGAAACTTTGGCTTTTTTAAGTTAGAATAAAAATAGTTTTAAACCCTATATAGTGGACTGACGAATGGACAACGAGATTTTTTTATTCACACATATATATCACATAGTTTTGTGATGTCACGAATTTTGGCCGGAACATTAATTATTTATCGTTTTATGAGAAACAATAACAAAATTACCACTAAAACTGGTAATTTGGCCGTTGGATGATAACTTTGTTACTCTTTAAGAAAAAAAGTGTATACTTGTACACTTAAGGTACATTTATATCGTCTTCTTAAATAGAGAAAAAAACACGGCGGCTGTTTTTAGCATGCTTGTTTTAAGTTACTATAAGTTATCGCCCATATGCCAAAATTGGTAGTGTAAATGGACTAAAAACGACAATGTCGCTATTATAACATTAACTTAACTCTAACTATGAAGACCTTAAAATTACTAGGATTCCACTCACAATTTTACAGCTAAAACTAGATTGTGATAAAACTAGAGTTCAGTTCTTATACCTATAGATGATAACGAAAAAACAGTTGTCCCATCCAATTCACCTATTGAAACACTTACTACATATATATACAGGATATTTACAAAATGTCATAGTATATCCGCGACGTCAGATTTCAATATTAAACATTACGCCGTTTTCACACCATTCCAGTAGATAAATTAAGCATATATTTATATATTTATTTTACTGGCATGCTGTCAAAGCTGGCTTTACAGCATAGATCCAATGTAAAACTTAGCATTAGGTACTTATTAACAAGAGGAATAAAATATTAGTAAAGTTACACTAAAACTCTAAGTATAAAAAAAATAACGCCATCTTTGAACGAGTTGTGGAAGTAATACATTTTCCCGGTTAAGTGAAGATAGCTCCCGCCATCTAGTAATGTTTTGTGGCGTTAAAGAAGTCTAAGAAGTGATTGTTTATTAGGTTAGTTAAAATTACAATAACAGATATTTTCCTATTTCCGACAGAAAAAGGTTTTCTTGAATAAACCTTTTTGGAAGGCGCTCACTGGACGGCCTACTTAAAAAAATAAAATATCACTGGCCAGTTTCACAAAACCACTGGTAAGGAATTACGTTATAAAAAGACTTTTTTTCTAATTTAAAAGCGGTTTCTGACTAGGCAATATTTTAACACGTTTAATACGAATAACTTTAGAAACACGTAAATTACAGAATATCTAAACAAATCAGGTATTTTCAATTCCGAGATTAAAATCAACAAACTATCACATTTTTAAATCGACGATGGACTGCGAATGGATGGAATGATTTTGAAATTAACGAACTCTGAAGTAGGTATACGTACATTTTAGGAGAATCTTAGTAGGTAAGTACACTGAAAAGCAATCGTGTTGGCGAAATCATAAATATGTAACTACAGTGTGGTAGATTTTCTATGCGACCAAACCCCTATTTCACCAACGTTACAAAACGCCAAGACGAGCTAAGCCTACTACTACTAGGTACCTCTATTTTTCTCATAACTTGGGTTTGGATTATTTATTTTTATTTATTTACTAAAAATTTACACAGCATGACAGTAACAAAACCAAAGCACTGGAATTTTTTAAGTATACAGAAAAATACACGTGAAACTCAACAATATAAAAAAACAAAAAATTAATACACAACTATTTAGGGATACACCTAACTAGCTGATATTTATACCAGATAAACAAAATTCTCGGGATATGATGTCAATGGTCCACCAAATAAACATTTATAGAGTTTCAATTGCACTTACATTTTAGATTTTATTGACATTTTAAAAAACTCCGATTTCGTCACTAACTCACTGTTCACTGATGGATGATTATCAAAATTCTTAGGGTATACTTCCTGAAGTCCTAGAAAGCTTAAATTTGGCATGTAAGCATTAGTACACGAACAAAAATTTCCGAAATTTGGAACTTCTACCCACCAATCGTTTAAGCTAGCGGATGGTACATTATAAGAAAAACTTAAGAAAAAAAATTGCCATAAGCACTTACAAAAAGATCAATACTAACTTAACATACCAAATTTCAGCTTTTTAGAACTTCAGGAAGTACCCTAAGAATTTTGATGATCATCAGTGAGTCAGGGACGAAATTGTTTTTTTTAGATATCAATAAAATTTTAAGTACAAGAGCTAGGCAATTGGAACTTTATATATTTAATAAGTCCACCATTGACATCATATCCTGACTATTTTGTTTATCTGGTATAATATAATCCCAAGTTATGAGGGTCCGAAAAAACGACGAAGCGCTTCGGGAAAAGGTAGGTAGTGCCCTTGCGCTTCGCTTAGCCCGTCTTGGCGGAGGCACTGCCCCAGATTAACATGCCTCGCTGGAGGCGCTGCCATTTCTGAATTTAAATGGAATTTAAGTTAAGGCGTTCGTGACATTTAGGTAATTATAATATTTTAAATATTCACGGTTTTCGCTCATTTTAAGACTTCTGGACTTAAAAACACGCATAGTGAATACATTAAAAACACATTAACGTTTCGTCTGTTGCAATAAATTACGTCAGACTTATTGTAATACATAATTTGCGTAATCAAGTCCCTTGGTAAAAAAAGTATCCCATGAAAAAAAAACGTGCTGTATCTTTTTTTCCGTTGAAGTTTAGAGTCAACGCTAAAGACGCGTGGGCGCACGGAAGATTGAAAATAGTATGGAGGAACCTCAGATACTAAATTTTGGAGAACGAAAAATCGATATTTGTGTTTATACAAGCTTTTATTTTTTACTTAGGATTTTTATTCGGAGCTGCAGTTGTCCTTATCGCACTGATTCTGGTCCCGCCTATCGCCTGCGTCACGTCGGCGCGACAGAAATATTGATCATATAATATTGATTCACGTGAATGAGGGCTCACCTAATGTTACCTCTAAATAGCATTGGCTAGGTACTTAATTATTAATCGCGCAGTTATATCTCTCTAATTTCCCCTCGTTAGATCTTCCAAATATTTCTTTGCACAGTTGCAGAAGTCAATATATACCTTCCCCTCTTATTGGCGAACTCAAAGACGTTAATTACCGCTAATAGTTTTCTTTTTCTTCTTAAACATTAACGGACTTCAAATGTGACAAAATTGATAAAATTCGTGTTGGACCACCGCTGAGACCTACACAATCGGTCCAAAAAAACAATAATTGGGTACAATTCGCGACCAAATGGAAGAAAAATCCGTTAAAAACAATTGAATATTCGAAATTTAAACGAGTTTTATATCTTTAGAAGTTGTAGTAACGCCTCTGAGTACAGAGGGTCGAGCACGACTTTACGAAAGCTGCGTAACGTAAAATCGAATAGTAAACGTTGTCGAGTTTGTATGACGTTTGGAACAGCGCCCGCCCGTGTGCGTATTTGGAACTAAAATTTAGTATGAGGTTTCTCGATCTCGATACGATAACCGTAACGTTACGCAGGATGCGACAAGTCGTGCTCGACCCTCAGTTAGCTAACCCATTAAGTTGGGACGTATCGAAAGGGCGGCGCCGGGCCCGCCCCGCCACCCAACCCAGCTAAGCGGGTGTATAAAGTATATAGCGGTGGGTGTAACGCGAATGGCTTTTTGAACAACCCTAACGGGTATTGTTGCCAATATACCACCCTTTGAACGGGAAGTTATAGATGCAAGTAGAAGCATTTACACAAGGGGAATAAGCCGACCTGATAAATGTAAAATAGAGAGGAAACGGATAGTAGTTTGAATACCGGATATCCGGCGAGTTAGGGTGAGGAATGACAGGACATTCGGCATGTTGTCATGTTGTGACGAGTTTGCACCACAACAGGGAATGATGCGATTGAAAGAATTCGGGCACCTGCCATCTGGGTGGGCATCTGTGACCTGGTGATTGACGAAAGCCGATTATTTTCGTGCGCAATCACTCCGCTCATGTCTTATTTGATTACTATTACATTGCAAACACAGTTACTATAAAAACAACATAAGTCTTCACTGAAGAAAAAGACACTACCAATTTGGGT
Organism: Clepsis dumicolana; assembly: GCA_963691665.1. Classification (NCBI taxonomy): domain Eukaryota; kingdom Metazoa; phylum Arthropoda; class Insecta; order Lepidoptera; family Tortricidae; genus Clepsis; species Clepsis dumicolana. The sequence continues at coordinate 9,742,970 of OY829514.1, read as the reverse complement.
AAAAATCGTAAGTAGTTTCTAAACACTATCTTCTGGCTCCCTTGTGCTGTCAAGCGTTACTTAAGTTATGTTTAAATCACGTCTTAATGGTTAGATTTGTGACGAAATGTATGTGTCTGACAATGACCGTCAGTTTTGTGACGACTGCTAAACATAGTTAAGTAATAAATGATGCACTGAAAACGCCTAGATATCAAAATAAGGCCGGTTAGGCCCACTGGATATCCGTTTCGTCTCTAAACAATACAGGAAAGGCTAGAATTACAGCCTTTGTAATAATTTACGGATACTGCGTGAAATCGCTGATAAGTTAGTAATTAGAAAAGTGGCTGGGATGCGAAAATTTCGATAAAGGAAAATGAAATGAGCCCCAGTTTTCACCAGAATCGAGTAGTAACAATATCGTGTCGCCATCGAGAAAAAATCATATAACGTCATAGAATTTTTCTCAATGGCGATACACCGTTAATACTCGATTCTAGTAAAAAGTGGTGCTCGTGATATTGGCCCGGTATAGACCATGAAAAATGGAAAAAACTGTCTTTGACTTTGGACCTGACCTTGATTAATGGAAATGATGCGCCTGAAAAAGAAGAAGATTGTAAAAAACTGTAAAAAGGTATTCCTGACCACACATTTGTTCCTACCTTAGAAAATAAGCTGGAAAAAATTGAGAGACGAATTGTGCACGAAAAAGTTTTACAATAACTATTTTTGTAGAACTCCCAATTAGCTTAAATTCAGTAGTCGACAAAAATAACGTTTATCACAGGATATTGTGTTGTGGATCCCGCAGACTTAAAGACGGTTTCAGGACGGCCTGGGATATTAGAGGTCTGGATGTGTCTGGGTTACGACCATCCTTTCGGAAGCGTCGGGTGACGGTGTCTGTAGAGTAATCCATATTCTTCATCTTTACACTTCATCCAAACATATGTAATGAACACGTTTTTTACTGGATAAGTCCATATCCTACAGCCAACAGAAAACCGGTAGGAAAAACTTCGCGTAGTTTTTGTATGCTAAAACTAACGTTTTCGGAAAATAAGTGCTTTATATTAGAAACTTCTTATGCGTTGACATAGATATAAAGGAAAGCGCGAAAGGTCCCGCACAGACGTCATCAGATCATCCTGAGGCGCATCCTGAGGCGCTGACAGATTTGAGCAATCACTTTTATGAACATCGAGCATCGAGCAGAATAGAAAACAGACCCAAACATAGAATCTAAATCACCAAGGAGGGGAATAGTTCATAGCAGAAATCAAACTTCACGAGGGATTGAACGATAGTTTTATCGACTATTCCAGCTATCGATGTTATCGAATCGACTCTTCGCTTGTTATCGACTTGTAACATTCTGTAACACTTATATTTAGTGCAATAAAGGTTAAAAAATAAATATTTTTTGCCGAAAATGTACAAAAGCTTCCAAGTAGGTGTTTCCGTTTTGTTCCAATAAGTTACATTCAATTTGTTTTATTGCCACTCATATCCATATCAATCTAGTAATAGCTAATTCAAATCCGCTTTTGGTAATTTGCATGTCATGTCGTTTGTGTTAAATTTGAACTAAATAAAATAATCGATAACTGGAAAAGTCGATAAATCGGTCGGTGTAATTACAGGCACAAGAGGCATTTCATCTTAGCTCTCTAGGTTAGCAACGCATCTATAAACCCTCCGGGGTTGCGGGTGTCCATGGGCAGTGGTGATCACTTACCATCAGGTGACCCACTTGCTCGTTTGCCTTCCTCGTTGTATATAAAAAAAAGACCTCTCCCAACTTTTGATTTTTGGTAGGTATAAGAATTCCGCTCCTTGCTTATCATATACCAAAGAACAGAGCCAGAGCACGGACGAGAGCGTTCTTTCGTGTTATTTTAGTATGAATGATAGATCTTGATTTAGGTCATTTAGGTACACCAAAATAACGAACAAAGAGCGTAAACTACGCGACGAAATAATGACAAAATTGCTCGGCTCGGCAAAACAATTAATGTCGTTTTGTCATTTTGTATATATCTATATGTATCATTTGCAAGATTGCTCATTCTAATTACAAGTGAACGTTCAAGCTATCATGCCCCTATTTCGCCATCTTTACAATTGTCAGTTTTAAATGACAAATGGCTAAAACAAAAGCTCTTCAAGTCAGCAGTTGACACCGAATTGTCATTGAAACTGACATTGTGAAGTTGGCGACATTGGGGCCGGGACCTCTAATTACCTACTCAAAAAACATCGTGTCTGTTGTCAAATGCATTAGAAGAAGCTATCGTGAGATAACAGGCCGATAGGACTGCTAGTGTCTATCTGTCATTCTCCACCAATGAGAGACAAGCTACTGGCCTATGATTGGTGGAAATTGACAGATAGACCTCACTCGACACTGGCGATCCTGGCGGATTTCTGACTCGAGATAGCTCTTATTCCTTAGTTCATGTTCATACACTGTTGACCCTCGCCTCGTCGGCCGCTAGAGAGCAATGAACACACGTCGGATTCTAATAAGTATGTATAACTCTGTAAGGTCGTCTAGCACCAAGTTGGGTTAGACACTAACCCGGAGTAAACGTAACGTCAGACGCTAAAGTTATTTTTTTTTGAAGTGAGCTGATCCACTTAGCAGAAATCACAATGGCATTATGTCTAATACAACGCTATCATCTGCTTTTGTTCTCGTAACCGCCAACCAGTTACTTACAAAAAAGGTCAGAACTGCTTTGCATGTATATTGAAATTTCAACCTTATTCCTTGTTGAGTGGGTTTAGAGAGCTCTAAACGCGAGTTTTATATTTTTTATTTAATACCAGTACATCCCTGTCGTGGCTAGAGTGGTTATAAAATACACAAGTGTTGAATATGGCATTTTAGTCTTAGACCACTTTAAACCTACTCAACATGGAATAAGATTGAAATTTTAATATACAAGCAAAGTAGTTCTAACTGTTTTTTGTAAGTAACTGGTTGGGGGTTACGAGAAGGTGATAGCATTGTATTAGACACAATGCCATTGTGATTGCTGCTAAGTGGATTAGCTCACTTCAAAAAATTTGAATAGGTACGTCAAGTTAACCCGGGGTTAGCCTCTAAGCCAGGTCGGTGCAAGGCCAGATAGGCTTAAGGAAGTTTATCATCTAACACGCTAGCCTTCGCTTGGGCAAACGCTATCTCTTTCTTACACGATTTTGTACCGTTTGACAGAAAAAGAGGTAAGATAATAGTCCCACTGTTTTCATTAGTCCTGATCCTGGGTCCCGTTTCTCGATGTTTATTAGATTTATAATATTAGTGTTTTGTCTCGTAAATGACATGAAAAAATGAAACAAAACACAAATATTATTAGTCCAATAAGCTTCGAGAAACGGGGCCCTGATTTCGAGTAACTGATGGGCGACTTTACAAAACAAAAAGTGACATATCGTGCTGTTAGTGTACATAAAAAGGGACCTTAGCTCGTTACTAGATAGATCAAATTAAACATGCATCTGGATGATATAATTAATGTACATAGTATATGCTTGTTAACACGTATTTATAGCTTTACATAATATAACTAGGTAAAGTCCGGAATAGCGTCCCACTCGCGACGGGGTTCGAACTCAGGCCTAGTGCAAGGAGTCCCGGGCTGAAGTCGACGGGTCGGTGGGATCTGGCGCCGACTGAAAAGAGAAAAAAAAAACATCAACATCGTGAAAAAACCGGCCAAGTGCGAGTCGGACTCGCGCACGAAGGGTTCCGTACCATTATCTATATAAACAACTTAGAAAAGTTGAAAAACTCCCGACATTGTCATTTCCAAGTTCAACATTTCAAAAACGGGTGACCCGATTCTAAGAACCATCTCGATTAAAATAGCTTTCGACTGAAAAAAATTGCATCGAAATCGGTAAACCCGTTTGGGAGCTATGATGCCACAGACAGATACACAAATACACAAATACACAGATACAAAGATACACATGTCAAACTTATAACACCCCTCTTTTTTGTCGGGGATTAAAAAGCGGCAAAAAAATCATGTCTGTTGTATGGGAGCCCCACTTAAATATTTATTTTGTTTTGTTTTTGGTTATTGTTGTTATTGCGGCAAAAAATATTCATCAGCTGTGAAAATTTCAACTGTCTAACTATTGCGGTTCATGAGCTACAGCCTGGTGACGGACGGACAAACAGACCGCACAGCGGAGTCTTAGTAACAGGGTCCCGTTTTACCCTTTGGGTACGGAAACCTAAAAAACCGGACAAGAGCATGTCGGGCCATGCCTATTGCCTAGTGTAGGGTTCCGTAATCGTTACTACAGAGAAATGCAGTACGACGTCTTCTTGTTCAGAAGAGCAGTTTTTCGGCAACAACTCAAAAACGGTAAATCAAATCATGTTGAAAATAATTTCTGTTGAAAGTATTTTTTGAGCGTTACCTTTGTAGGTTTTTCATATTTGTGACAGGGGGGGGGGGGGGGGGCACAATTCATGCAACTTTCGGAGCGATTATTTCGGAAAATATTCGCTTAATCAAAAAAATGTGTTAAGGAACCTTAGTGTTTTTAAAAGACCTGTCGAAATATGTGTCACACGTTGATGTACGCTGAAATATATATATTTTTCAACTTTTGCTAGGTACTTACATGTACCTATTAGTCCTTCTAGAAATATTTATTTTTGTTATTTAACTATCAAACAAGGAAAGGTATTCAACAGTCCGGCTCCGATTTGATTTATTTTTATATATATCACACACACAAACACGCACACACATGTTAGAGAGTAGTTTAAAATAACGAACACTTTTTTTTTACCTGCCCAAACTCAACCTATTCGGAGAAATTGTCCTCCAAAGTACTAAAAAGTGATCAAACCCTCTAACTTCTGTAGAGATTCGTTAAAGCTACTTTCGACCTTCTATATTTGCTTGGCCGGCAATTTCTATTTTCCCGGTCTCTACGGTAATGTACTATTGCACTATACTTTGTCAGTGGCGCCTTTTTAACCCAGTTACGTAATGAAACGACCATGAATGTCTTACTGTGCAACTATGCATGTGGGCGAGGGATGCGCCGACCGGGTGCGCGCACGCAAGCCGATTATACTTAATTACAACGAGCGCGTTGCCAGGCGAAAATAATTACGGTAAGCAAAAGGGGCCGCTTGAGTGATGACTTCACTAGCTTTCGCCTGCGGTTTTACGCTTGTATTTTGATTGTTTTCATTGCAGAATTTAAGCGAATGTAGAAAAATTTTGCCGTCTCGAATGTACACAAAACAGTTCCTAATACGAACTGTAAAGACTGAACTCACTGTCTATGACTGACTTTTGGACATAGTTTACAATTTGGGTCTCATCAAGACCAGGCTCCAGTAAAAGCAGTAGCAAATAAAACACTTTTTTGTTAAAACCAAAACGTCGAACCATTAGCGTTACGGAGATGCGATAGAAAATGAAATAAAAATGTAAGTAAGCCGTAAATCCTTCACACGTCTATTTACTACGCAAACAAAACTGAAACTACTTTGTAGTGTGGTGTGGTAACCTATACTCGTAAAATGTACCAAGTTTCGTGGTACAATGACGTTAAGATTAAATCTTTATTATATAAATAAATAAATATCGTGGGACAATTGACACCAAATGTTCTAGTCCCAAAATGAGCAGCGCTTGTGTTATGGGTATAAGACGACGGATAAACATACTTATATAAATAAATACATACTTAAATACATATTAAACATCCAAAGCTTGAGAACAAACATTCGTATTAATCATACAAATATCTGCCCCGACCGGAGATCGAACCCGGGACCTCGGGCTTCGTAATCAGTGTCTCTAACCACTAGGCTATACGGTCGTCCAAAGCCGTCGTCTTACTAAAAAAAAATCTTCTGTATTCTTACTTACTCATCAACGCCCATCCTAAATCCTTGGACCTGGAAAGCTGAATTTTCGCATAGAGGTAGGTTCACTTTATTGTGTAGAACAGGGCATTCAATTGGCCCAATATCCCATGATTGTTGCATTGTGGTACTTTACATTGCGAGACCATGGAACTGTGGAACTATGCTGGATGCAAGCAAAGCTGAAGTTATTTGTTGAGATGCTTGTGTTAAAAGTTTAAGTTTTGAAAAATAAACTAACCATAAAAACTTCATTTTTAAAACAAGCCTTTCCTGCTGACTGTACCTTTTGTTGTCTGTACGTGTATTGTTGTCCAACTTACACATCCATATCAAATTTCAAGTCAACCCGACCTCCGGAAGTGGATAAAAATTTCGTTCAACTTACAAGATTTGACCCGAACATTACATAGGTACCACTTACGTACGAGGGGCGGCTGACAAGTAATCTCCTTGGTCAGAAATATATACAAAAATAATGCTGGCTGGTATAGATTTATATTCGTTTGTTATTCTATTTTCAAAATGTATAACATTCATTTGTTTATATACACACATATCATAAGTCCTCTAAAATGCGTTCAGAAACCGTAGAAAATGACCAGCATTGCAGTACGCCGTCGCCTCCCCCGCCAACCACCTCCACCAGCAGGTCCTGCAGTAAAGTAATAGTTCGAATTCGTTGTCGTAATGACTTTTCGATATCGAATTAAATTTTTCGAATTTGACTACCAACGTAATTTACGATCATAGTGAAATAAAACGGATCACTCACGTATATAAGTCGAATTTAGTCCGACATGTATAATTAATAATGTGATATTGATTTTTTTTTTACAAAAAAAAACAGTTTACGAAACGTCAGCTCGGTATATTTGTCTATGATTAAAAAAAACAGTCAAATTCGTGACAGGTATGGGTATGATATATGCCTTCGGCTTCTGAACCCATCTTAGAGTATGTGTGCTTATAATATGTGTGTGTAGATAAAGTAATGTATGCAACTCCACATAATTAGGCCTTAAAACACTCATTATGTAGCAGTTGCATAAACTACTATTATTGCATCACGTTTATTTGTCTCCTACAATTGTTTCAAACATGTCGGTAGAAAAAGTGAAAATGGATAAAATCGAGCAGCGTGCGGTGATTAAGTTTTTGACTAAAGAAGGGAATACGCCTTCGGAGATCAGGAGATCCTAATTTGTTATAAAGTTTTGGTCAAAGCAGTTTAAGTTAGGTCGTGAGAGCCTGGAAGATGATCCTCGTAGCGGAAGACCAGTTTCGGCCGTCACCGATGAAAATGTAGCCAGGGTGAAAAAAAATATATTATAGGACCGACGAGTGAAGCAGTGGGAGATAGCTAGAGATGTGGGCGTCAGTAAAGAGCGAGTCAATGAAATAATTCATGAGCATTTGAACATGTCCAAGGTTAGTGCACGTTGGGTCCCCATAATGTTGACTGCATTTGACATGGAGAGCCGTGTCAAATGTTGCGAAGAGTTTTTGGACATGAGTCGAGGGAAAGAGGAAGAAATAATTTCTAGGATTGTAACATGTGATGAGACTTGGATTCGACAATGGGACCCGGAAAGTAAGCAAGAGTCGTTACAGTGGAAATTTAAGGATGAGAAGCCGCCTCGGAAATTCAAGGTCTGTCCATCGGCAGGTAAACTTATGGCTACAATCTTTTGGGACACAGAAGGGATTTTGCTCATAGATTATTTACCGAAGAAAATTACAATGAATGCTGATTATTACTCAAACTTACTGTATCAACTAAGAGAGACAATAAAAGAAAAACGGCGAGGTAAACTAAGCAAAGGAATTCTGATTTTGCACGATAACGCACCGCCCGCACAACGAAGCTAGCAATTAAAGACAATGGCTTCGAAACCATTGACCACCCCCCTTATAGTCCAGATTTAGCCCCCTGTGACTATTTTCTGTTTAGACTTCTCAAGAAAGACCTCAGGGGACGAAGGTTTATGACCGATGACGAAATGAAGGCTGTGGTTACTGACTTTTTTGACGACAAACCGAAAGATTTTTTTTAATGGTTTCCTGTTACTTTTGATGCCTAGATTTGATATTTGCCATAGATTTGATATGGAACACGATATAGTTTGCTAATCTTTTTTTTCTTTTCTAATTTAAATGTTTAAAATTCATTAATTTACGGTACTTACACGCCTTTGTATCACCGACTTAACGATACCAAATTTCAACTCAATCGGTCCAGTAGTTTCGGAGTAAATTGGCTGTGACAGACGGACAGACAAACACGCGACTCATCCTATAAGGGTTCCGTTTTTTCCTTTTGAGGTACGGAACCCTAAAACACATAAATCAATGTCTCTCGACTCGATATGGACGGGCAAAGTAACGTCCGATTATTAAAATCTACAGCGCAATATTATGCACCAATTTACCGCCTTTTGTATATTGAAGCGTTTTTTAGGGTTCCATGGCCAAGATGTCATAAACAAACCCTTAAAATTTTGTCCTGTCCATCTGTCTCCGTCTACGTGTCTAAATGAGGCAGGTATTTTACCTGGAAATAAAAAGGAATACAATTTTGAAGGGTGGTATAATTATACCTACCATGTTCCGCGAGCTGTTTTAAAAGCACGAAAAAAAAGCTTTTTTTTACTGACGAAACCTGAGGAAGTAGTCCTTTATAGATTTTCGTACATACCTCGATTTCAAACGCAGGTTAATTTGCACAAAATATTGTCAAGCAGTAAGTCTACCTTTTTTCATAAGGCCATTGTGCCCCACAGAGAAGGTCAAGAACCGGCTGGGACCAGCGTCCAGAAGTTTAGCCGCATATAGACACAAACACACACTAACATTCGTAGTACGGACATATTTTTTACTTGGCTTCCCGTTTGCCAGCGATCCCAAAGTTATTGTGCGGTCGGTTAGACTTGGCAGACTTGGCTCGTTGACATACGCAACAAACGTAGTGGCCAATAGTTTTCAAGATACCAACATTCCATAAGATCTCTATAGAGAAGTTAAACTTTTACGTAGTTTTTAAGTAAAAAGGAAACCTTATAGTGTGAGTCGGTCTGTCTGTCAGTCAGTCACAGCTGATTATCTCCGTAACTACTGATGCTATCGACTTAAAATTTGGAACAAATTGAAGTAACTCAAGTATTTTGCAAATAGAATATAATTATAACAATATGTTATTTTTATTGCGACATGGTCTGAAACGGGGTCTTAAAATTTCAAGATGAACTTTCTGGGTCCATTGGGGATCATTTGAAAAGGTTTGCACATTGTAAAATATTTTTAGTTTTTTTTAACTTCATAGTTTTTTTAATTAAAACAATAACCGGCCAAGAGCATGTCAAACCATGCTGAGTGTAGGGTTCCGTAATCGTTACTACAAATAAATGCACTGCGTTAAAACTCAATTAAAACACTTAGGTACCTACTACTGTCTCAAAATGTAAAAATACGACGTGAAAAACTGCACCAGTAAATGAGTGTATCTTCACGGCACTTACGTCCTTTTGTTGAGAAGCGCAGTTTTTTTTAGATGGTGGCTCGGAACCATCGGCGTCTTGATAGTTCCTGATAGGGTCAAAAACTGGCAAAAATCATCTCACGTAATAATCGAATGGCCCCCAGTAGTTTAACGTTACAATTAGTTTTGCTTCATGGCTATGATTCTCCGCAAAGTCACGCCCGGATAAATCAACCCTTTTACAAAGTTTAGCGACCTACCTTTTTTCCAATCAGTAGGCCAAAGTCCGATAATCGTACTATAGGAGACCGGATCGTGCCGTTGCATTCAGAAAAAAAAGCAATAAAATAATTAAATGCGCGGCCGCAACAATGTTGCAAACCCGTTGCGCGGGCGCGGGACGGACTCGGGAGAACAACTTACTATTATTACGCTCAGAATATAGAACAAACCAGAACCCGCGAGCGCGCCTAAAACTGAAGCAACTAAGTAAAACTATACTTCGTCTTTAGGGTTTAGGGTTCCGTACCCTTTAGGGTCCGTCCGTCTGTCTGTCCGTCTGTCACCAGGCTGTATCTCATGAACCGTGATAGTTAGACAGTTGAAATTTTCACAGATGATGTATTTCTGTAGTCGCTATAAAAACAAATACTAAAAACAGCATAAAATAAATATTTAAGTGGGGCTCCCATACAACAGACATGATTTTTTTTGCCATTTTTATAGATAATGGTACGGAACACTGGGCCGGTTTTTTTTTTTGCATTAGAAAGAAGGAAACAATCTTGGTAAGTATTTTTACAGAAAAACGCTTTTTAAAAATAAGTAGCCGATACGTATAAAACCGAAACAATATAAATAATGAAATCTCATTGTTATTTAATTGTTACCTTTGTACCTTTAATTGTTTCTAATACCTACTAAAATAAACGAAGTATACACTTGAATAGTGTAGTTTCGCGTAGTCATCTCCGTGCACGCAGGGTATCGTGGCATGTACGAATGACAATATTAGTTAATCCCTTCTTGTGTCGTACTTATATGCAGAAATGCCGTTGGGTTTATAAAAAAAATAATAAGATTAAGTATGCTTTAAGTGTAAACAAGTAGCGAAATCAATAAAAATCGGGCACAGTGCGCGTGCGGTTATGATTGAGCGCGGCTTCTGGTTTGTTCTGTATCTGTGTTATTACGTTGGAGTATGTATTACAAAGTGCACGGGTTTCTATTTTAGACGTGTTTAGAATTTTTACGACTAAAGTTGGCGTATGTGCCTTGTTTTTAGTTTTTTTTTGTGAAGCTTTTAATTTTTTTTCACGTAGAGAAAGCCAATGATAATACAAGTACCAAAACAGTAAGCAAAATAAAGCAGGTTAGGTATTAAACATTAAACTTAACAAAACTCATTTACAGTTTGATTTTATGAATACAAAGTATATGAAACAATATATAATTTACTAACTTTGTAGTCCGTCACTGCCCATGCGCTGGAATCATTAACAAGCAGTTGTTGCGTGGCGAAAAGGTTGACTGATGATAATTTCACTTGCTATTTAATTTCTACTACAAATTACAACAAGAATTACTTACACTAATTCTATTGTACTCCTCTTAATAGCTACTGACAGGTGGGCCAATGTCAGTTTTGATGACAAGTCAAGGTTTCATGCCTCTATTTCACCAACGTTACGAAAATGACAACTTACATTGACAATTCGATCTACACTTACCAGCCAGCGCGCTAAAACATGGCTAAAACGAAAACTCTTCAAGTCAGCAATTGACACCGATTTGTCATTATGTACTTATCTAAACTCGCCTACCTAGATAGCCTAGTGAAAACGGTCCTGGAGTCTCCTGCTTGCGCTTTCTGGAAACACTGGGATTCTGTGCATATGGGATCCAGAGGCTTAAATTATAATATTATGTAAACCTAGATTTAGATTAAACTAACATAGGACAAGGTAATTGTAAACTAACACTTTACGGACACGGTCTGAAGTAAATGTTGTTGAATTTGAATTAAACTAACATTTGCTAAAATTGGTGAAACAGGAGCCAGCATGCTTATTGTCTAACTCGCTCGCAATCAGCATCGTGTTCATTTTGTATAGGCTGACATTTCAATCCGGTGACGAGTGTCAAAACAGTCGCACAATAGGGCCTCAGGAGTGTAACCCTGTTATTCATCATCATCATCAGCCTATTTACGTCCCACTGCTGGGCACAGGCCTCCTCTCAGAATGAGAGGGCTTCGGCTAGAGTTCCCACGCGGGCCCAGTGCGGGTTGGGAACTTCTCAGTGTGCAGGTTTCCTCACGATGTTTTCCTTCACCGAACCTGTTATTCATAAACCTATTTTAAAGTTAGTAAGTCATTTTTTAAGACATTTCCGTTAGTAACAAGAAGACAAAACATATTTTAGCTAATGAAGGTTTGAGTGACGTTTATGAACAAGGTTCTTACTAAACGCCCCTTGCTTACAAACTCCGTGTTATCATTACGACAGACATGAACTAAAAACTATTGATTTTCTCACCCGCGACCACACGTGTGAGATAGCTATGTCTACGCCAAATCTATTTTTCCATGAAACACCGCCTCCACTGCAACACGAATCAACACAAGCTAGTTTCACTATAATGTTGAATTCTTCCATGCATTCAAATGTCAACTCGTTTATCAGTTTATGCAGTGATTAACGTCATCTATGTTAATGAGATGCGCAGCGCGCAACGCGAAGACAACACAATCAATCGAAATCAAATCAGTTCACCCAGACTAGCACGTTGAACCTTGGTTTCGGTGCCTCATAACACCCCTCTTTCCTCATCTTGGGTTAAAGAAGAAAATAATTGGTTCCATTAGGAATTCCTAGAATGTATTAGTAGGAATTATCAGCAATAATTCCAGGCTCGATATATGTAAACACACACTTCCTTCGCGTGTCCTTATTCGTACCTTGTTAAAGGCAGACTTTTTAAGTCGGTGGTTAAAATTTTAATTGCTTATTGATTATTTAAACAATGAACCGTGACAATCAACATGCACCGAGGTGACCACAGCAAAAAGTATTCAAGCAAATGCATTTTATTTCATCAGTTCTGTTGTTAATACGTAATAGTAGATTAATTCTCAGGCATATGAAGTAAGCAACTGCTGGATCGAGTGAGGGTTTTTCAATAAGTTCGAGTCTAGCCGTGGCAGCAATAATGTTTTTTCTCAAGCATTGAGAGGAAATAATTCATTGTTAATTAACTCCTATACACGGCGAGCCAGCCAAATTTGCGTCCAAAATGACTAAAATATTGATTATTTAACTGACCAATGTTTTATTTAATTAAATACTTAATTAGTACATTAAGTCATGACCCCTCTTACCTCTATATTTTATAACAGATTCACGTCTTTAAGCATTTCCATTGATTTAAGCGTTAGGTATGTGACACTCAAAAATGTTTCAGCAAATATTAAAATGTGGCACAATATTTCGACAGCTCTTTTAAAAACACTTTGAGGTTTCTAAACAACTTTTTTGGACAAAGTGAATATTTTCGGGACTAGTCGCTCCGAATTAGCATAAATTGTGTCCCCCCCCCCCCCTTATCTTCCAAACCGTAGGTCCAAAACATGATAAAATAATGTAAACGAAAATTATTGGCAATCGGATACACAGTTTTTGAGTTATTGCCGAAAATCTGCGCTTCTCAACAAAGGACGTAATTAAGTGCCATGAAGATACGGCCTTTTCATTGGTAGCGCATTCCTTTATAGTAACAGTCACGGAACCCTACACTAGGCAGGGCCCGACATGCTCTTGCCCGATTTTTGTACAATTGTTCATGTGGATATAATTGTCCCACGATAACTCTGCATAAGATATTAATTGGCAACCCTGAAAAATCACGCTGTGGTAATACTTTTTTCATGTCACTGAGACATTTCTATGATTAAAAATAATAATGATAGTAGCAATCAAAAGTTGCTGTTTTTTTTTTAAATATGGCTCTGTCCAATGTAGGACAATTTTGCCAGTGTTTAGTAGGTTTTGCTGTTTCACGGTAAAGAAAACCTAGGAAACGAAATATGAGAGGTATTTTAATGGTGGATGTTGAACGAACGATGACCTGTTTATGTCTAATCTAATCAAAAGTACAAAACGTGTTGTTTGACTATAAATCAGTGTTGCCATAAACAAACTTTAGATTTCTACTGTTGTCAGTTCGTTGCAGAGTTATCGTGGGACGACTATATCTAAGTATATTGTTTTAAAATTTCGAAGGCAACATTTGCCAACTGTACATTTTTACTTTCTCGCTTTAACCGTCCAAAGTTGAACTTGAGAGCACGAGTTTATGCCATTGTATAACTAATAACAATCCAGAAGCTCGTAAAGCCCGGCGTTAAAAACTTTGGACCCTCAAAGTCAATGCTTGCGCGGGCGGTCGTAAATTTTACAATTTTTCCGAAAACTAAACGCAATTTTATGATACGAAACTTTTCTCTTTTCAGCTTTTTAGTGCACTGTACATAACGGACACAGCTAGACGAACAGGTTTAATAATAAAAATTACGTACACGCATATCGTAAGTCCTGTATTATGCGTTCAGAAACCGTAGGTAATGACCATCATTACAACTGTCAATTTTCGTCTTCAAAAACCAATACAATTTAAAAATAGGTCCCAATTTAAAGAAAACAGTTGATGCGAAATGTCAGCTCGATATGTTTGTCTACGATTAAAAAAAAAACATCGAAATTCGTGACAGGTTTATTATGCCTTCGGCTTCTACCTATCTTAAAGTACTTATAATATGTGTGTACCTAGATAAAGTAATGTATGCAACTCTATATAATTAGACCTTATTAAAACACTCATTATGTAACAGTTGCATAAACTATTATTTCCGTATAATACTACGTGTTGGAACATAGCTGCAAGTACAGTCAGCTAAAAAGTAGCTAAGTAATCGACGCCTCCACAATGATCTAAGCACGGCTCTATTGTTATAGACGTAAGAGCTTGTGTAGATCATGTGACCACTTCGGTTGCTTAGCTACTTCTGCTGCTCATAAAACCTTGAGCTCTTTGTCAAATTTTGTGACTCACTTAATTTTGAACCTCACAGTAATTCACTAAAAACCTTTTCAATATAAGCTTGTATTGTACTTGTATTGCCAGCAAAGTTACATATCCACACCACAAGTCGGTCTGACCACGGGAAGTGGTTTTTAACTTGTAATATTTGACTACACACAGACAATAAAACAGATCCTGGACTGGAACAGGTAAAACTAAATCATAAAGCAGACAGACGGGAGGCGCCTTTGGCTTATCTATGCACTACAATTTTTCTGTCACTTTTTGAGGTGGACGAGGAACACACGTACAGCACACGTCTGCGCTCATGTCAAAATTTGTTACGACCCTACAAACTCGACAACAATTTTATTTATAAAACAAAACTGTGACACAAATGCCAAAAATACGCACACAATCAACAGAAGACCCTGATCATTTTGATCAGACTTAATGTTAGAGTTTTGGCAGATGGGAAATCGCGTGTTAACATCTCCATTCCTTTCTTGCTCTAAGAACTAAATAGAAGCTAAGGTACATCTCGAATAAAAAACTGCACCAGTTTGAAACACCGGCGTACTTAAAAGGAAATTATCCCTAATTTTTTTTAAAGAAAAAACCAGTTGAGACTCGCGCACCAAGGGTCCCGTACACGCTTGTAGGTATTATTAACTGACTTGAGCGACAAGCTTAACTTTGCCGTTGTAAAGATACTTTCCTGCTTATTTATACTTAATTGCAAAAAAAATGTTTAACTACAAATTTATCAATCAATCAATCAAATACGTTTATTTCAAATAACCAATGATTCATTTTGTTAGTTACTTATTGTCCCTTATTTTAAGGTTTTCGGATTTTTTTTCTTCCTCTAAACCTAAGACAAGCATCTCGCAAAATTTCATGATTCTAGGTCAACGGAACCCATAGGTTTTGATTTACTTCGAATTGACAGACGCACAGACAGACGGACGGACAGCAAAGCGATACTATAAGAGTTCCGTTTTTCTGAGATACGGAACCCTAAATCCAATGGAGCTGGCACTGAATATAATTGTGAGATCGTTTACTAAATTGTATGTCATTATGTTACTTTCTCGACTGAAGATATTCATGATTTGTCGAGACATAACCAAGCTCCAATTCTAAAGTGCTTCATTCCCCTTCATTTCAATTTGAATTTAAACTCAAAACGAATACTCATAAAGTCCTATTTCGTCGGGGATAGTGCAATATCGCGTAACTAGCAGTGGTAAATACTGCATATCTGCACAACACCCATAGGGAAAATCCGCGTAAGTGGCATTGGTTAACACCGCGTATCTAACGAATGTAGCCAAATAAAGATTTCCCGCCCACGAACGTAAAATCCTGATTAGAATATACCAGTTCAAACACCCGTTGCATTTACATTTGTTAGATATGCGGTTTTAACTAATGCCAGTTACGCGGATTTTCCCTATGGGTGTTGTGCAGATACGCAATATTTACCAGTTACGCGGTATTGCACTATCCCGGACGATTTGCATTTCTTAACACATCTTCTAATGCCTTCTAGTGTCCTTATTGTAGACTAGCTTATGCCCCGTGGCTTTGCCCCCGTGAAATATTTCAAAACGGACTAGTTCCCTATCCCGTGGGAATTTCGAAAAATCCTTTCTTAGTGCACCTCTAGGACACTCAAGGTATTTGCCAAATTTCAAGTCTCTATGTCTAGTGGTTTAGGCTGTGCGTTGTCTGTCAGTCAGTCAGTCACGGTACTGTTTTTTATAGGTGTAGATAGACTGTCACCCCAAAAAGGGATCTGGTCCTTATCCCGAACCAGTGGAAGGTTTTTTTTTTATTTCAAACTGAAACGTATAAATGTACAGAAAGACCAGAAAAATTAATTCTCGAACTGGGATTGGTGATATATTCGGTCCATACTTACACTTGGACCCGGACAAGTCCTTAAACTGTGCCCACACTCACACTTGGACCCGGACAAGTCCTTAAACTGTGCCCACACTCACACTTGGACCCGGACAAGTCCTTAAACTGTGCCCATACTTACACCTGGACCCGGACAAGTCCTTAAACTGTGCCCACACTCACACTTGGACCCGGACAAGTCCCTAAACTGTGCCCGTACTTACACTTGGACCCGGACAAGTCCTTAAACTGTGCCCATACTTACACTTGGACCCGGACAAGTCCTTAAACTGTGCCCACAAACACACACACACACACACACACACACACAGACACACTCAATTTTTTTTTTTCTTCCTTATCACCTACCAGCGCGCCGCGCAGTCTCGCTCATCTGCATTGCTAGCGCATGACTCATTCGCGACTCGTTTTGGCCGCGTGAGGATGTTTCGTTGCTCGGCACTATAACTATTACTGTTAGCCGCGTAATACTTAAATTAATGTAAATTCAATATTAAATTGACGCTTCTTTGTTCTTCCGTTAAACCATCACAACTGCTACACTTGCAAGTTATGTTACAATTAATGATTCTGTTCTTTAAGCCTATTACCCGAGACTAGACAACTCGTTAAAACGCAATGAACTTCGCTAAGGTAACGGTATCCGTGCGGTTAGGTAACACGTAAAACAAGCCCTTACCACTGTTACCCAAAGTTCTTCTAATCATTATAATTGTTGGAACGGTCGGTAAATTCCAACACAGACTCATTAATAAGTACAGCCTCGTCCTTCTTGGTAACTACTAGCAAAATACCTATGACATAAGGGTCAACAAGCTAATATTATTGTTCGACCTGCCTTGTAAGTAGATGAATGAATGAAGTTTTGTAAAGAGATGTATGAAAGTGTTATGGCATAGAGTTCTATATTGACGAAATTTGCACTGAGGTTCAAATTTCTTTCCATAGGGGGGATGTGCTGTCACAATACGCAAGCTATTGGACATTAAAAAGTTCCGCCATAATCCGCTAGATGGCGCTTTTCCGCACTTAGACGAATAATATTAATTTAAGTAGAATTAAACTTGCATCGGTTGTAAATAAATTAATTAACAACCGCTACTTGCACTTAGCCAACATAAAACACATCAAAAACTACATTACACACTACACAGAAACAATACGTTGGTATTCAAAATGAGAAGCACGGACACGCCCATGGGCGTCGCCCAATTCAAAATCTTTTGGTTGTCCGTATCCGGTCCCACTCAACCATAAAACCGCTTGTACGGCTGGGAGACCCCACATTTCTCTACAACTCCTGAGTGGAACCAGCCAGCCCAGAACTTGGTAAGAATACTGATCGTTTCTGTACTTATCATTGTGTTACACTACTTGTGTCTTTTATTGTAATTTATTTAATTCTATAAGGTTTCCACTCTGTTTCTCTGTCCGAAGCATTACTGTACCTTAATAGCGCTCCGGACAGTTAATTATAATTTAATCTTTCCCTATTTCACTGCTCTACGGTTATAGACGTAGCGCTTATTTTAAAACCTAACGTCTTCCTAGAACGGTTGGAATTTAAAGTTCCAACGGTCACCTTGTGTAAATCTGTTATCCACTCTCACTAGAAACCTGTAAAAGCTTACTCTCTGACTCTAGCTAAATTGTAAATCCGTATGACCCTCCGTATTGCCATGCACTGCCAATCTGGTTCCCACTCCCTCGGGAATGGTCGGACTGGAAAGCGGAATATGGCAGTGCGAGCATACCATGGACGTTTGGCTCACACCAGGTTATTTACAGGGCAACTACGCTACCCGTGGGAAATTTCTCCACCCACTACTGGTTCCTAACGGACCCCTGCCGACCTCTCGCAGCCTACTCAGAGGCTAGCCGTTGGCACGCTACGGTCCCCTTCACATCATCTCAACACCACGTCATCACACGAGCCCCCTGGTCACTCCTGGTTGCTCTACGACGCCTGCGCCCTATCTTCGCCGTCGCCGGAGGATCCAGACACCCGAGGGAAGTGTAGGCCACATTAGCGTGTAATCGAACCCAGTATCTTCAAAAGTATCTTCGAACTCAATCCCCTGAGATTCTCTATTCTAATTGTCAATTTAGCCTACCGATTTTGTTGAAATAAATATATTAAACTTGTAATTTGTTTCCTTCACAAAACCCTAGGTAGGCTACCTTAAAACAGACTGTTTCCCCTCATGAAAACGGCCTGTGACAGTGGCCCGGATATGGATCGAATTTTGAACTCAGATGAGGCTAAAAGCGTTGACCACTGGTTCGGTAAAACTAAGAAATCAGGTAACCATCAGATTTCAAGCCGGAGCACGACCAAGATCGTTTGACATCATTTCTCAATTTTGACATTTGACGTAATACATTGCCGTCTAAATATCTATTAAGGTCAACATTCGATAGCCAGACTCTATAATTATGATTATGACCTAAAGTTAGGTGAAACAAGTGGTAATAAGTAAGTATTGAAAACATATCAAAGATCCGAGAGAGTAATACTGAAGACTAACTTCACTATCCATATCAACTATAAAACGAATCGTATCACATTTGCAGTCTAACTACGCCGCGCAAAATTAAACCCTGTTATCCGTACAATATGGTCGCGTCGTAAATTAACTATTATAGTGTAGCGAGCAATAATAGTCCTTTATCGTCGTTAGGTCCATATTTTATGGGCTTCTTAAAGCATTATGCAGGGCAGGGGTCGTCAACATTTTTATTATGGATTTATTATATTCGCAGCCCAGTCTTCCGTGAAATATGGTTCGCTTATTATAATTATGAGTAAGTAAATGAAACGTGTAAATGCAGGTTTGTTAGTTTTTTAAGGTTTCGTATCTCAAAAGGAAAAACGGGTTCCCTTATGAAAGAGAGAGAGACATAGAGAGATTGAGACACAATCAACTTTCGCCTATTTTCTTAAATAACTCCAAAAAAATTCGAATGCTCACAATGAGTCATTTCATTTCATCATCATCATCATCATCATCATCATCACCAGCCTTTTTCACGGCCCACTGCTGGGCACAGGCCTCCTCTCAGAACGAGAGGGCTTGGGCTATAGTTCCCACGCGGGCCTAGTGCGGATTGGGAACATCACACACATCATTGAATTGCTTATTCGCAGGTGTGTGCGGGTTTCCTCACGATGTTTTCCTTCACCGAAAAGCTAATGATAAATCACAAATGTAATTCCGCATTTCATTTCATATTGTACTTTTTTTTTCTAATTTACCCCCTAAAAGTGGCCCCAATGTTTAAAATTCAGTAACAGACGACTGCGACAGACGGACAGACAGACACGCGACTCATCCTATAAGGGTTCCGTTTTTCCTTTTTGACGTACGGAGCCCTAACAAATACTCCTAACTTTCAGTGTGGCCCTCGTATTATTGAAAATGAACACTCATGATCTACACATTGATTAGGTACAATCTCACTAAAACCCATAACATTCTCGCGTTGCCTGATTATTGTAAATCTTGCGGTTATTATTAAACATAAGTTAGCAGTTATTTGAGAAACATCGACTAATATTACTAGTGGACAATCGGGTGTTGAAACATGGCAACACTGGATGCTATTGTAACTTGTACTTAGTGGAACAATGATTGTACTATATCGAGACAGTATTTACACATTCTTGGAAACTAACAACTTGCTAGTTTTTAGGGTTCCGTACCTCAAAAGGAAAAAAAACGGAACCCTTATAGGATCACTTTGTTGTCCGTCTGTCTGTCTGTCGAGACCCTGAAATTAATATCAAATACTCAAACCTGCAGTCCCTTGAAGCTGTGAAAAAATCAACCTTCTAAGTCAATGCAATCAAAAGATACAGTAATTAAAAAAAAGGCCATTTCCATACAAATTGCCGATTTCCAAAAACCTAAAGGGTATTTCCAGATGTCCTAGAAACTTGAAATTTGGTACGAAGGTAGCTCTTTTATAGCACAACCACACCTAAGTCTCAAAATCTTAAATTTTTATGTCTGTCTGTAGATTTCGCAGACCAATATAAGTTGACCCCACACTGCGTACATTTTGCTTAAAAGCAGGGCTCTGCTAACACTGGACTTCTTAAAACACTAGGGAAAAGTGTTAAAATATTTCTACGGAACCCTCGTGCGCGAGTCCGACTCGCACCTGGCCGGTTTTTTTTAAATGACGTCATTATAGACAGATTTTTAATTATTAAAAACCATAAAGCTGACAGAAGGGAGACGCCTTTGGCTTATCTATGCATTACAATTTTCTGCCACTTTTTGAGGGGGACGAGGAACACACACGTACAGCACACGTCTACGCTCAAGTCAAAATTTGTTATGTCCCTACAAACTCACACTAAAACAAAACTGTCACACAAATGCCAAAAACACGCACACAATCAACATACCCTAATCATTTTGGTCAGACTTAATGTTAGAGTTTTGGCAGAGGGGAAATCGCGCGTTAACATCTCCATTGCTTTCCTGCTCTAAGTTAAAAACACAGTCATGATTATATCAAAGACAGATTTAATCAAATTACGACTTGGCAACCGCATTACATATATTTAAAAAACAGAAACGATGAATAACTCACTTCATTTTTATTTCAAAGCAAACGAAGGCAAACGAGCAAATGGGTCACCTGATGGTAAGTGATCACCACTACCCGTAGACACCCCAACTCTGGGGGGTTTGCAGATGCATTGCCAACCTAGAGAGCTAAGATGAAATGCCTCTTGTATGCGTAATTACGGCGGCTGTCTTACTCTCCAAACCGGAACACAACAGTGCAAGCACTGCTATTTACCGGGTGGATTAGCGAGTAAGGTAGCGGTCCGGACGCACAAGGTCCTACCACCCGAAAACATAATCCAAGCGGCAGTCGGGTAATTAAATATTAAAACTAATTAAGCAATTTAATGACTATGAATAAAAACTCGAAAATAATCGCCAAGTTCGCAGAAACATGAAGTGTTGTCGTTTGAGAACATAAAAACGGATGATTTAGAAGAGCGAATTATATATTTTGGTGTTTTACGACTCACAAACGAGCCGTCGTGGTTAAATTAATATTTTTTAATTTGCCGATATATTTCAAATTTAGAGCACGACTCACTGTGGGTTAATTAAATAGTATCTCGCAGAGCGTATATATTTCTTATGTCCCCTCAACCTGGCCATATATGTATAGTGGGAAAAAGTTCTCCAGCACGCATCATTTGTTACAGATACTAAACTAAAGGTATATTTTTAGGTAAGTGAGGGGGGGGGGGGGGGGGGTTTCCCGACCCCTTAAGCACCTCCTCCGTATATACGAACCTCGACAGGGTAAAATAGTGTTTCCTTTTCTGGCACAATGCACTAATAACAGAAAAAAAAATATAACAAAAAAATATGACAGGCACCGATTAGTTTCGTCATTGTGAAATGTTAATTTAATTGTGTGCGTGTTTTGGGTTTTTGTCTTCGTACGAGTTCGAAGGGACGTAACAAATATTGACATTTATAAGCATTGTAATATTGACGTGAATTGTACGTGTGTACCGCACTTATCTTATTGCATTATAATGCGAGGATAAGTGATAAGCAAAGACATCTCTCGTTTAAGCTTTGTGATTTGGTTTACCAAGATTTTGCTAAAAGATTTTTTTTAATACAGGCGTTTTTGCTGACGATACTTGATTATTGTATTTGTCATTGAACTTCTATACGTAATAGGTATTCATTTAAATGTTTTGAACCACTTATTTCAAGTATTTGTTTGTATTCGCCTGGGGACACGGCAGTGCCTCCGCCAAGTCGTGCAAAACAAAGAGGCAAGCCCGTACCATCCTTTTCTCGAAGCCATTCAGACCATTTTTAACATCCTGTAATTTTGTGGAGAAATTTTAATAAGATGAGGAGAGTAATGAATGAGAGTGAGATTCTAAGTTTTCAAAAGTCAAGTATTTATTACTTTGTTGATCATTTTTAACAGCTTTACAGGGAATTATTTTAAGGTCAAGCGGGATCAGAAATTCCTTGAAGATAGAGTTCAAGATTCCGTACCGATATCACATACTCTTGCATTGCCAGACCTTCAGATCGTTTGAGCCGATTATTCAAAAAAGGTTATCCAGATTTACTACAAGCAGGTGAAAGTATTTTCAGTCTTATACGGTAAGTACAACTATGTAGCTTGTGCCAGCCTGTAGAAGAATTAAAAAAAAAACTTACTTTATGTATAACATTTTGCTGTTCCAAGTTTTCTGAGTCATGTAGGACTTAGGTTACATTATAATATATGTCCTTAGCTATAATAATTAAAGGTAGACGCTTGTACTAATGGCTTTTCAGCTACATTTATATATGTATAAACAAATGGGTATCAAAACTTAACAACTTCACCATTCCATTTTTAAACTTCCAACTAAAAACCGAACAGTAACGATTCGACGAAACATTTTCGAATTGCTCGAATTCTAATAACATTCGAGTAGGTATTGAGTTAGAACCATTCGAGGAACCGTCTCGCGGCAACACCAGTAAAACTAAGTGGATGCGGTGTTTATTACTGAACCCAACATGCGACTGTTTCCTGAATTAAATTATTACATATTTCACAAACTAACTTTAACACTCCTTTGAGGTTTTATGTCTCTGTTGTCATCAAAATAACGTCAGTAAAACATTCATCTACAAGACGGTAGTTGGTGCCCACAAAGCACTTGACACAGGAGTTGCCTTTTTACTACTTTTTTTTATACACTTCGTTCGGTAAGGTACAGCACATGTCTATACTAGAGAGGTGTCACTCCGCGGTTTAGGTACGTTCGGCCGCGTGCCTCTCGGGCAGGCTTGTAGCAGGAGGTTGCCGCTCGGGCTCGGCTCGCACGCTAGCTGCTTGCCGCGTAATTTAAGCATAAATTGTCTGTGATTTTTGCTAGTTCTGAACTAACTAGTTACTTAGGTACTAAAGGTAGTTTGAATTAATATACAATGTTGTCTTTGTTTTATTTATTGCAATATTTACATACTGAAAGAGAACCCTGTGCGCTAGTCACCAAACCGATTCCGAGTCAGCGGTGCCCAACGTAATATAAACGCTCGTGTCACACAAAAAGCTTCAATTTCACATGCAAGCAGGTAACGGTCATAAGAATAGATAATTTTTAAAACCTAAACTTGACTTTTGTACGAGAGTGAGCCTTCTGTACCTACACTAGTACTATTAGTTAATATTATCTTTTTACAAACTCAAAACAAAGCTGTCACACGAATGCGAAACAAGCACACGACTAAACATTTCCCATCACCAATTTGGTCAATACCTATCGATTGACGATGACATTGATGGCCTTGCTTTATGTTTTTTTATATACGACAAGGAAGGCAAACGAGCAAGTGGGCCACCTGATGGCAAGTGATAATGATAACCACTGCCCATAGACACCCGCAATCCCGGAGGGTTTGCAGATGCGTTGCCAACCTAGAGTTAAGATGTAATTACACCGGCTGTATTACTCTCCACACCGGAACACAACAGTGCAAGCACTGCTGCTTAGCGGCAGGATAAGCGAGTAAGATAGTGGTAGAGATCCGGACGGATCTCGCACCAGGTTCTAGCACCCGCAAATGTGTATCGGCTCGACCTTCTGTTTAGGCCAACCAATAAGCTATATACCAAGGCTTTTTTAACAGCTAGTTATAAATATTCCCTTTCCAACTAACAATACTATAAATTAAGTTTTATAGCAATCTCAACCCTGACGCAAACTCGTTACTTATACAAAACTGTTTTTGTTTTTTTTTTTTCAGTTTTTACTACCAGGGGTTGGCACTTTCTTGGATAGCTTTTTATGGCGCGAGAGGCGGGCTCGAAGGAGTTTTTAATGGACGGTCCTGTGTACTCATTAACTCATTATGCTAACCGATTAAGGGTTAAGTTTAAACCTAATTCTAATTTGGGAAGTGCTTCCATTACCTAGTCAATTAGGATATAGACGATCCATGTTTGTGATCGATTTCAGCTTATCCTTTTTATATACTAGCTCGGTTTGGTAATGGCAAAGAGTATAATACGCCTGGTTTAACTAAAAGTATGCAGTATGTTCAGTTCTATATTCAGTTTACAGAGACGATTATCCCTGTAAAAATTTTAGTACAAGCTCTTATTGTTGACTGTACTTACATTGCATCCAATTTGAAGTCAATCCGTTATTATTTCTTAGTTATTTACTCGCAAATTTGAATGTATATACTTACCTTTTATTTTGTAAATTACAAACCAATGGCAAACTAGACAAAAATTAAAAACGGACGTCACGATACTAACTCCATCTTGCGATTTTTGACCTAACTTTTTAGTCCCATTGTAACCTAAACTAAGAGTTAATTTTAGATTTGACTGTTCTTTACGATCTGCACGCCTGGCGTATGATTTGACGTCATATTGTCAACTCAATTCGAAGTTAAAATAAACCTAATAGACCGCAATAGATTGGTCTAGAAACTTTAGTGATGTGTTACAGGTGTATCGATAAAAAAATAATGTAACTGTGGCGACTCTAGCGCCACCTATTCAACATAAAGATCAACTGCGACGATGAATGAGTAACTAGCGATGGTGACGTCATTCTGACATTGAAGTTTTTGAACTCGGTTACGTAAGCAGCTCCAAATTCTCCTCTTGGATTTTAGATCCTAAACAAGGCATATAATATCTGCGTCTATGTATTGCGACTTTTCGTACAGAATTATTCAAAAAATAATATTCGGTATGCTTACAACACATAAGTGCTATTCTATCTGTTAATGGCATCTGTTCGCTCGGTTCGATAAAAAAAATACTTATAAAACTTTTAGTAGGTAGGTACTGTTTACGGGTAAGTATCTATAATAATACTTTGCATATAATTTTATTTCAAATTACGCTTAACAATCAAAACTGATTTTGACGGATTTTCATGAACCGAGCCAAATATCTGGTGGCAATCGAAAAATTGTATCAGAAAGTTAATAAAGGAACGTCCTAATATTTTATTTTATTTTCAATACCTACCAACTCAGAAAAAATTAAAACCCTATCACATTTTTGTTTCAAATTTCAATATCTCAAAAACGAGTGAACCCATTTTGTTGAAACTTAGCTAAGAACCATTTCGATTAAAGTAGCCTTCGATTAAAAAAAGGCCACGGAGCTACGATGCTAGAGGCAGATACACTCATAACACCATTATTTTAACTCCTTTTGCGTCGGAGGTTAACGAAACAAATAATGTAAACATACTATCACATCGATAGAAAACCATCGACATTGGAGCAGCCCTAACCAGAGGCGTAAGTCAACTCCTAAATTTACGAGCCGGTACTCAGACCTAAACTAAATCGCACTGACCCCAGTTTATAGTCCCTCGTAGTAAGAGCATAAAACCTTAACAATACTACTTTATAAGAGCAGTTCAATATGTGTTTGTATTGCGTATTTTTGACTTTATGCCAGGTACATTTTACAACTTATGAACAAGTACAGTTTGTGTCAAACTTAAGGCGTTATCTGTACTATCCACGCTGGTTTTAGATTCTAAATATCTCGATCAATATTTTGTTCCAGCTCTCGACCACCGCTTTTCGAGTGCGATGTCAGATTCTAAAAACAAAACACCTTGTCGTACAACAATTAACTGTTCAAACTCCACCAAAAAATAAATAAAAAATAAATATCATGGGACAATTTGACACCAATTGACCTAGTCCCAAACTAGGCAAAGCCTGTACTATGGGTACCAGACAACGGATAAACATACTTATATATATATTAAACATCATACAAACATCTGCCCCGACCAAAAGTCAAAATACCTACGCAAAATCTGTGTAAGCTTCATATTCACTGCTAGTTTGTGAGCATTTAGAATAGGATTCGGATTTTGGAAATGGCGATTCTTATATCAAAGAAAGAGATGTCAATACGAATTCACCCGAAACTGAATCCAATTCTAACGTGCTAACGGACTGTATACTTGAATTGAGAAATGATTTTACATGACCGTGTTTATGACCTTGATATAAGATTGTTTTTTGTCTGATTTTCACTACACCCCACACACTTATTTAGTCGTAAAATGAAATTGCTCTTTAAGTTGCCGTGTATTTTTACGGCGTATCGGCAGCGACAAGTGGCCAGCTACAAATTAACACAAAATGTGTTTATAGATTTAACGATTTGTATTTATTTTATACTCAATAAAAGTTTCGATGAATGTTTATTCTCCCCAACACGCTAAGCGTATAATATCTACGAGGGGCGGCTGATAAGTAATCTCCTTGGTCAGAAATATATAGAAAAATAATGCTGGCTGGTATGGATTTATATTAGTTTGTTATTCTATTTTCAAAATGTATTATATTCATTAGTTTATTGCATCACGTTTATTTGTCTTCTACAATTGTTTCAAACATATCGGTAGAAAAAGTAAAAATGGATAAAATCGAGCAGCGTGCGGTGATTAAGTTTTTGACTAAAGAAGGGAATACGCCTTCGGAGATCGGACAGCGTATGTTACGTGTGTTTGGCAGTTCGTGTTCTTCCGAATTTGTTATAAAGTTTTGGTCAAAGCAGTTTAAGTTAGGCCGTGAGAGCCTGGAAGATGATCCTCGTAGCGGAAGACCAGTTTCGGCCGTCACCGATGAAAATGTAGCCAGGGTAAAAAAAAATATTATTAAGAGGACCGACGAGTGAAGCAGTGGGAGATAGCTAGAGATGTGGGCGTCAGTAAAGAGCGAGTCAATGAACTAATTCATGAGCATTTGAACAAGTCCAAGGTTAGTGCACGTTGGGTCCCCAGAATGTTGACTGCATTTGACATGGAGAGGCGTGTCAAATGTTGCGAAGAGTTTTTGGACATGAGTCGAGGGAAAGAGGAAGAAATAATTTCTAGAATTGTAACATGTGATGAGACTTGGATTCGACAATGGGACCCGGAAAGTAAGCAAGAGTCGTTACAGTGGAAATTTAAGGATGAGAAGCCGCCTCGGAAATTCAAGGTCTGTCCATCGGCAGGTAAACTTATGGCTACAATCTTTTGGGACACAGAAGGGATTTTGCTCATAGATTATTTACCGAAGAAAACTACAATGAATGCTGATTATTACTCAAACTTACTATATCAACTAAGAGAGACAATAAAAGAATAACGGCGAGGTAAACTAAGCAAAGGAATTCTGATTTTGCACGATAACGCACCAGTGCATACCGCCCGCACAACGAAGCTAGCAATTAAAGACAATGGCTTCGAAACCATTGACCACCCCCCTTAACATCCACGGGATAAGGAACTAGCGCATTTTGAAATATTTCACGAGGGGCAAAGCAGCGGGGCATAAGCTAGTTTATTTTATATTCGATAAAAGTTTCGATCATTGTTTGCTCAAAGTAAAACCGCCTTCAAAAAAAAACCTTCGAAAATAAACGTAAAAAAACCTCTAAAATAATGATAAATAAATAAAATAAAATAAAATGCGTTTATTTCGGACAACAGAAACTAAAGTCTAAAGTTTTATGGCCTAGCACTAAGCAGCAGAAATATGAAGTCGGTGCGGTGCGAGGGAATATTCTTTGAATGAAGCACCGACTTCATATTTCTGCTGCTTAGTGCTAGGCCATAAAACTTTAGGCTAAAGCCTGTTGTCCAAAATAAACGCATTTTATTTTATTTTATTTATTTATCATTATCTTAAGAGGATTGTTTTACGTTTTTTTTCTAAGGTTTTTTTTTTGAAGGCGGTTTTACTTTTTTGTTAAAAAAAATTTATTTCACAATTTTGCGTTGATTTAACATTTTCAGAATTATCCTCCAACTCCTAACCGTTAAGGAGTTGTACCTTCCATCATCAGCTCATCAACATGAGATGATGACTACCGGACGCAAATACTTGAACAGCCTTAAAAAAATATATGAAACACATGATACGTGCCTATAAAATTTGAGGGTTACCCTCGATTTCCCTGAGATCCCATCATCAGATCATGATTTGGTGACAGTAGGACCACCTCAGGAGTATACCCTTTCGAATAATGATTTAACATTTTCAGAATTATCCTCCAACTCCTAACCGCTAAGGAGTTGTACCTTCCATCATCAGCTCATCATCATGAGATGATGACTACCAGACGCAAATACTTGAATAACCTTAGAAAACATATGAAACACATAGTACGTGTCTGTAAAATTTGAGGGTTGCTCTCGATTTCCCTAGGATCCCATCATCAGATCATGACTTGGTGACAGTGGGACCACCTCAGGAGTATACCCTTTCGAATAAAAAAAGAATTTTGAGAATCGGTCCACAATTGAGTGAAATCGATGAACATACATTAAAAAATAAAGTACATACAGTGGAACGTAGAACCTCCTCCTTTTTTGAAGTCGGTTAAAAACTAAACAAATATTTCGTGATGTCCACTAGGATCTTCTAATTCTTATGAGTACACTGACATATGAGTGTATACTTTCTACATGTAGCCAAAGAAAATTGCAAAAAAATGTACCATGATAAGCTAAACCGAGGTTTTAGATACTTACAGTTTCTTTTTCTTACGTTATTCTCCGCCGCGTCTGTCTGTCTGTTTGAACCCAATAAACACAAATACTGCCGAGGGTCGAGCACGACTTGACGAATCCTGCGTCACGTAAAATCGAATAGTAAACTATAACGAGTTTGTATGACGTTTGGAACAGAGCCCGCCCGTGAGCGTATTTGGAACTAAAACTTAGTATGAGATTTCTCGATCTCGATACGATAACCGTAACGTAACGCAGGATTCGACAAGTCGTGTTTAGGGCACAGGGCTCGGAACTTTCAAGTTTTCGCAGCTTACGTACGAAAGTATAACTATTTGTAATTTATAATGAGTTTTCAACGGACCTGCACACTTCTGCCAAGCAATTGAAAGATGTGTGAAAATGTCAATTCGTATTAGGCAAGCGTGGGAACTTCTGCCCAAGTCTTCTTGCTCTGGGAGGAGGTTTATTCCCACCAGTGGGACGTAAACATAGGCTGGAGGCACAAAGAACAGAAAGACAATAAGCTATAACTAATACTAAGAGGAAAAAGTTCAAAAACCCCGGAAAAATTTGTGAGCCAATTTCAACGAACCTGCTAAAAACCATCTCGCTTAAACTAGGGGGTCCCTTTGTTTTGTCGAAAATGTTTAATCCTAATGTAATGTTTGTCATAATCCATCACTAGTCATAACTCTTGTTTTCTCTGAAACCGTAAAAAAATTTGTAATGGCCATCCTGTAGAACTCTATAGGTTAGGTTTATTTTATAATAATCCTGAACAATTGATAGTTTCAGAGACAAGAATTACATCATGACTTTCAACTACTGTATGGGTGAAATTATAGGACGGATTTTAATGAAACTTAGCTAAGAACCATCACGATTAAACTAGCTTTCGATTAGAAAAAGCCGCATCGAAATCGGTAAATCCGTTTAGAAGCTATGATGCAAAGAGACACAGATACTAAGTCAAAATTGTAAAAAGTGACATTTTGCGTCGGGCGTTAAAAAGGCATTCCCGCCATAAGTGTTGCGAGACTGCGCCCGAGTCTGGCCATGGTTTAAGATCGTTAATTCAGTGTTAATCCCGGCGCAGCGCAATGACAAATTTCTTTTGTTCACTGCAAAGGAGTGTTTACATTAAGATCACGCGCGCGTGACCGAACCAAAGCGGTTGTTTCTCAAACAATCACAGGGCACATGGGAGTATTGGTTAGGGCGAGTGCACACTGACAACGCAACACGAAACGAATACTGTATAGGTATAAATCCTAACTAATATTATAAATGCGGAAGTCACTCTGTCTTTCTGTCTCTCTGTCTGTCTGTTTGTTACCTCTTCACGGGAAAATCGCTGCACCAATCTAGATAAAATTTGGTAAGAAGATAGTTTGAATATTGAGGAATTGTTATTCTTCAATATTCAACTACTACTACTTTTTATTCGGGAAAATTATATGGTTCCCGCGGGACAGCGATAACCGAAATCTATGCGGACGAAATCGCGGGCAAAACCTAGTAAATAAATAAATATCATGGGACAATTCACACCCATTGACCTAGTTTCATTCGAGAACCTTCTGACCCCATCGGCCATTCACCGAATGGCGTCCACGGACCGGGACACGAGCTGTCGGTAGGCCTCCAACAAGATGGAGCGACGACCTGGTAAAGATCGCGGGACCGCGGTGGATGCGGAAAGCACAAGACCGGTCTGAGTGGAGAGCCTTGGGAAGGCCGCCGTCCAGCAGTGGACGTCAATCGGCTGACACGATGATGACCTAGTTCCAAACTAGGCAAAGCCCATACAAACATCTGCCCCGATCGGGGATAGAGCCCGGGACCTCAAGCTTCATAGTCAGGGTCTAACCACTAGGCTAATCCGGTCGTCATAATAAACTGTTGCCACGAATAGAATAGAATTCGGGTATTGCTATCTCGCAGGAACTGTGCAATTTCTAGGATAAATGATAGCCTATGTTTTAATCTAGGGTACAAGCCATACCCATTCCAAATTTGATCCAAATCCGTCCAACAGTTTTTATGTGATTGCGAAACAAACGTTCAAACATATAAACTTTAAAAAAATTAACTTCTCCATTATAATACTTGGATTGGAACATTACAAAAAAGGAAGGTGAGATTACAGTATTTAAAATGCATGGGCAAGAGACATTTATTAGCGATATTTTTTAAGAAATTAACACAATTTAAAAAAGTGTCTTAGTTTTACTTAAAAACGTGTTCTAATTTGATCGATAATGCCATTATTCATAAACGTTACTCAAGCCTCCATTAGTTAAAATCGGTTTTGTCTTCTTCTTACTAACGGAAATGTCAATGTGACAAAAAGGACAAACGAACTTTAACGGCGTTTTAGTTAAAATAGGTTTATCAATACACACGAACATTCCAAGTTCAAAAACATCGACTCACACAAACCATGAGTGAGTCCGCGCCCTTACGCTGTCGATTTTCGCTGATTTAAACTAGTGTTTGCTCCCCACATCCGGACGCGTGTGTTTACGACAATGTAGACGCAGCTTTAGTAACTGGAACAGCATTTCCATCATGCGACGTGGCATTAGACTTAGTGGGGCAAATAATCCTGATTAACTAGAGATTCATTTCTGTAATCAACATGTTTTAAAGCTGACTACGGTAACCACTTGAGCGTTAAGTTACTGTTAAGTAAGCAAAGATTTTGCTGGCGGTCCTGTACGCCTAGGACCATTATAGACCACACCAAATTTCAATGCTTCAGTCAATAATCCGCTGGGATCGCTACTGCCGAGTGAGGTCTCCACCAGTCACAGGCTTATAGCTTGTCTCTCATTGGTGGAGAAAGGCCTCACTCCACCGACACTATAGCGATCCTAACGGATCGAACCTGCTCACAAAAATTCAGAAGAATCAGTTGAGAAATGTGAGCCGGACAGACGGCAGAGATACGAAAGATATTTTGTCCAAGCTGAAAATGAGACGCTTCGCTCACTATCGTTCGCTCGGTCAACTATGCTATAACAAGAGATAACGCATTAGAGAATGTTCAGTACCAAGCAACAATAGGAAGGCTACACGGAAAGAACATAAATGTCTAGTTACTTTTTTTCAAAACGAGATTTTTATCTCAAAATGTAGAGCACTCAATAGACTGTAAGTTGCCATGCAGTTACAGATACAAATATTTATGTAACTTGTCTTTATAATCACTTTAAAAAAAGATGTATACGAAAATTATATGGATAATTACATCGTTCCAAACTTTCAAATCGCTATAACTCAAAAAGATGCTAAGGTGACCAGACATAGACATGATCTTTCCGTGTACCTTTCATATGATTCTACTCTTTTTTCAAATGACTTAATTTTTTTTTGTCAGCAAACAAGTACATCAATAAGGAGTCCTTGTACTGTATTGTATTGTACATCTGACTTAACAGTAGCACCGTATAGCTTGACCCCCGGCTCGTTAACTTTAACGATTCCTCTTTCGCTCGGTTCTAACATTTAACTCAAACTGCTTCGCTGAATGTAAGACCGCCTGCTGAGTTTTAATTTATTAAGTAGCTTTTGGAATTTACGTTATTAGTATTATTAGGTCGACTGTGAAGAAAAAAGACTGAAGGGTGCAGTGGGATTAAGAGCTTTAAAAAAACAAGTTTCCGTTGTACTTTTGATCGACTATGGGCACTTGTAATGTTCATCATCATCATAGCAGCCGGAAGAAGTCCACTCCTGAACATAGGCCTTCCCCAAGGATCTCCACGACGGTCAGTCTGTGCTGCCGCAGCCAATGGCTTCCCGCAATCTGTACTAGGCCCCTGTTTCACCAACTTTACAATTGTCAGTTTTCAATGACAATTCTGTGTCAACTGCTGACTTGAAGAGCTTTTGTTTCAGCGCGCTTTATATTGTCAAAGAAACGTAGTTCGAATTGTCATATAAAACTGACAATTGTAAAGTTGGTGAAATAGGGAGTAGAGCCTCTAGTGTAACCGTCGGCCAAAAATACGCCTCGAACGCGTTTGTTTGTGATGTTTTCCTTCACCGAAAAGCTCATGATAAATTACAAAGTAATTCCGCACATAAATTCCGAAAAACTCAGAGGTGCGAGCCGGGGTTTGAACCCACGACCTTCTACTTTGACAGGTCAAACCACTAGGTTATCTACAATTAGTTTTTTTCTGCATTAGAAAGAAGGTGAACAAACATGACCTGCCTTTTTAAAGAAAACTACGTTTACAAAATAAGTAAAAGCAAGTAACAATTAAATAACAGTGAGATATAATTATTTATATCGTTACGGTTTAATACGTAACCGTTACTTATTTTAAAGAGAGCTTTCCAATAAAAAGACATGTCAAGATTGTTGAACTTATTTCTAACGCTGAAAAAACTAAGCTCGATCGTCCCCCTCTTTCGAGCAATGGCAGAAAAAATGTAGTGCGTGCATAGATAAGCTGAAAGCTGCTTCCGTCTCACTCTAGGCTTAGTAGGTACATAAATAGAAGTTCCGACACATTACCTACACACATTTCGTTTTAATCCTTCATAAAATACTCTGACAGTAGTCAAATGACAACGTTCTCATATTAAATTTACGACTGGCTGAATATTTGTTCCACCTTAGCCGAGTTCGCCACCCGCGGTCTCCAATAAAACCATTCGATACTTTTAACTGCTCGACATTTTGACAACCCCGTTTACGAGCACTTGGAACATAACGAACGCTACAGAATAGTCTCCAATCGTAAATCATAAGGTAATAGTGTTGTGTTGTATAGTGATTATATCAAGTATGTAGCGGTGAAGGGTCAGTTGAACAAAGAACTTGTTTCATAAAATATGACATGATAATTTCTTTGTATAATTTAATCTACCGGACATTATTAGATGTCATTTTTTTCTGAGACTTGTTCTTAATGGAACAGGCGTTAAAAGTAGAGTGTAACATGCTAGGACCGCATTAAATCAATTTAATTTAGTTGGGAAAAGCTAAAAGATAAACCCTGAGTCATTCATAAGTTCATTACACTTTTTTTAAGAACGGAAGCAGTGAGCAGTTTATGGTGACAATTTTGCATTTAATTTTCTTTATCATTGTAATGCTAGAATCCACAACATAATACTGTACATTAATTATTGGAAGCCGGTTTTATGATGAAATAAAATTAATTATGAATAAAATGATTGCATTCCTTCTAAAAAATCAATTTCAACATCGTATTAATGCAACATTTTTGAAACTTTCCGCATAAACAACTTACAACTCGTTTCCCGCCACCCCGGCAGCTGTCAATTTTGTTTTTTTTTAAACGGCAAAGGCAAAGACGTTTATGCCGTCGCGCCTAATTTTGAAGTTGTAAAAATTCATAAGTGTAGAACCGGTCACAAAAATCGACTTTAAAAACTTAGGAATAAGACGTTAACGCGTTCTGGGAACTATAAACATGTGTAAATGTAATTTATTTTTAACGTCCGACTCGGAGATGATTACAAATGGTTACGCGTATTACTTCTCTATTAAATAAGACTATAAAAACACAATGTTTCTTTTGAAAGGTTTAAGAGGATTTACGCTTTGTGTTCTTCCATGGTGTGAGGTGATGAAAGACTGACATTTAGTGTCTCATCTTAGAATGGACAGATAATAAATAGGACGGAAATTGTGAGTCTATAAACCAGTTTGTGATCTAAACTTCGCCTTGTGGAAGAGTAAAAAATAGGCTGATATTACAATAATAAATCCAGCTAATTGCGAGTCGAACCGGGTGTTCCGTACAAATTGTTACTGTTACAATTGTAAATTTTTCTATGCGCAAAGGTAACTTTGTTTTTTACCCCGAAAAAGTCTAATTATTATAATTTTCGGTTTTGTAGGGTTCCGTACCTCAAAAGGAAAAAACTAGGATCACTTTGTTGTCCGTCTGTCTGTCTGTCTGTCTGTCTGTCTGTGAAGACCCTTTTTCTCTGAAACGCGTGGAGGTAGGATGCTGAAATTAATATCAAATACTCAAACCTGCGGTCCCTTGAAGCTGTGAAAAAATCAAGCATCCAAGTCAACGCAATCAAAAGATACAGTTATTAAAAAAGTCGTTCCATACAAATTGCCGTTTTTTGAAAACCTAAAGGGTACTTCCAGTTGTCCTAGAAACTTGAAATTTGGTATGAGGATAGCTCTTATAGTACAACCACTCATAAAAGTCTCAAAATCTTAAATTTTTATGTCTGTCTCTAGA
Source organism: Clepsis dumicolana (assembly GCA_963691665.1). Taxonomy (NCBI): domain Eukaryota; kingdom Metazoa; phylum Arthropoda; class Insecta; order Lepidoptera; family Tortricidae; genus Clepsis; species Clepsis dumicolana. The sequence goes on along the minus strand of OY829514.1, from coordinate 9,707,792 downwards.
TTTTGCAGACCAATATAAGTTGACCCCACACTGCATACATTTTGCTTAGGAGCAGGGCTCTGCTTACACTGGACTTCTTAAAACACTGGGGAAAAGCGTTAAAATCTTTCTACGGAACCCTCGTGCGCGAGTCTGACTCGCACTTGGCCGGTTTTTTTTTAACTTGTGTTGTGAAGAGCCTTAATTCTTGGCGAATTTCATAATTTTGTGTCAACGGTAAGTATTTGTAGGTTTTGATACCCACGGTTATTGTACGATGATGCTTTCAAAATGTATCTTTGGATTGCATTCTGCCAAATACTACCTATATTTTTCTATAGCCTTACTTCAATTCAATAAAAGCTAGTTACTTTTTTCTATCTTTTTTTAATCTTAATTTAAAGAGCTTCATCGCTTTACAGCGCGATGATGTCGTAAAATTTTGCAAACTGCCATAAAAACATACCTGCTACCTATGATGCTACCTAACAACTATCTATGACTTAATCCTATCATAAACAAGGGAAATAAAACACAATAAAAAACAATCATACATTTTCCAACAAAATATAAAAAGCGTCTATTCCACTCGGGATATTTTGGCATTCGAGCATAGTGAGAATGCCAAAGCTTTCGTAAGCGGTAAAAAGAACATGTTTAAGAGAATTTCGTTAACTACTTATATTTTTAATTTCAGATCACAGAGCACTGTATGACAGGAGATGATACCGCGCGCTTTCCTCTCTGCCAAAAAATGTGACAGGACCATTTTAAACCGACTTCAAAAAAAGGAGGAGGTTCTCAAATCGGCGGAATATTTTTTTGGACGTAAAATTCACAGACCAATATAAAATTACCCCACACTGCGTACATTTCGGTTAGGAGCGGAGCTCTGGTAATCTAAGACCGGACGACTTGAGACACTGGGGAAAAGCGGGAGAAATCTTTGTACGGAACCCTCGGTGCGCGAGTATGACTCGCACTTGGCCGTTTTTTTTTATTTTTTGACATATTTCTGTATAATACTGGACTTCAGTCGCAAATAATTAATACTTTTAAAAACAAGCTCATGTTACTGTCAAACTTGTTTAACACTATTATCACTATCTGGACTGAAACAATATACATAAAGCTAATGTTATTCACAAAGTGAGTTGGTTTGTTACGCTTTTACGCCTTAACCCCAAAATAAAAAACATCGATTTATACGGCAATAAATGTATAAATGGTATAGAAAACTAAGCAGTGGATTTGCAAAATTGGTTGTAATAGACCGGTCTGAGTGGAGAGCCTTGGGGGAGGCCTATGTCCAGCAGTGGACGTCTTTCGGCTGACATGGTGATGACGAATAATAAATATACCTAAGTGGTTGAACGTTCGAGTACCTTTGCCTGATAATTTAATTTTGCCTAATTAAAAATAAAACTCACGCATGCTACTTTTATCCCGGAGGATTTTAATACATCCCGATAGCGATAAACAAAATCAACGCAGACGAAGTCGCAGGCAGCAACTAGTTTTCTACAATTGAGCATGAATCCAGTTTGATGGCTGCCACTGAAAAACAGCGTCGCTCGCGGCTCCATACCTCATCATTATCGTATCGACACTTTCTTGCGCCCGCGCATCTCGGCACATTGTTACAAAAGCATTTTATAATAATGTTGCTATCCTTACGTGTTCCTTTTATTTCTTAGGATTCCGTACCTCGAGAAAAAAAGAACCCTTAGGCCAATTTACGTTGACATTCGTCTGTATGTTCGTTCGACGATAACTCGAGTACCGCTGATCTAAAGTTTATGAAATTTAGTATACGAATAGTTGACGTCAATACGTTTTTTTTAAAGTTTAATATCATAATAATAATAATATCATGTTTTTATATTTCATATTAATATTGTTGTATTACCTTTTATATGAATATTGTAAAAACTTAACCTAAGATAAAAATAAATAATTATACAGAGAATAATATCATGCGACAATTTACACCAATTGACCTAGTCCCAAACAGGCAAAGCCACGAGTACTAGACAACGGATAAACATACTTTTTATATTGTTAGGTACAGAACCCTCAGTTCGCAGTCAAAAGTCGCACTATGCCGATTTTTTAATTACTTAATCATCCTTGGAGTGTCGAAGTAAATCTCACAATTTTATTTTTGCACAAGAAACTGTGAGAATGAATGCAATAACATACGTCCGTTGACAAGTTTTGTTTCTTTTTGGACGGTTCTGTATCACTTTGAAGAAGGACCTTTATTATTTTCTATTATTTTTAGATACATACATTTTACTAGCTGTTGCCCGCGACTTGGTCCGCGTAGATTTCGGTTATCGCTATCCCGCGGAAACTAAAAAAAAATCCCGAATAAATAGTAGCCTATGTTATTCCTCAATATTCAAACTATCTTCTTACAAAATTTCATCTAGATTGATGCAGCGTTTTTTCCGTGAAGAGGTAACAAGCAGACAGTCAGAGAGACAGAGTTACTTTCGCATTTATAATATTAGTTAGGATTAGCGGTTTAATATATCAACGTGGTCAAACCCGATAAGCCATAAAATAATTGACCGTTGAAAAAATAACAACAGGTTTTTTTTTTTTATAAATTCCTGCAAAACGTTTGGTCGGCTTATCCGATTTGACCTCATATGATTACCCCTGCTTTAAATTGACACTTTTAATTATACAAGAGCATTTAGTCAACCAATCGCTAATAAGTCAATCACATCTAAATGCTGAAATGAGTTTTGAAATAAAACATAACATTTTATACCTATTAATAACACTTCTGAGTCTGATAATTGTTGCACCTCACACTGTAAAGTGACAAATTCATTCAAATAGCTGAAAATTCGCAGAATTTGACGATCTAAGATTAAAAGGAGAATACAAATTTTAGTACATGTTAATGTTGGCAGGAAACGATAAGTTCGTACGAGTTAAGAAGCTATTTAGTTTATTTCAATGTAACTGATTTTATATGGTCAGTGTCAAGTGAAGTAGATTTGAGGTGTTGCCAGTTGCAGTCAGTGTTTCCACGTTGAGTTAACATAACACGGACTGTGACAAACATAATGTTAATATACGATTGCGTGCATAAAGATTATCGTAAATTAAATTAAAAATTTAAAAAACCCCCGACAAAAAAAAACTATAAAAAGCAAAAAATAATGCCTAATATATTTTGTTAGTATAGATTAGTATGGATATAAATATGGATTGGCCCTTTCAGTTCAATATACTTAGCAAAATTTTTATCTAGGCGTCGTCGGTGTTGGGGGATCGCTAAAGTCAACAGCAAACTAAAGTATGTTGTTTTATAGAAAGAAACCTGTGGTTGACTTTAGCGATCCCCCGACACCGACGACGCTTAGATAAAAAATTTGCTAGGTATATTGAACTGAAAGGGCCAATCCATATTTCCATCCATACTAACAAAATATATTAGGCATTATTATTTACTTTTATGAACTCACTTTGTCTCGATCCCCAGTGAACTATTCCTCTCCACCACTCAAAGGTTGACTGGCAGAGATCCCTTAAAGGGATAAGTCCGCCTTTGTACTCAAATGTTATTGTTGTAACTTGTGTTTTATCCTATTTTTTGTACAATAAAGTGTTTACTTACTTACTTACTTACTTACTTTTTTTAGTTTTCTTTCGGCTTTTTTTTGTATACGTTTTTTACTTTATATTAGGATTTTTTGTCTGCTTTTTTTTCGTCGGGGTTTTTAAAATTTTTAATTTAAGTCTTTTATTTCATGTTTTTTACATTCATTTCACCATATTATATTTTATTATTTGACTTAAACCAATAAAAAATCCAAGACATCAACGAGCTCGCGGATTACGAATTTCCGAACTTAGCCATACTGAAGACATCAACGGGCTCCCGGATTACGAATTTCCGAACTTAGTCATACTGACGACATCAACGGGCTCTCACATCTAGGATCTGAACTGGAGACATTTAAAAGTTCAATATCTCAAAAACGGCCCAACCGATTTTTATGAAACTTAGCTAAGAACCATCTCGATTAAACTACCTTTCGATTAAGAAAAGCTGCGTCCAAATCCGTCCATCCATTTACGAGCTACGATGCCACAGACAGATACACAGACACACAGACAGATACACAGATACACATGTCAAACTTATAACACCCCTCTTTTTCGTCGGGGGTTAAAAACATACATTATACATTATTTGCACTGCATACAGGTACAAGTACTAAGAAAAACTCAACTTTATATTTTTCAACACACTTGCTCGTAAATGGGATCTTATTACATAGTATTAAAGTTCATAATACAACTTATAACACACGCGTGTTTTTTACTTTATAATTACCGCACTCGTGTTTTTTACATTACATATTTTTTTTAATCTCAGCAAAGTCTCGCCTAAAAGTAATGAACAAATTATTGCGCGTAAATAAAATATTTTAGATTAAGATGACTCGAAATTATTTAATTTAAGCCAATTTTCTATTTTGTATCTACGAATTCACGTTTATTTGCGTATTTAAAACATTATTTTGTAGTTTGTCATACATATTTTTAATATTAGGTTGTATAGCGGTTTGGTCTGTGACTTGATTTGAACCTGCGCGCGCATTACAAAACATATCGCGAGGAACAAGCGCGAAAAAATGAAAAAAAAAAAAAAACTGCTGTGCTGTCGTCTTTCTTGTATTTGTTTGTAGTACCTAGTAGAGAGATGCATTATGTTTATAACTTTGAAAACTGTAGTTTTAATTATTGATAAAAATCTGAATGTAGGATCTAGAAATACCTACTGAGTGAAGATAAAATGCGATTGATGTTTTAAAGTGAATTATTGTGCCATCTAAATCAAATCAGAAATACATGTTAACCAATAAACGTTTTATAATAATGGAAGAACAGCAAAATTAACCAATCAAGTAAGTAAACGTTTAAACGTTTTCTGAAAATGTGTTTAAAGCCAGCTTATTGAACTAACTATCGTCATCACGCAATATTATAATTAAGTAGTTACTTAATTGTATTTATTTTCTGAACTTGTCCTCCTAAGGAATGTATTGTGGCCAAGTAACACCGCGGAGTCCCCACAAACTCTTTCCCAGGGCTCCATGGAGGACGGAGGACACTTTGAGTAAGGCTACTAGGTAATTAAACTGGCTAACACGTACAAATATATTTCGTTGTGGTGAATAATACTTAGATATCCTCGATTTTGCAACGCATTGTACGGACTAAAACTGACACCGACATCAAAACGTATTCACGTTTAACTTTGATCTTAAAGAAATACTCGGACGTTTATCAGAGCAACAAATCCAAGGTGCCGTCACCAAAGACATTCAGACATTGGAAAGTTCTCAAAGGAAGCTCCGAATAACCAATATCTACCAACATAGGTTAGTTGAATACTTAGTTAATTTTTGCTATTTTTTTTCCTCGCAAGTATGTTGAAAAACGTCGTATGAAACGCGTGAGCATTAGTCATTACATTCCTCGGCTATATTAAAGCCTTCGCTTCGCTCAGGCTTCAAACCCGCCTCGACTGTAATGACCAATTTAGCGCACTTGTATCATAATGTACTATGATGACATGATAGTTTGATGGTATTTATACAAGGTGATTGAGCAAGTGTGGGTGAACTAAACACACCTGCAATGTTTTTATTTTAAATAGAAATACATTCGCCTAACTAGTTCGCCTTTGCGTTCTTTTTATACGACAAGGAAGGCAAACGAGCAAGTGGGGTTGTACATTTTGCTTTTGTCCTGTTGCCTGTTAATTCAAGTTTTACGCGCAATAATGACACGTACAATACATACATAAAAATCATATTCCCATGCATCCATTGCCTCTGCTAGTTAACAAAATATTTTCGTTTCATGACCTGCCCATGTATAATTATAGTAGCAAAGGGACGGCATTAAAAGACAGGGATGCCAATAAGACAGTGGGAGGACGATATTCGCCTGACGCAGGAGCTCTGACAATGGTGCAGCTGACAGCACAATGGATATATATCGTAGACTACCTAGTAGTTAAAGGTCTATGCCGAACGGAGACATTTAACATTTGGCGATGTATTGATTCAATTATCCCTGCCCCTATTTCACCAGTATTTTACTTGAATTTTAAAAATCGAACTTCGTGTCGTATTGTCCCGCTCACACTAATATTATTTAATACGAGAGTGAGCGGGACAACACGAAATTCGAATTTTGCACTTCGTAGTACAAGGCCAGGTTAAAAAGTCAAACCATTCAATTTGTCTCGATTCGCTGCCCTATTCTAAAATTAAAAGATATTAATCTGTAAGGCGTGTCCAGTACAAGATTCCGCGGTTAATCAGCTAATTTATTTGAATAAAAAAAAACATCACCGGCGAGAACTAAATAAATCAACCGCGCCCGGTTTAGCGCCGCATGCGCCTGTCAACAGTTAGCTTCCGAATAATCTGTCAGCTAATTTATATCATTCATATGGCGTACAGTCGCGGTCACAATAAACCTGTCTATGAACAAGAGTGCTTTTTTTCTCACATCTGTCTTTTTATGTATTTATATTTCTTTTTGGGTCAATCAACTTTTAATTGCGACTCGTTGCCAGAAGTAGTCGATCAAGCGCAGCACTCAGTGTAATAAATAGGTAAATAAAACAATTTGCATTTTTATTCTTACTAGCGTAAATTTAATATAAAGATGGAGGACATGCACAAAAACTACACGGTAACCTGGTAGCTCATTATTGTTCACAGGTAACGTTATTTTTAATACCACCATCAAACTCTGTGGGCTACAATCCTAAAACACGCAAATATTCCGAAACTTTTGCAACTAAACATACCTTCATAAAACGCGAAATGTACAGACAGCAGCAGCAGCTAAGCAACCGAAGCAACCTGCACTAGCTCTTATGCCTATAACAATAGAGGCGAGCTTAGACAGTCTTAAACGCTTCGGTTACTTGGCTGGTAGTGTTGTTGCTGGCGGTACTTAATGAAAAACTTCGCTGCTCTAAACACATTCGTGTTCGACTGTAGTTGCAAAACAAAAGACGCGAGCATGAAGTTTGCTGGATGGTATGCTTGAAGGAAGTCGGCTCGATACACAGAGCATTTATTCCGGAGGCGTACCTATGTAGCTTATCTTTACACTAGATAATTTTCTGCCTCTTCTCACACGCCTACCCCTCATGGCAAAATTTACTACGTTCCTACAAACTCATACTATACCAGAGCCAAAAATGCTATCGTTCGTATATTGTCTTCAAGAACCAATGTCGCTTCGCCGCTTTTTGCCTATCACTTGCTATTAATGCACACACGAAAAAGCACAAGTGTCATTACACACTGTGGATGAGTTTCCGCAATGACAAATGCTGCAGAACATAATTTTTAGAACACATGTATCACGGCGACCTTTCGAGCAATACTGAGTCTCAATTCGCGCACTTGTGGCGTATGCGGCCCTAGCGCGGTGACAAGTTTACTCGACCGTATAAACGGCACCCTATTACTAAGACCCCGCTGTCCGTCTGTCTGTCTGTCTGTCTGTCTGTCACCAGGGTGTATCTCATGAACCGCGACAATTAGACACACACACAGATGATGTATTTCTGTTGCCGCTATAACAACAAATACTAAAAACAAAATAAAATCAATATTTAAGTGGGACTCCTATACAACAGACATGACTTTTTGCCGTTTTTATAGATAATGATACGGGATCCTTCGTGCGCGAGTCCGGCTCGCACTTGGCCGGTTTTTTATTTGTTTTATTAGTTCTGTATACACGCCTACATAACGCGTATCAAAACAAAACTGTCACACAAAACGCACATGGCAATGGCAGAGAGAAAGACGTGCCTTACCACCTCCTGTAATACGATTAAATTCTTTATCTACACACATATCATAAGTCCTCTAAAATGCGTTCAGAAACCGTAGAAAATGACCAGCATTGCAGTACGCCGTCGCCTCCCCCGCCAACCACCTCCACCAGCAGGTCCTGCAGTAAAGTAATAGTCATTACGACATCGAATTCGATGTCGTAATGCTTTTCGATATCGAATTCAATTTTTCGAATTTGACGACCAAAGTAATTTACAATCATAGTGAAATAAAACGGATCACTCACGTATATAAGTCGAGTTCAGTCCGACATGTATAATTAATAATGTGATAGTTTTTTTTTTTTACAAAAAAAACAGTTAACGAAACGTCAGCTCGGTATGTTTGTCTATGATTTAAAAAAAAAACAGTCAAATTCGTGACAGGTATGGGTATGATATATGCCTTCGGCTTCTGAACCCATCTTAGAGTAAGTACTTATAATATGTGTGTAGATAAAGTAATGTATGTAACTCCACATAATTAGGCCTTAAAACACGAGTGTGTTTTTATGAAACGAGGCGAAGCCGACCCTCATTATGTAGCAGTTGCATAAACTACTATTGTGACTCGATATTATAGGATAATATATAATTGTGGAATGGAACATAGTAATGCAAGTGAAGCATTTCACTAGATTAACAATGTCACTTCGATTTTGATTTGATGCTATGATTAAAATGATACAATGAATCAAGTAAAGTTCTCTTGTCATTTTAAATGAATGGGTACAATATTTCGTAGCATAATGAATCAGTTCCTGACTTCGAAAGCATTAAAATAATAAACACATTGCAGCAAAGCGATTATTTTTCTTCCCCCAAAACTTGACCAATTTTTTTTTGAGTATCAGAAAACCCCAATAAAACTGTCTGTAAGTCTTAAAAGTGAGGGCTCCGTAACCAAAGCGCACCAGCTGGACAGCTGCTTAACTGATTTTTCTTCGCATTGTCATTGTTTAATAAATAAGTAGGCACTTAATTTTTTAGAGCGGTGTAACAAAAAAACATAAAAATAAAATAGTGTTAAAAATTAAAGGAGTCCTCATACAAGAGATGTGTTTTGACCAAACTTTAAAAATGTAGTAGATATTAAATACTTAACGGTGGTAGAAACCCTGCGTGGGAAAGTCCGACTCGAACTTAACATTTTCAATGACCACGTAGCTTCTTTTTTTCCGTCCAACGTTTCAAATGAAAGAACGTGTTACCTGAAAAGCCAAAGCCATGTTTCATTTTCGAGTAACTATCAAAACTTCCTCACAGTTGTACTTAAAAAAGTTTCCACTTCGTATCGTCGACTGCGTTATTGTGCAAAGTTCCAAGTACATCAGGGCTGCACTGTTTAAAACAAATAGCGTACAGTCAGTCCAGTATATCAGGAAACAATTCAATCAAAGTTTGGGTAGTAAAACGAAATGGGCTCTCCACGAGACGAACTTTACGTTCCTTAGCTCAACGGGATATTTCAGTTTTAGACGAATGAGTATACTGATACTGCTTGATACAAAAGAGCGTATCTACTCTGGAAAGTAGCTGCAGTTACGTGCTTTTGTTTTTGAACAGCATATCTGCAACGCAGCCTGTTTTGGGAGTAGGTGTACCCTTGAAGACTAGGGATCCTAATGACCGCATTTTAACCTCCGACGCAAAGAGGGGTGATATAAGTTCCGTGTGTGTATCTGTGGCCTAAACGAATAAACCGATTTGGAGGCTTTCTTTTATACCGGAAGCTAGTTAAAACGAGACGTATCTTAGCTACGTTTCATTAAAAAACAGGTTGGGCTGTTTATGAGATATAGGTGGACTTTGAATTCCTACATTTTAGGTCCATATCGTGCAAGTACAAGCAGTCCAGGAAAAGTAGTATATAAAATAAGACTAACAAGTGGGTCACCTAATGATAAGTTACCATTTATCACGACGACTAGTAGCTACCTGTAATACTAGAGGGATTGCAGATGCGTTGCCAACCTAGAGCTAACATGAAATGCATCGAAAGAGTGCAGGAACAATCATTTATCATTATTAATTAGCATCGGAAGAATATTTTTGTATTTTATGCGATTTTTTACGGTTTTTCTTTTATTTGTAAATACCTATTTACTGAAACAAAGAATACAATAGACAACTAGGAAAGATAGCATAGCCCGGGAATCGAACCCGGTACATTTACATTTGACACACTAGCCTTGCTCTCTGCACAGAATAACTAATAGTCGCTCTCAGCTGCTGTTTTAATAATATTTTGTAATTGGACTAGATATTCTTGCGACAATTAATTGACGTTAGAACTTGACCTCAGATTATTAATACAGTCCCAAGTCGAGCTTTTGATCATAAGATCATAACTTTTAGGCACAGTTAGCCGGTAATTAATATATTACAGGCACTTTGAAGTGGCTGGAAAATAAATCAACCAGCCCAGGGACGCGAATTTACGACCGTGTCAGCGCCCACGGTAGTGTGTCCGGCCAAGTTCGATGGCAAAACGGAGCGATCTGTGCGTTGACTTACTAACACCATGAACTTTGGGTCTACACCACGGCATTTTTCGATGACAGCTATACGTCATCTTTCGAACAAACTAAGACTGACCGTACGCGGCTAGCACGACTGGCCGCGACTTTGTTTGTCGCGCGGGATTATATTACCCGTCCCGTTGCATTCTGAGTGACAGAAAAGGACGGGCAGTTGTTCCCGCGCGAGATAGAATTCGCACTGTGAGTTGTGCTAGACCTACAGCGGTAACTGGAAGCCAACAGATGAACTTTATTATAACCATTGCTGTTATTATTCATATGAAGGCCGTCGCTACAAATCGACGGTACTCTGTCTCAACCTCGTATGTAAACTTTGACGAGATTGGAATAACCACTTTAGGTTCGCGGTCTAGAGTCTAAAGTGGTTATTCAAATTCCAGATTATATACGACGTTGAGTCAGGGTACCGGCGAAATGTGTTCTTCCGTAATCGATCCCAGGGTAAACCGTTGAACCCCGTATAACGGAGTTAACCGAGGGCACTAACTCGGGACTGAACCTGCACCTGTTGCCGCGCATATCTCCTACTAAGGCTATGTGGACCAAGTCATAGGAGAGTCTCATTGGCGCAACAAACTTTAATCTACACATACATACATCAAAAAACTTCTGTAATGCGTTTAGGTGCCGTTGGTAACCAGCATTACGATAAACGGTTATACTACAAAAATTTCCTTATCAGTAGTAATATTTGATATCGTTATGAGTTTCAAATTTGGAACATCTTCAAAAATCAATACAATTGAAAAGTAGAGGCCTCAATTTAAAAAAATGTCGATACGAAACGTAAGCTTCTGAACCCATCTTACGAGTACCCGTCTCCCAAACGGACAAACCGATTTGAACGCGGCTTTTTTTAGTGAAAGCTAGTTGAATCGAGATGGTTCTTAGCTATGTTCCATCGAAATCGATTTAACCGTTTTTGATATACAGAACTTTTAAATTTTAATGTCGGTGGTTTTTCAACTTTACTAAGTTGGTTAAGTTATTATACTTAATTATTTAAATACACAATAGTATGCCCACAGCCGTGCATACAGAGGCATTCGTTCGACACGCCTTTGTGGTGCCATCTGTTGGGCAAAAGAACAACAAGCCCTTTCAAAGAATACCCATAAATAGATTAGCGATGGGGAACTTGCAAGGTCAGTGAATAAATATTGAAAATAATTATTAGTTGACAATCTAGGGCTCTTCTAGGCTGTTACTGGACTGACCGATATATATTTTACCCACATTTTCACTATTTCGCCATCGATTTTTTTGACAGGTTTTTAACTATTACGTTTATTGCAATTTTTACAGATTTTTAACATGAAACTACCGAGAGACTCAATCATAGTGATATAAAACAGTTTATTCAATATCTGTATGAACAATATAACAAAGCTAAAGATATATTTGTTTTTTGTTTAATCGCGCTATCTCTGGAACTACCAGTCGGATTTGAAAACCACTTTTTACATTTGACAGCTCATCATTGAGGAAGGTTAAGCTATGTTTATTTATACTTTGGCGCGTTTTTGAGACATTAAACCTCGAAATGACGGGGGGTTTTTTAACTTTACTATGTTGGTTAGGTTTTTTTTTTAAAAAAAGCTGTGATAGCCTAGTGGTTTGACCTATGGCCTCTCAAGCAGCGGCTCGCACCTCTGAGTTTTTCGGAATTTATTTCGGTTAAGAAAAACATGGTGAAGAAACCTGCACACTCCAGCGAAGGAATTCAATGATGTGTGTGAAGTTCCCAATCCGCACTGGGCCCGCGTGGAAACTATAGCCCAAGCCCTCTCATTCTGAGAGGAGGCCTGTGCCCAGCAGTTGGACGTAAAAAAAGGCCGGTGAAGTTTTTTTCCGTAAATGCAAGTTCCCTTACTACGCACGCACCGCCTGCAGTCACTGCCTTGGTCACAGCAGCAACTTGCAACAATGTTGCGAAGTGACACTCTCCCTTTAAGGACAGTTAATGCGAATTTCTTTTTTTTTTTAAACAGGTCCAATATAGGAGCATCGAAAAAATTACGACGCAAATAGAATTATAAGAGGTTTATTTGCGTGGAGTTTGTTCTATACGTTTGTTCTATAATAAAAATGTTTTCAGTTTTTATCGTCGCCTTGACTCTGGGTGGAACTTAAAGACTTATCCACAAATAAAAATTTTAGCCGTGCTGCCAGATTAGACGATTCGCTGCCGTCGAGTCGGGGACTCCCAGAGGAAGGATTACGAATTAGTACGAAAAATTTACGTTTATTTCACTATAACGTACCTCTTGCTTAAATAAACTGCTCAGATTAACACTAATGAGAGACATAATCACTTAGTTTCATCGCAGTTTTCGTTTAAAACGCACCTCGAAATTTATTTGTTAAAAAGAAGCTCACATATCGAAGAAAGTTCAATTGGCAAGCTTATTGATTTCGAGATACGAGCTTTTTAAAAGTAGTGGTGATCTGATAGCTGCTCTTAATTTTTTTTTTATTCTAACTTAGCACCTTTGCATATCGAATACAGAAGCTCGATATGAATCGACTACTGTGCGCACACGCAAGACAGGTGTCCTCCTTAATATTGAAGCACTGTTGTAGCGATGCACAGGTTTAAGGGTTCCGTAACTAAATGGTTCCAACGGTCCCTATTCCTAAGCTACCGCTGTTAGGCAGCCGTCCGTCTTAGGGCTGTATCTTTTGAACCACCATCACCAGCCTTTTTGCGTCCCACTGCTGGGCACAGGCCTCCTCTCAGAATGAGAGGGCTTGGGCTATAGTTCCCATGCGGATTGGTGCAGCTTGCAAAAGGGTTAAAGATTAGTACCTACAGAACCCTTCGAATGAGAGGCCGGCTCGCACTTGGCCGGTCTATTATTACTATTATTATCATCCATCGTTCCTCTTATTCATAACATTCGTAAATGAATTTCATGCACATGATACACATGAAATTGAGCGTGTTAAGACAAATGGAATGACCTTATTTTTTAGTCGCCAGTCACACAGGTCAAACTTATAACACCCCTCTTTTTCGTCGGGGCTTAAAAAGGGGCTCAATGCTAATATAAAAAAATCTGAAAGTTTAGGTAAGTGGTAAATTTTGCTGGACAGATTAGGATCAAATTTTGTAGTAAGTAGATATGGTATTGTGGTAAGTATCTATGGTCCAATACAATCCTTTAACGAATACTGGTCATGCTGTTTGCTCTAATTTATTATTTTCCCTACGATTGTCGTTGAGATCGCTTCGTAAGATAAGACCGCCTATTGTATACCTTGCAATTGTTTTGGAATTCAATACAGTCGCCCTGAGATACTCGAATCAACAACTAATATATCTATACTTTCTACACTAAATATTATAAATGCGAAAGTAACTCTGTCTCTCTGTCTGTCTGTTTGTTACCTCACGGAAAAACCGCTGCACCAATCTGCCTAGACGAAATTTGAGGAGGGAGATAGTTTGAACATTGAGGAATAACATAGGCTACTTTTTATTCAGGAAAATTGTATAGTTTAGTTTCTTTATTAAGTATTAAACTTTTTTTAGTCACTAAATATAACACAGTGATCGTAGTTGAATAATGTCGATCATTTAACCTTAGTCTACTTAATACGACTAAGAGGTTATCGTTATCAGAAAGCATTAATTAACACAAATGTAACAATTTAGGTTAACAGTATCTTGTTGCCAAGTTAAAGGGCACTCGGTGCACTTAATCTTAAAGAAAATTAACTTGCAAACATTGGATCAAAACATGCAAGTTAAATACAAGCTTGTGAAATAACTGTAGTCACATAACCTCATTTTTGTCAGCATTAGAAAGAAGGTGAACAATCATGACATGTCTTTTTACTGAACGACTACCAGACGCAAATACTTGAATAGCCTTAGAAAATATATGAAACACGTAATACGTAGGTACCTATAAAATTTGAGGGTTGCCCTCGATTTCCCTGGGATCCCATCATCATACATCCTGACTTGATGACAATAGGTATACTAATTATATTTTTTAATAAACTCACCGAAACATGAATACACAGAAAAAAACCAGAAAAATACCAACCCCGGGAATCGAACCATCGATTTTCCAATTGAGATCATGAATAGGTATAATATTTCGAAAAAAAAATTTTGAAAATCGGTCCACAATTGACGAAGAAATCGGTGAACATACTTTCATTAAAAAAAAAAACAAAAGTAGAGAGGAACGTAGAACCTTCTCCCTTTTTGAAGTCGGTTAAAAATAAGTAACGGTTACATATAAAACCATCCTAACCAATATTATAAATGCGAAAGTAACTCTGTCTCTCTGTTTGTTACCTCTTCACGGAAAAACCGCTGCACCAATCTAGATGAAATTTGGTAAGAAGATAGTTTGAGGAATAACATAAGCTACTTTCTATTCGGGAAAATCGTGTAGTTCCCGCGGGATAGCGATAACCGAAATGTACGCAGACGCAGTCGCAGGCAACATCTAGTATGTTCATAAACGAACAAAACAACAATATTTCTATTGATATAAAGCGAACAGTGCCTTGTTCAACAAACTTTATGAATACAGAATAACACTTAAAATATCCGCTTATCTTAGCAGACCATTCTAGGTTTTATTGGCTGTCGTAAAAGCAAAGAATTTCGGAAGGCTATTGGACAAATAAAGTCTAGTGCTTTAGGCGCTATAGAACTCATTTTAGTATAAAACTAGTGGATCTGTAAGCTGTAAAAAAAAAAGAAAAAATTTTTTTTACGAAGATCGGGTAATTTTCGATTTTTTTTTTCTTTAAAAATATCGAAAAAGACGAATCAACAAATCAAGGCATGGGTTCGAGTTTTTCGAAATGTATGTGCGGAATCACATTTGTAATTTAGCATTAGCTTTTGGGTGAAGGAAATTCAGTGGTGTATGCGAAGTTCCCAATCATAACTGGGCCCGAGTGGGACTATAGCCCCACCCAGCCCACTCTTTCTAGCAGTGAGACGTAGAAAAAAGGCTAGTGATGATGATATTCCTCAAACTCCTGTGATCGACATACTCTTAAAAACCAATTGACAAAGACAAAAAAAATTACTCAAGGCTTTCAGCTGCGTTTACTTATTTATGTCTTGACAAACAGTTTTTATGACGCATATCGTGTGCATATCGAATAAAATTCAGACATTATCCAGATTGTCTGCTAGGTCACTTTACTTTATTCTCCGAGTAAAAATGTAATGTTTTCACTACATTTTACGATCTCACTCGAACCTTCGAACGATCGACTGTCTTATAAGAAATAAAACATACACTAGTGTAGTGCGTCACGAGTGTTAGTGCAATGTGTATTAAGAGCAGTAAGTAAGGAATTACTAACGAGGCTCTAGTAGAAGCCAGAAGTCGAAGAAAGAGTGCTTTTATGCAGAGGTTCGTAATTCTCTTACCGCCCCCCCGTGAAACTTATTATACTGTTTTATCTACACACATATCATAAGTCCTCTATGATGCATTCAGAAACCGTAGAAAATGACCAGCATTTCAGTACGCCGTCGCCTTCTCGCCGACAGCGCCAGCCCCAGCACCACCACCACCACCTCCAGTAAAGTAATAGTCTTACTGTCTTAGACTTAGTGACTTTTCGATATCGAATTCGATGTACCGAATTTGACAACCAACGTAATTTACAATCATAGTGAAATAAAACGGATCACTCACGTATATAAGTCGAGTTCAGTCCGACATGTATAATTAATAATATGTTTTTTTTTTTCAAAAAAAAAAAACAGTTCACGAAACGTCAGCTCAGTATGTTTGTCTATGATTTTAAAAAAACAGTCAAATTCGTGACAGGTATGGGTATGATATATGCCTTCGGCTTCTGAACCCATCTTAGAGTACTTATAATATGCGTGTAGATAAAGTAATGTATGCAACTCCACATAATTAGGCCTTAAAACACTCGTGTGATCCTATTATGAAACTCAGCTTCGCCTCGTTTCATAAAAACACACTCGTGTTTTAAGGTCCCTCATTATGTAGCAGTTGCATAAACTACTATTTCATCACACGTGCGAGGAAACGCGGTGCGCAATGCTGATGTGGTCGCCCGTGCGCGCCGTTATAGCCCTTGGGCGTTATGATAAGAGAAAAGGTCCGATTGAAAGGTCAAGAACTTAGCAATTTTGTGCGCGATTGTACACATGCGCCAATTGCCCCCACCAGTTTCGCCGAGCGATCTTAAACCACCGCGCGGCCTAACATAGAGATTCCCTAAGTTAAGACAAGGATAACCTAACCAACCAGTTGAAAAACCCCCGACATTGTCATTTCAAAGTTTAATATTCCAAAAACGGGTAAACCGATATTAATAAAACTTAGCTAAGAACCCTCTCGATTAAACTAGGTTTCGAATAAAAAAAACCGCATCGAAATCGGTCCATCCGCTTGCGAGCTACGATGCCACAGACAGATACACAGGTCAAACTTATAACACCCCTCTTTTTCGTCGCGGGGGTGAAAAAAGGACGATTTTTTTTTGCATCCGGCAATTTCTTCCACGGGGGCGAGTTGCGGGCGAAGCTAATTCAACAATAAAGGTATTACGGTTAAACTACTACCCTACACAGTAGTAAGGCTATAGCCTACACAATTTGCCGCGATCAAATGGGGGTGGTCGTAAAGCATGTACCCCCTCAATAAAAATGGCTAGTTACGCGAAGTAAATAAAATGACAAAATAACATACGCTTTCGTAAAAGCCCGACCATGACTGTGACCAGAGCGTTTTGTAATACGAGTACTACCTACCCCTCAGCTTCGAGTTGGCAGTTACCTCGTGCCCCACTGCCCGCACCGCGTCCAGCTACGATTTTTTTAAAGATTTTATGGCCTGGATGCTAGATCCTTTAAGCCAAGTCCAGCTACGACGGGTATAGCTAGGGTTGCCAGATGGTCGGGATTTGGCGGGATTCTCCCGAATTTTTGAATGTCCTGCCGACTCCCGGCAAAGTAAAAAATCTCCCGAAAACCAACTTCATTTTATGAAACAATAATTTTGAGTCCCAAATTTTCGTCAAGCGAAACGTTGCGCTTCAACTTTATAACAATAATGTTAAATGTTTTTGTTTTTAATTAAATAAGTTTTCTCCCGACAATAGGGTCATTCGATCTGGCAACCGTTGGTATACGTCCCGGTACGCCAGGATATGTCGGGGTTTGAAGCGTAGTGTCCCGGTTTCCCGGCCATGAAGGACATTGCCCCGGCTTGAAAGCCATACTTTGTCGATAGGGACCAGAGGATTGCCATCTTTTTCTGTCAAACGGCACAAGATCGTGTGAGAAAGAGATGTCGAATGCCTAAGCGAAGCGGAGCGCGTTAGACTATAAAGCCTAAAGACTACGTACATGGTATGTAAAGGAAACTGAAGAACCATGACGCCCCTCGGACGATGCGGCACTCAGCTAGGCCTCCAGCACCCTCATCACCTCTGAGGATGAATAATGGGTGTTTTTAGTATTTTTTTTAACGGTGAGAAATGCGTTACGCATACCCCCGCTCCGTGGGGACGACGCGGTGGTTATGTGGGGCTCACCTCCCCGGAACTTCCTTCCATAAAGGGGGGAAACGGGGGAGGCATACTTTTGGTTGCCCTCCTGCCGGGTTGGTAGGCGCCAGGGGATCCCTAGGGATGGCGCTGGGGGATCCCTAGGGATGATTTAAGGCAACCCTGGCCTTAGTTTTAATCAGTGAAACAGCAGCACACGCGTCATTTCGCACTGCATAATGGTAACACCAGCTCTACAGAAGTTGTACCGAACTGACAGATATTAGACATAAGTATTTAACTTTCAGTTATTAATTATTAAGTGTTAGTAAAGACAGGCCAAGTTATGTAGGTAATATAAAGTTAGCCAAACCCGCTTCTGGCCACTTCACGGCTCTGAGTGCAGCATTAATATCCGCACATCATATTACCGATTCATGTCTGGTACATTCTTGAACTAGTCGCGAAATGTCGTAAAATCTAGCCAGACGTTCATCCAGCCAGTCTCGTCTTAGGTCGTAAAATGTACCTAAAATAAGCCATAAAATATTGTTGGCGCATTTAAATTTATCTGTCTAACCGCGCCGAGTATGGCTCTGCCTCTCGAGATTGCTTTTCTTGCTAATTGTAATAAAACTTCACGTAGGGTTGCCATGCTCCTGATAAATAAGCGTATGACTTTCAGTCTCCGAGTGTATCGGCCGTGCAAGTCCCCTCTCAATAATAGTAGTTTATGCAACTGCTACATAATGAGTGTTTTAAGGACTAATTACGTGGAGTTGCATACAACACTTTATCTACACACATATTATAAGTACTCTAAGATGGGTTCAGAAGCCAAAGGCATATATCATACCCATATCTGTCACGAATTTGACTGTTTTTTTTTAAATAATAGACAAACATACCGAGCTGACGTTTTGTAAACTGTTTTTTTTTATTGTAAAAAAAAATGTCATTTTTATTTATACATGTCGGGCCGCACATGACTTATATACGCGAGTGATCCATTTTATTTCACTATGATTTAAATTACGTTGGTTTTCAAATTTGAAACATCGAATTAGATATCGAAAAGTCATTACGCGATGTCGTAATGACTATTACTTTACTGCTGGGGTGGTGGTTGGCTGGGGCTGACGGCGAAGTCGTCGTCGTACTGAAATGCTGGTCATTTTCTACGTCTTCTGAACGCATTATAGAGGACTTATGATATGTGTGTAGATAAAATAAAATAAAACACTATGTAGGCGGTTAAATTTCTTTTTAGACGTCAAGAAGAATGCGCCGTAAGAAAATTGGCACAAAGTTAATTTTTCTAAAATCAAATTACAATAGCTCTTACAATTTTTTTTTTGTACGACAAGGAAGGCAAACGAGCAAGTGGGTCACCTGATGGTACGCGATCACCACTGCCCATAGACACCCACAACCCCGGAGGGTTCGCAGATACGTTGCCAACCTAGAGAGCTAAAGATGAAATGCCTCTTGTACCCGTAATTACCTGTTACGGCTGTCTTACTCTCCACACCGGAATACAACAGTGCAAGCACTGCTGCTTAGCGGCAGGATTAGCGAGTAAGAGGACCACAAACTAATGATTACTAAGAAAACTCATTAAATACATCATTGACGACCGGATGGCCCAGTGGTTAGAGACCCTGACTATGAAGCTTGAGGTCCCGGGTTCGATCCCCGGCCGGGGCAGATGTTTGTATGTTGAATACGAATGTTTATTCTCGGGTCCTCGATGTTTAATATGTATATAAGTATGTATTTATCTATATAAGTATGTTTATCCATTGTCTAGTACCCATAGTACAGGCTTTGCCTTATTTGTATTTTTGTGCTTATTTGTATTTTTGTACTTATTTGTATTTTTGTGCTTATTTGCATTTTTGTGCTTATTTGTATTTTGTAATTATTTGTATTTTTGTACTTATTTGAAATTTTGTGCTTATTTGAAATTTTGTGCTTATTTGTATTTTTGTGCTTATTTGTATTTTTGTGCTTATTTGTATTTTTGTGCTTATTTGTATTTTTGTACTTAATTGTATTTTTTTACTTATTCGTATTTTTGTACTTATTTGTATTTTTGTACTTTTGTAATTACACAACGTGGATGAGTTTCCACAACAAATGGTAGAAAACACCATTTTAGAACACGTGAGTATCACGACAATCGATATATAAAAAATTAAGATAGGCCATGCCACGCACCTGTTCAGGCCCTCACTCATTAGATGTTATTAGACTGACATAGTGCCAAATATCAAGGGATACTAAGTCACCGAATCCCCTATAACTGCTTGTCCGCGCCCGGTGTAGCGGTGACGTAACGGCGGTAGCAATACTGAGTCACATCACATCGCGCACTCGTCTTACGCATCATAAGCGCGGCAACAAATTCACGCAACCATGCACCTTCTATCTTCTTTTTATTAGTTCTATGGCTATGACCTTTAGCCATAACATTTGTCGTCGCAGTACACTCGTATTAATTATAATTAAGTCAGTTTCGTTCAAGCCGTCGGCGTTACACGAACAGATAAGATCCAATATGGGGTGGTAGTGGCCGCGTGTAATCCTTAAAACCCGTTTCACGTTTAATTATCTGTATCAACAAATGGCACAATCTTGACTCTTTTGCTGTGCCGCTGTCATAACATTTTCATTTAATTTTAATTTTACTTTTTATTTAGTGTATTCCGCTATTTAATTCTTTTTCTCCTATGACTGATCAAAGCGGAGTCTTATAAATCTTTTTTAATGCAGATGCTCAAAAAGTGGTACTTTTTGAGGCTACGTTTCATGCGCAAAGTTGGATTTTTCGTACTAGTGTTTTTTACTTTTCCAAGGCGCCGGTGGAGGAAGGCGAAGGAGCGCCGCCTTCGTCTTCCACCTCCTCCACGACAGGGAAGCTCCCCCCGGCTCACCGCCTTTGGTTTCATTCTAATTTTCTCGCAAATGTATTAAAAAACGTCGTTTGATACATACAACGTGCGGAGGTGTCATTTTCACACCTCAGGACCCGTGCATACTGACATACTTTTCGCGCTTACATCAAAGCACTATTTTTGTAAGAATAAGGCCGGACTTTTCGAAATTGACACGGTATTGCGAAATGGACTTCCGTTTATTTTTCGACGGAGGCAAAGCAAATCATTACCTTGGATTCTTACTGTCGCTCAATAGTTTACCAATTACAATCCACCTTGTAAGTGCAGTTTTTCTGCGACTTATGAAAAGAAAAGGCGGACTCAATACGTGTCGGCTAAATACAGGGCTTATTTATAAGTAAGTACCTAAATACGGCAGGTAGCCCCGCCAAAAGGATGCCAATAACGAATCAACCACAGATTACACGAAGACCGCTTTTGTTTTTTGCGCGCCGACATTCATTGTCAAGATTGTCAACAAACAATTTAAGAGCTGGCAGCAAAAACATTCTAATTTCAAAAGTTCGCGTCTCTAATTTCGCAGGTTACCGACCCGGTACTAAAGCGCTGTAAGCAGTAAATCAGCGTTGTTATTAGACGGTGTGGTTGTAAGGGGGCGCTGGACAGCGCTGCAGCTGCTGGCAGGTGTCAATCGTGACGTTTACGCACGAAAAGTTTTACGATCGGCAGACGACGAGACGCGTCTACTCGTAACAGTGATGGGACTGGTATTGTGGGCAGATGGCGTTGTCGATGTTTTCAGCGTTGAGTCCGAGACGTTAAAATGCTGTATTATTCGCGGTAACTGCTTTGTTAATGCTTCATTTTGCTTTGTCACCGAAGGAATAGTTCGGTTTCAGTTAAACAGATGGGTCCCAGGCTATTGCTGTGTTACTTGACTATGCGCAAAGAGATTCGAAGTAAGATTTCTCACAGAACTATTATTTATTGTTTAAAAATTATGAGGGTAAATTTTAAGCTTAAATTAATAAAATGCATGCCTTGAAGGGTCATGTTAATTGGATCAGGCGTTACTTTGCGGAGATCCATATTCATGAACTAATAACCAACTTAGAAAAGTTGAAAAACCCCCGACATTATCATTTCAAAGATTAATATTTCAAAAACGGGTGAACTGATTTTAATAAAACTTAGCTAAGAACCATTTCGATTAAAATAGCTTTCGAACACAAGAAACCGCATCGAATTCGGTCCACCCGTTTGGGAGCTATGACGCCACAGACAGATACACAGATACACATGTCAAACTTATAACACCCCTCTTTTTTGTCGGGGGTTAAAAACAGTTGATTGGCTTACCCAGCGACCACAAACTCACTGGCACATTGGCTGTCGTGGTTGCGCATAAGCAAATTAATCGTTTTTAGTTCATGGTCACAACATTCTTTAGTAATACAGGTATTTTTTGCATTACAGAAATTATTACACTATACAGGATGTTACAAAAATACCCGTAAAGCGGAAAGGGGGTTAAACGGTCCCTTATAAAAACTCCATTTACAGTATTCGAATCTTTGTATGATTAAAAAAAATGTTTTTTTATTGATTGATTGAAACACTAACCCTGTATTTTTTACGGATTATTTTGTAACACGTTGTACTTAAAATAAGATAAATATCCAGACAAGTGTTAAAAGGCTATATCACTATCGCATATCGTATTAATATCGTATCATTATATTATTCAAAATAGTGTTGCTAAAAATAAAGTGCCAACAACATTATATAAAACATTGGTTTACAATCATGAGCAAAAAAAATATTTTTCATTCTTACGTACATGTGTTTGTGTGTAAAATTAAAAGTGCAGTTTGCACTTATTTAATGTCTAAATGTAAGTTTTACGATTCGTTTACTTTATTACACTACTATTGAATATCATTACCCGATGAATATTAAGTGTAGTAAGTTCATATAATAGGTAATTATAAGGAATAAGCGATTGGTAAATTTTTATAAAAGGCTTTCGCTATAAGCAATACATAAAGTTGGAACATAAAAATTTCAATTAACATATAAATTACTAGATAATCATGACTTTCATTGCATTTCAACAAGCATTTCACATTCACAGTATGACACCTGATACTCAGGTCCGGACCTTGTTGACCTGTTGGGTTCAAGCATCAAATTAGCAAGTCTAGAATGTTTTGCAATGAATTTAATTTACTCGCGACGTTTGTTGTGTTACAACTACAAGGTTACAAATGTTTATGTTGTATCCGGTACAATTTACTAAAACAATTTCTTGATAACTAGGTGTTCTGAACAGCAAGAAGCAGCTAAAGAACTGTGATTGGTATGATAGTTCGCGAATGCTTAGTTCGATTTTTTTTTATCGTCATAAGATGACTGTGAGTCTCCTCACCTCTGCCCTTGAACGCTAAAATCGATAATTTATCTCGCCGCCTGCTGTCACATCACTCAGAGGTTCGTTTTACGAGCGTCTCGGACCGGTGTTCCATTTTTAAAATGGGTCCCTGCTTGTGGTAGGTCGGCAGCTAAACACATAGTTACTGTTAATATCCGCCGCGGAATGTGAAGTGCAAAAATTTTAATTTACACGTTTCGACTGTCGCCGCTACGCCGCGGGACTCTTAAAATTTTTCAGGTGAAAATATTAATTTTTAATGTCGGGGGTTTTCCACGTTTTCCAAGTTTGTAAGGTTATTCTTCTATGTTCAAACTACCTCCTTGCTAAACTACTCAACTTAGAAAGGTTAATATCTCAAAAACGGCTAAACCAATTTTGATGAACCTTAGCTAAAAACCATCTCGATTCAATTAGGTTTAAAAGCCACGCCCGAATCGGAGCTACGATACCACAGACAGGCATACCTTACCCTTCTTCAAGAGACGAGTGTTAAAAACTATTTAAACTTGTCAACACCATAAAGATAGGAACCGCAGAAAATGATTACTAAAAGTACTAAAACCAATACATCAGGAAGCTTAAAAAAACCGTAGACTACGTAATTTACGAGTTGATCGTTAAAAAAACTTTTTGTTGCGACGGGGTGGTCGTAAAGCGCGCCGTCCCTTTCTCGCCCGGTTTTATGGGTGTGAAAATACGAGATAGCTGTATATTGCACTGTTTTTATTGCCTGCAGTATCACCCGGTAGTAAGTCTTGCTTACTGATGCAAGATATTTTGCTTTTAATTACCACAGATACGATATAAGTACACAACAAGGCAAGTTGCAAAAATTAATACGTGAAGCGATAACTTTGGATCCCATTGTACCCCCGACGCAAGAAGAGGGGTCTTGTAAGTTTGATCTGTGTATCCGTGTATCTGTCTGTGGCATCATAGCTCCCAAACTGATGGACCGATTTGAGCAAGGCTTCTTTTAAATAGAAAGCCTGTTTAATCGAGAAGGTTGTTAACTAAGTGTCATCAAAAACGATTCAACTGTTACTGATTAAGTTTTAAATTAAAATGTCTCGGGTTTTTTAACTTTTCTTAAATGCTCAATAAAAAAAAACATCTGTATTGCATACAGCGGAAATTAACACAAGTCAGTAATGAGACGAAAAAAATGTGCTCTCACTCTGCTGTGCTGTCGTAAAAATGCTATAAAACGGAAGAATGCGCCCGCGACTATATTATTTCTGCCAAAACGTTTTTAAAAACATCAAATCTGCATTAAAACAAGTTTTTTAACTCAATAAATTTGTCAATTAGATAATATAATAAAGGTGAGGAAAACGATGAACTATACATAGTTCGGTATGGGGTTTAATTAATTTATCAATTAATAAAAACAAATTATAAACAATATTAAACACGACATAGGAATATTATACGATTAAACTACATCTACATACTTAATAAATAAATACTGTAATTAAACTATATTAAAACAATAAAATAAACAAAATTACAAATTTATAAAAGAATTAAAATAATACTAAAACTAAAAATATTAAAGCTGTCCCAAATCACTGCTAGGTGGTAAGGTGCCCATATGCTGTCAAATACGAATGCCCCCACCCACTCGTAAACGAGAGGTGAGCGAGTTCTTGACCACTGGCAGTGACAGCTAACCTCAATCTACTATGTTGAGATGCTTGTTAATGACAAAAACGCAAATTAGCTGCATTAAAAAATACTTACGGCTTTCGCTAGTGATATCAATGTCATGGATGAGAATTTAGTCGCCAAGTGAGATTCAATAATCGACCCCCTGGCTCTATTTCATCAACTTTGCAAATGTCAGTTTTCAATGACAATCCGGTGTGAATTGCTGACTTGAATAGCTTTAGTTTTAGCGCGCTTCATATTAGGAATGAAATATAGATGCGAATTGCCATTGTAAGCTGACACTTGTACAGTTGAAGGCCGGTTGGTTCGACGACACATTTATTCAATTTGCTTTAAAAAAAAGCAATTTACAATGACATTAAATCTAAGCTTAAACTAAATAAACTACAACTTAAAACTAAATTAAATCTAAATAAGGCCCCTGTGGCATAGTGCCCAAAAGGCTGGCAGCGTTGCCTCGCTGAATAGCGATGCTGATTCTTTGAGAAAGAAAACTGTCACAAATTGCATTTTTTTTTCATTCTATAACAAATATATTTACATAATAAAATATATCTTAAACTCCAGCTTACATCGTTATCTACTATCAGGCCTAAACTTTGACCTGAGATTAAATAAAATTGCAGTTTTAATAAATTTTGTCGAGAAGGTTATAGATAAGAACGCGGTTAGTGAAAATTAAATGCCCTCTTTGCACAATATTTAATTGTCTTTTTTTATAAAGGGGCAAACGAGCAGGCGAGTGAAATGATGTAAAGCAATCGCAGCCGCCCATGGACACCTGCAACACGAATGGAATCACAAGTGCGTTGCCAGCCATTTAAAGAATAGGTAGGCTCGTTTATGATACGTTGCATATGTGCCACTATTTGCTTACAAGCATTTGAAAAAAAAAACCCTTGTGCAGATATTAACGTACTTATACATATATCGTTTTGCAGAACAGATATTTTTAAATTTACAGGTGTTCACATATTATTTAAGGCTTGCTCAGATGAATATATGATAGGATAATCGTTCATATGTTTTTGATTATTAAATCTGTACAGATGTATGAGTACCCTTCTATATACATATATTTTTGAAACTTTGGGAATGCTCACATATTTATAATGCCGACTGTAAGCGAAACTATACATCTTTTTGGACAGCAACGATAGATTTTTCTTCTAGTTTATTTTTTTATTCTTGCATTTTTTTTGTTAGCAGATGAATCGGAATGGAGAAGTTGTGTGACTTGTGTGTGCGTATGCGTGTGTGCCAAAATCACAAGTAATAAAGTGTAGTTAGACACTTAAGTAAATAGTCCATCTTTATAGGCAAGAATAAAGAAAGGATACAACGTATACCGAACTATTGTTCTCTAAACGCCCGCAATCAGAGATTGTGTATTCGATTTAACAGCTTTTTAACGGCAGCATCAGGCCACCATGGAGCTAGTGATGGGTTATAAAAGCGCTTATATGGCTAACATGAAGTTGCGCGCCAATACAGCGAATGTGGCTGAGAGTTTCTGGGACACATACGTCTTTTAGGATTAAAGGCACTTAAGTTCATTGTTGGTTATAAAACGAATGAGGCTGTTTAAGATAGCGCTTGGACAGGGGTGGGTTCCGTCAAGAGCCTCTAGTTGCAATTGCTTTCCCATAAAATGATTATAACTGTGTAATTTGATGGTAAAAATTAAATGCAATATCATTCTTAGGAACGTTTTTTCATCTGAATGGATAATAGTTTTTATCAAAAATTACCGTAAAAGTTGACATGGTTAATTACATATTAGAAGCTGGAGTGAATTTTTTAAGGTCAACCTAGAATTTAAAAAAAATGCAGGTGCGCTCAGCTCGACAAGAACATAAAAATTCCATTACTAAACTTATTGTGTTCACAGTTTCCAGTTTAAAAAAAATATTAAACTGAAACACTGATATAAAATGAAGCCGCAAGAGTTTATATACAGCCAAATAAAAAAAAATCAGTACTGCAACGTTTATCTTATCCTAAATAGTTTTTTTTTTTTTCAATTGAAAGAGGGAGGGAAACGAGCAAGCGGGTGGCCTGATGGTAAGCGATCACCGCCACCCATGAGAACCAGCAACCCCGAGAAAGTCACTAGTCCGTTGCCGGCCTTTAAGGAGGAAAAGGGGTGGGGATTGGGTCTCCGGCACGCTCATTGACCGAACGAAACGCAACCACAACAGGGGTGCAGTTGCTTCACGCCGATTTTCTGCAAGAGGGTGGTACTTCCCCGGACGAGCAAGCCAAATTCGTGACACGTGTATTATGCCTTCGGCTTCCGAACCCATTTTAGAGTAGTTATGATATGTGTGTAACTTAAATAAAATAATAAAATATGCAACTCTATATAGGTAATTTTAGGCCTTAAAACACTCGTGTGAACTTACGCAAGTAAGCAAACACTTTATTGTAAAAAAAAAACAGAATAAAAACACAAGTTACGACAATCAAATTTAAAAAAGATTAAATTAAATTTTATTTGTAATTTTCAATTCGTGGTTTTACAAAACTCGGTTTCGCCTCGTTTTATAAAACCACACTCATGTTTCAAGGAGCCTGATTATGTAACAGTTGCAAAAACTATACCATAAACTGTAATTTATAAAGACACATACCTGCTGCGGCGCTGGTTGCCGCTACAAGTGAGCAGGCGGCGGCGTGCGCGACAGCGGCAGCGGCAACGGAAGCGGAAGCGGCAGCAGCGGCGCACACTCCCGCGCGAGCACGCACCGCGGCGTGCAACACGAGCCGAAGGACTCCTTGTGCGCCTGCAGCTCGAGAAGCGAGCAGAGCGACCGCTCGTACAGCCGCCACTGGTGGTACACCCAGCGGGCTGGAAAAGACAAATGAACACGTTTACACTACGATTATTTTTTATATGACGAGGAAGGCAAACAAGCAAGTGGATCACCTGGATGGTAAGTGATCACCACGCCCATAGACACCCGCAACCTCGGGAGGTTTGCAGATGCCTTGCCAACCTAGAGAGCTAAGATGAAATGCCTCTTGTGCCCGTAATTACACCGGCTGTCGTACTCCCCACACCGGAACACAACAGAGGGTTGAGCACGACTTTACGAATGCTGCGTAACGTTACGGTTATCGTATCGAGATCGAGAAACCTCATACTAAATTTAAGTTCCAAATACGCTCACGGGCGGGCGCTGTTCCAAACGTCATACAAACTCGACAACGTTTACTATTCGATTTTACGTGACGCAGGTTTCGAAAAGTCGTGCTCGACCCTCAGTGTTGCTGCTATCACCCACTAGAAGAAAATTTACATGGTAAAACTGATTGTCGTAATGCTGATCTCTATACGGTTTCTGAACGCATTATATTAAAAAATAAAAATACGTAAATAAATAAATATCGACGGTACTATGACTCAAACTCGTATATAATATAAACTTTGACGAAATTGGAATAACCACTCTAGACCGCTAACCTAAGGTGGTTATTCCAATTTCGTCAAAGTTTATATACGAGGTTGAGTCATAGTACCGTCGATATGTGTGTAAATGGGTCAATCAACTTTTAAGTGCCGCTAGTTGCCATGGAGATGTCCCCTGGACAACTTATCAAAAATATGTTATTCTAAGACCCCACTCAACCGAAAGTCAGGATTTGCATGCTTAGGAGATGAAGCATGAAGGAATTGGTATAAAACTGTCGAAACTCTTAACGTTTGATGGGGTGGTGCCTTAGAAAATCTTATTTTAGATGAGTTACCCAGGGGACGTCTCCATGGCAACGAGTGACAACTAAAAGTTGATTTACCCAAACCCAAATAAACATAAAAATCGCTTGCTGACCGATACGCCAGTCGCGTATAACTCAAGCTGTATTTTCGACTACAGCGGGCAAGTTGATAAAATACAATTGAAAGACTCAACAATTCAGCGTCATAAAATCTGTACTTTGCCGTTTTCACTCCTTTGTCAATTTCCTACAGTGGCTCATTGTTATGTTAAAGCGACAAGATACTATCGAACAAATTGATTTCTGACCCACCGTGGAACTTTTTTATAGTAAACGTCGTACTGACATCGCATTCCTTGGCAAGAAAGATCATTAGGACATTTGCAGTGAAAACGGTCCATGGTGGGATTGGTGGGTTAGGAATAAATTTGTGCCACCCTATATTTATGATGCCGACTGTACTTCAGTGTCACGACACACTACCGTCCATTATTCCCGCGCGACGTGTTGTCACGACACTCACATAGAAAGCACGAAATTCAAAACGTGTTAAAATAGAATCTGGGAAGGGAAACCGAATTCGCCGAGCATTAGGTATCAATAATTGCGAGGTTCTACGTCGTACTTTTACGGCAATCGAAATTTAATCTTACGCTTCTCATTTAAGGTTCAATTTCGATTAGAGTTCATTGGCAATTAGAATTTATAATTACAATCGCTTTGCTTGTCTCAATTATTAAGAGGTGCATGTATATATTAAAGTTTCAGTGTTTACGGCTAATGGTTTATGGCATCGAACTGAACTAACTATTGATGTGTGATTGACAGGAGGCCCACTGCGCAAAGGCAATGGTAAGAGCCATGGTTTAAAGCAAAATAATACATGTATAGTCGAGAAAATTAATTCCTGACCCACCATGGAACCTTTTCGCAGTAAACGTCATAGAGACATCGCATTATTTGACAAGGAAAATCTTTATGACGTTTACTATGAAAATGTTCTATGGTGGGTCAGGAATTAATTTCCTCGACTGTACAGCCTTTCTATAGTGGCACGAATAGCGCAGTTTAGTTAAGCGTAATTCATGTTTGTAGGCGTCAGAAGAAAAAACATAAAGATCAAAAGCAAACCACCTGCTCACTGTCTGACCGTGCGCGATGAACTTAAAAACTACCGAATGAATTATGATGACGTTTTGTGAAATATATATGGGCAGATAAACTTTTCTGGGAGTTGAATAAATTGTAGTATAACATCCTTTATGATTAGTAACATTGGTCCTACTTAATTACTATGTTAGTTAATCAATGTCAAAAATAAACCCCTAAAAACACTAATCAAATAACCCGCCCCTGACCGTTCCCGGCGCAAAGGTCCCCATCACACTCGCCGCATTGCCGCGCTGAATGGCGATGGCCAACCTCAATGGGAGTTGAATTAAATTTATAAGTAACTAGCTTTTGCCCGAGACTTCGTACGCACATAAACCCCGTTTATTCTCTATGCCGTAGGAATTTCAACAAATCCGTCCTAGTGCTTGTAAAAAGGATCATAAAGGCTACCTCTATGCAAAATTTCAGCGTTCTAGGGCCAAGGGTTTCGGCGGTGCGTTGCCTGTCAGTCACTGAGTAACGGAAGAGTTTTATATATATTCATTGATTGATAATAATAATGATAATGAAAACCGAGCGAAGCTAGGGCGGGTCACTGGTCTATTATGTTATAAACAATACATTAGCCACATTCGACCATGTCAAACAAAACTGTCACAGAAATGCTCAAACACGCACACAATTAAAAAATAAAAATTGTTCTGTCCATATTTTTTGTAGATGGCTAACAGGTTAGCATTGCAATAAATACCCAAGGTATGGAAACATGAAGATTTTCTGCATATTCACAATCTACACAAACAGACCGGTTAGATGCGGTGACTAGCAGACGTTTCCAATACAAAATATCACTAACGTTATTATTATCGAAATAAGGAAGCGAAAACCATAAACTCGACTAACGTTGAGAGCGGCCGCTACATAGTTGCAATGTCGCTTATTTAAATATACGACCTAATGGCGATATCAAACTGCATCTATTTTTATGAGTCCACCCCCCACACATTCTAATAAAAACGGGACAGTCTTAAATCTACCCTATCCCACTCTTTTTAGCGATCAAATCCAAGAAGCGCCTTTTCTTTATTAGTATACTCACACATCACTAACCCACACATGTTTGGTAAAACATCAGTATCAAAAATCAACTGTCGCGTACACTTTTAGAGTCCACATTACAATGCTACCTCCTCCTTATAAGCCTAAGTGTACACAGTAATAGTCGAGTATAATGTCAATGGTAAAGACTGCCAAGTCAAAGCATTACATACGAACCGACCACGTGCCAATACACACACGTGTGATTCATTGATGTGGCCACTTTAGACTGACACTTCGGGTTAAAACGGATGTTTCCTGGGTGAAAACAAAAACTAATTAATTACCCAGTCAGTCACATTGTGAAAAAATTGGACACACCTATTTTTTGCATTAGACATAAAGAAAGCGGGATATTGACCGCGATTACCTTATAGGTTTGATGAGCTCCCGATATTTCGATGCAGTTACATGCATCATGATCACGGGCAAACTCCAGTTTGCATTATGTCTAATGCAATTAACCGCGAACTATTTAAAATACTGTTACCTATTTTTTGCTTGGTCAAAACAACAAAAACTTACAAAGATACAGTGCGTCTTTCGTGACGTCCCGCGAGACTTCGTCAAATCATCACATCTTCGTAATATTTTGTTTAATTGACAAAAGAAAAAATACGTGTCCAATATTTTTTGATAGGTAGTGTCAATGACGGGCAAAATAGATTTTTTTTTTTTCAGGGAGATATCCTTTATAGTGCAATAATGGGTTATCGGATTCGTTTCGGCTCGTTAAAAGAAATTCAAAATGAGCGATGAAAATGAGATACTGTCTACTCTCGAAGAAATTATAATAATATTCGTGTTTGTATTATATTAAGTTTTGGAAATTATAGGTCTGTATTCAACATTATACACTTGTAACCTTGTCTTTGTACGACCGTTTGTTTCAAAATAAATAAATAATTTAATCAATTATTTTCAGTTTTCCCATGACATTAAACATACAGTCGGAGAAACTGAATTGCCTACCACCGTGGAACCAATTAGTAGGTAGTCGAATCATAAACTTTATAATTGAGTAAAAGAGCTGTGACATACAGACAGACAGACGGATATGAAGAAACAATAAGCTTCGTAGCCGTATACTAAAGGTTGTGAAACAATCTTCAGATCGCCTAGTGTAATCGACGCTGCTGATTTGTCCATAGTCATTGAGCGTTAACGCGAACGCGATCGGGACGTCTTTTTGAGCGTTAACGCGAACGCCATCGGGACGTCTTTTTGTGTCAAAAATTTTACTAGACGCTCTTATCGGTCTAACAGATCGATAGGTCAAGATAAAATGGTCGCTGTAATACAAAGATAGAACCGCCAATCGTTTTATTGCATTGATTAAGCGCACTGTGAGTTTCGCGGCTAAATTAACTGGTGACAGACGTTAGATTACTTTGATAGTTAGCAATCAGATACTAATTGGCTCACTCCAACAAATAACAGGTACTAGTTCAATAAGAATACAAGTAAAACCTAGAGTACTACTGTCAAGGTAACCATATATGCGGATGAAGTTGCAAACATAATATATGTGGCTAAATCAACTTTTTATTGCCACTCGTTACCATTTAGATGTCCCCTGACAACTAGTCTAAAATAAAAAAAATTAAGGCACCACTCCCTTGAAAGTCATGATTTGCATGCTTAGGAGATGAAGCATGAAGGAATTGGCATAATATCTGTTGAAAATCCTAAGGTTTGATGGAGTGGTGCCTTAGAAAATCTTATTTTAGACGAGTTAACCAGTAGGTCTAGCACAACTCACAGTGCGACTTCTATTCTATTTCGCGCGAGAACAACTGCCCGTCCTTTTGTCAGTCAGAATGCAAAGTCGCGGCCAGTCGTGCTAGCCAGACTGGGGACATCTCCATGGCAACGAGTGGAAATAAAAGTTGATTGACCCATGTTTGTTGAAGCGGTAATGAGGTCAGTGTAGACAGGGTAATTGCGTAACTATTTTGACACTCGTCATAGGATTGAAATGTCAGTTTATATACGACTGTGACAGCTAGCTGTTTCCGATACCAATTGACAGCCCATACAAAATGAACACGTTGCTGATTGCGAGCGAGTTAGACAATAAGCATGCAGATAACGCTCTACATTGGCGGTCTTCTTGATTTAATCGTCCACGTGCAAGGTCCGTCCGGATCGCTACCACCACCTCACGCTAAGCCAACAGTTCTTGCGCTGTAGGTGTAGGCTGTAGCACGACTGGCCGCGACTTAGTTTGTCGCGCGAGATTATGTTACCCGTCCCGTTACATTCTGAGTGTCAGAAAAGGACGGGCAGTTGTTTTCGCGCGAGATAGAAGTCGCACTGTGAGTTGTGCTAGACCTACTAGTGTAATCCAGTGTGGCGAGTAAGAAAATTTAATTACAATACCTACAACACAAATATTCTTTATTGAATATCACAAAACACTATAACGAGATACAAAAAACAATAAGGTTAGACAATAGGCGGTCTTATAGCTAATAATGATATTATTAGGTGATAATGACATTATTAGCTGAAAGTAGGGTTGCAAAATTCATAAAAAATATCGATATAAATATCGTTTATATCGAATTGCCTTAATATTTCGATAATATTAAAAGTCTCAAACATAGTAAAATAAACGGATAACTCACGAATTTAGCCGGTTTCGGACTAATTCGCAGTCGTACGCTCCTAGATGATAGATCAGTACAGTCAAGTGCAACAATATGGATGCATACGACTAACTCAAAAATGTTTCCCATGGCTCTTATGTCGGCAAATTAAGGTCGTGGTATAGTAATTGTTGCTTTGATGGATTAATTCGATACATATTTTTGGACTTGACCGTACAAGCCTACGTTAGGTAGGTACTAAAGTAAGTATTCACTATTTAAAAAGCCATTAAAAGAAAAAGGCTAGGATTAGTGTCGATACTATCGATATTATCGAACGTTTGACACAATCGTCGCATCCCTAGCTGGAACTGGAAGTACAGGTGTGAAGTAATGAGCGAGTTTACTATTGTTATCATGCAAAATTATTTCAATGAAGCTTCTTACTCGAGTAATTGACACTTTAATGATTGATTCGTGACACTTTGATTCGTTGTGGAAAAATAGAGTGGATGGATGCACGTATGATTTACCTTTAGAACGTTTTTACATTAACCGATAACTATGAATAATTGAATATACATAAGGTACATTTGTAATTTTGTAATTTTTATCATTATTGTGCGAATGTATGTAAATAACATTAGGTTAAATTATAACTGTAATTTTACTAACATATTATGATCCAACGATGGTCGAAATAATTGTTATTATTATTATTTAAATGTCCCTGTGCCCGACACTGTCCCAATAGTTGACACCTTCAATCTTAATACGTAGCAATAAAGGTAACAAGCAGGTTGACAATTATTGGAATAAACGTGTCGATTATTGGCATGTTTACCTTACATGCCTTTTAGATTGTCAAATACGATATCTAGTGTCGGAATTGATATACATTTTAACGAACGAAGTGAGTAATTTTGAGGGTCGAGAAAGGGGACGAATCGGCGTTCGAATTTGTGATTGACGAATAGCAATACAGGAAAAGTACAATATCT